>OX439128.1:55606297-55687308 GCA_949318235.1 Ecdyonurus torrentis | reverse complement strand
TAGTCAGTGATGACGTCACATATCTACTTCATACACTACTAAAGTCAAGTTGATCCTGGTCAAAAATCTTGAGCAAGATCTTGCCAAGATCTTGCTCAAGATTTGTTTAAGATTTTTATTATGGCACGACAAGATCTTGACAAGATCTTGCACAAGATCTTGTCAAGATCTTGCACAAGATCTTGTCAAGATCTTGAGGATAATCTTATAACAAGAAATGACAATCTTGCACAAGATACCTTGTCGTACTTAAAAATCTTGTGCAAGATTTTGGGTCCGTAAAATCTTACAGCAAATCTTGTCAAGAATGAACAAGACTTTCGTCGTAAAATCTTGCAAAAAATCTTGTCAAGACTCTGCAAGATTATCGTAAAATCTTGCAGCAAGTCTTGCCAAGACTCTGCAAGATCTTAAATAAAATCTTGCAGAAAATCTTGTCAAGACTATGCCAGATTTTTCAATAATTTAATTCAGGAAATCTTCTTTTCTGATCATGGTCTTGGCAGCTTTTCTTCACAATGTAGAATCAAAAGCTCTGGTCAGATCCAAGCAACAATTACTCTGGCAAATAAAAAGTTTTAATATAAAACTTAAAAAAAATTAAATATATTTAATTATCACGTATTTGTTCTGCAAACTAGAATTACTTGTCAATTATTGTCCAAAATGTCCAGCCAGCAAGCTAAACAAAATTTAAACATTAATATTGCGTATATTTGTTCTGCAATCTTGAAGTAATCGTCAATTACTGTCCAGGCAGCAAGCTAGAAAAAACTGAACTATTATTATCGCGTATTTGTTCTGCAATGCAATCTAGAAGTACTCGTCAAAGATTGTCCAGGCAGCAAGCTAAAAAAAAAAAAAATAAAAAAAAAATAAACATAATTATTGCGTATATTTAATCTGCAATCTTAAAGTAATCGTCAATTTATTGTCCAGGTGGCAAGCTAAAAAAAACTGAACTATTATTATCTCGTATTTGTTCTGCAATCTTGAAGTAAAATCGTCAATTTATTGTCCAAGTGGCAAGCTAAAAAAAACTGAACTATTATTATCGCGTATTTGTTCTGCAATCTATAGAAGAACTCGTCAATTATTGTCCATAGGCAGCAAGCTAAAAAAAAAAAAAAAGTTAAACATAATTATTGATTATTTGTTCTGCAATCTTGAAGTACTCATCATCAATTTATTGGCCAGACATCAAGCTAAAAAAAATGGCATCAGTTACTATTGCGTACTTGTTCAGCACTCTATAAGAGTACTCGTCAGTTATTGGTCAGGCAAATAACAAAATGACATTTATGTAAAAAAAAAATATGTATATATAAGAAAACAAATTTGAAGTAGAACATAATAAATGGTATAATATCTCTGTAATTTGATAAACAAGTGATTGCTCATCGTAAAAAGCATGCAAGCTAATAGTAACATATATATATTATATTATCTTGATATATGCATTATAGTTTATAGAGCATGCAACAAATTAAATGTTAAAATCATACAAAATTTTCATGCATCTTGCAAGATCAGCTATAAAGAAGGGAAACTTAAAAACTTGAAATTTTGCATTGAATCTTGCCTACAGCTCAAAAAAGTTAAATTATTAGAAAATCTTGCATTGATACTTGCAAGATCAACTCAAGATAAAAACCGTTAGAAAATCTTGCTTTGACTCTTGCAAGATCAGCTCAAGATAAAAACCGTTAGAAAATCTTGCTTTGACTCTCTTGCAAGATCACCTCAAGATAAAAACCGTTAGAAAATCTTGCTTTGACTCTTGCAAGATCAGCTCAAGATAAAAACCGTTGGAAAATCTTGCTTTGATTCTTGCAAGATTAACTCAAGATGAAAACCGTTAGAAAATAATGCTTTAATTCTCGCATTATCAACTCACAATATAGTAAAAAAAGATGCAATAATTAATTTATAAGCTAATTCCCCCAAAACATTATACCCTTTATTCTGTTTTTAGACATTTTTATATAAGAAAAAACATAAAAAAATAATTTGTTTAATCACTTTTACGAAAAAAAAAAGAGTTACACTCACCTCATCCAAAAAAGGCCCACCTATAGCATTTCCACAGATCCATCATCATAGATCACTTTGTGTTTGTTGCGAATTTCTCAACTAAATCAATGAAGTGCTCGTATATGAAAACAAAGATAGTTCATATTAGCCTAAAATCTAATTTACGTGTGGAACGATTACTAAATATGTTTCTTACCTGTTATAATGTAGAATCTGGTGCATAAGCAGCTTAATTATCACTATTATAAACGCCACAAAACTAAAAGAAACACAGAGCACATGTACGACATGTTTATCATCTATCAACAGCATCCATTATTACCCATAATGCAATGCGTGCAGTCATGCGCACTGGCTGTTTCCTCATCAAAGTTTACAAAATCCACCGATAGATGGCCAAAGCACGCGAAAAACTCTTGCACAAGATATTTTTATATTATCCAAGATATTTTATATCTTTCACAAAATTTCCGCATAGCTTAAAATATCTTACCTGTTGGCCTATAAATGCAAGATTTACGATCTTGTTCAAGATAAATCCAAATATGCAAGATATTTATAATTTTGCTCCAAATTATAGAATTCTGGACTTTTAAAAAACTGAGCAAATTCTTGCACAAGATTTAGAGATCTTGCATTGTTACAGTCTTGCAAGATTTTTTCTTGTAAAAATTTTGTGAAAGATTTTATCTTGGGTAAAAATAATCTTGCTCAAGATTTTTGCGTGAATAAGATACTTTTTCTTGCACAAGAAAATATTTATCTTGCACAAGTTGTTCAAGGTTTAGAGATCTTGCATTGTTACAGTCTTGCAAGATTTTTTCTTGTAAAAATTTTGTGCAAGATTTTATCTTGGGTAAAAATAATCTTGCTCAAGATTTTTGCGTGAATAAGATACTTTTTCTTGCACAAGAAAATATTTATCTTGCACAAGTTGTTCAAGGTTTACGCCTTGACAAGACTACAAAATCTTGCGCAAGATATTTTCTTGCCAAGATGTTGATCTTGTGCAAGATTTATTTACTTGTGTAAGATTTTTAGCATCTTGCACAAGAAAAATTAATCTTGAAACCTAATTTTTATCTTGCACACGAAAATATCTTATGCAAGATTAATTGCAAGATCTTATTGTAAGATTCATGCAAGATTTTAGGTTTTGGTAAGATCTTGAACAATCTTGCCTTACTTTTTTCAAATGTTCAAGATCTTGGATGTCTTGAAGCCATCTTACAAGATCTTGAGTTGATCTTGTAAGAATTAAGGCAAGATTTTTGACCAGGGAGCGCCCTAAAACTCCACGGAAACACATATGGCTTAGACGATCATTTTGAATTTCGCGGTGGCACACATTGGACGAGCATTTTCTTGGGTTGTATGTAGTTCTATCATACATGATCGTGCATGATTGATGTGATTGCACCGACCAGCCTGACTATATAGACATTTTCCACGGTTTCTCTAGGCTGTCATGGTGAATACTGGGCAGGTGTACTTAGGCCGTGTGGCCGGCCTGTGTGTGCTTTTCCATTAATTTGTAAAGTCCTTACCTGTCGATAAGACAATGTCTTGACTGGGACTGGGATTGGTGTAGCACGATAACACAATATGGCAAAAAGCGATTATAAAAAGAACTAATTTTGTCAGTTTAAAAATACTAAGCAATATTTTTGAGAGCATTGATGTTGTTAATAGCTTGAATTTCAAGTATATGTGAGAAAAATAACAAAAATCGTGCTTGTGAAATTTATTTTAGGAAAAAGTTTAGAATTTACTACCAACCAACCAAGCAACCAAGCAACCAACCAACCAAGCAACCAACCAACCAACCAAGCAACCAAGCAACCAACCAAGCAACCAACCAAGCAACCAACCAAGCAACCAACCAACCAACCAAGCAACCAACCAACCAAGCAACCAACCAAGCAACCAACCAAGCAACCAACCAACCAACCAAGCAACCAACCAACCAAGCAACCAACCAACCAACCAACCAACCAACCAACCAACGAGACAGCCATCACGCAAATCTCTCAGTCATATTCATCACGCAAAATATGTTTTTTCAACAAAAAGGCATGCGAGATATGTCTCTCAACACTCACTATATGATTTTATTCAAGAATCCTAGAGATGGTGCACAGATTAATCACATGGCTCGACAAGTTTTTCCGTCCAACTCTAAGTTTGTTTCGGAAATATATAAAGATGCAACTCAAAAGCCTCATGGCTACTTGCTGTTAGATCTAAAGCATCAGACACCTGAAAACATGCGCTTCAGGACGAATCTGTTTGGAGAGTGTAGCCCTGGCTATCCTATAGTTTATACACCTAAAATAAGCAAGCGCAAGAAGTAATAGTTTATTTATCGCTGAGATGTCGTTGAGTCAAGATCGAGCAGCGATATTGCAAATTTTATTCAAAGCTAAACCTGCTCTTCGAAAGGCACTCCTCAAGCACGCAGACGAGAAACTTGTGCGTACGTTGTGTGAGTGTTGCTTGAATGTCTTAGAGGGCAACGTTGATATTAACACCCAGCAGAAAAAAAAGTTATCAAGACACAAAATTTTATTGAGAAAAATCATTAAGAGAGCAGGCTCTTGGAAAAGTA
This sequence comes from Ecdyonurus torrentis, assembly GCA_949318235.1. Classification (NCBI taxonomy): domain Eukaryota; kingdom Metazoa; phylum Arthropoda; class Insecta; order Ephemeroptera; family Heptageniidae; genus Ecdyonurus; species Ecdyonurus torrentis. The sequence continues at coordinate 55,682,666 of OX439128.1, read as the reverse complement.
AAAGAAAATTATTTCAAAAAGGAGGCAATATCTTGATACCTCTGCTCGCACAAGTCATAGGAGCAGTGATAAGCCGAATTTTATAAGTACAGACATGGAAAACGCAAACAAGATGGTCATAGTTCCTAGCGAGCTGCTTTCTAAATTAAACGGTGAGAACTTGAGTGAGCTCGACAAGCAGATGTTTGACATACTCTATAACAAAGATATTAATAATAGTGTGAAGTGGAAGCTTTATTCTCAGTGTCTTCAAAGATATTTGCATCAAGTTAGTGAAAACGACAAAGGTATAGAGATACCGATTATAGTTAAAGGTGAGGAACCGCAGAGTGAGAAACCAGTACTGGAACAGGTTTCTTTGAGTGATCTAGATGGAGAAAAAATTGATCCGAACTTAGAACTCATCGAGAGCTTACTTCCAAAAACATTGAAGAGCAAAGGACTTTTACTGTACGACGAAATAAAATCTAATGAAGATTTTCACGTCAAGAAAAACAACAATGTGTCCATAAACGGCCGCACTTTAGTTGACTCTAACATCGTCGATCTTGTTGCTAACGCTGTGAGACATGGTAAGAATACTATGCCAAGAGGATGGGACATTTTTTCAGACCAGTTGCAACTATCCAACATAACTCAAAAACTTCTCGGCCGCAACGTGATTACACCAAGGTCTCCTAGAGTTGTTTCCAGACATTTTAAGAACAAGAAAGGAACTACTCCAGAGTGGAAACTCTTCAAGTTTCAAAATGGCAAAAAGTGAATTAAACCTGTTGAAAAAAATATATTTCGATACTACTCACCCAGGAGGGTTTTCAAGTTTTACAGAACTCAGAAAACACGTACCAAAAAAAATTTCGAATGAAAAAATAAAAAAGTTTTTGAGTGGACAGGAGAGCTATACTTTGCATGCACCTGCTAGAAAGAAATTCAAGCGTAATAAGCTTTTTGTGACAAACATTGATGACGTTTGGTTTGTAGATCTTATGGACGTGCAGAAGCTTAGCTCTCAAAACCAAGGAGTTAAGTTTCTTCTCATTATTGTCGAAGCATTGAGCAGATTTGTTTTCGTTCGTGCTTTGAAGAACAAGAGTGGGAGTGTGGTACAGGAGGCTTTTGCAAACGTGTTTGAAGTTAGTGGGCGATCTCCACTCGCTATGTGTGCGGACAAAGGCAAAGAGTGGTATTATAAGCATGTCTTGACATATCTTAAAGAAAAAGAAGTGAACCTTTACTCAACAGAGAACAGTGACATCAAGTCTTTCCTTGCTGAGAGGTACATTCGCAATTTACGTACCAGATTACAGAGATATTTTTCTCACGTTGGACACCATCGGTATTTGGACGTGATACAAGACATCGTTAAAAGCTACAACCACACTACGCATAGTACAATTAAAGAAAAACCAGCAAGTGTTACAGAGCACAATTTTCTTGACGTATGGAGGCGCCTCTACAGTGAGTTTACAAAGACTGCAATAGAAAACGCAAAGCTAAATGTTGGAGATAAAGTAAGAATATCACGAACGAAAGCTACTTTTGAAAAAGGTCACGATAGCAACTGGTCTAGAGAGATATTTACGATTAAGAGAGTAATTCGTAGAACACAAGTATTATATGAGCTGAAGGATTGGAACGATGAAATCATCGAAGGAAAGTTTTATTCTACAGAGCTTCAGAAAGTAGAAGCCCCGCCCCTTCACAAGATCGACGAAATATTAAAAACGAGAAAGAGAGGCAACAGTACTGAGCACTTCGTCAGCTGGCAAGGTTATCCTCCGCAGTTCAACAGTTGGGTTTCTTCTAGAGACATAAAATATACCAGTGCAAGATGATGCAGCAGGAAAGCAGTTTCTTCGTTACACTTCTAAGTGACACGAAGTGTGCCTATCATCCGAAGAACACAGCATCAGATTTTGCAAACCGTCTCTACAAGAGATACCAGCTTGATGAAAACTACGAGGTTGCACTGGTGGATGTCACTCTGCCTCGAACCATATGTAACATTTATAAAAACAGGAGCTATGCTTGGATAAGAAATCAAAAGAATGATGTGTCAAAAAAAGTTATTTGTGATGAGGACATGTTTGAACAAGACATCAATAATTTCTTGATGACAGTCAAAGGAAAGTTGAATCATATGTACAGGTTTGTTTTAACAGACAAAATATTGGAAGCATTTCCTGCTGATGATAGTTATGCTCTGAAGCTCAGTCCTGCACTCGCTGAACAGTTTGGTATTGAGTTCTTACCCAGCTTTAGGAAAGGAGCTGTCAAAGGCTTTAAAAGTGTTAACTTAAATGCAACCTTACCTACTCAAGTTTATGTTTGCTCCAATATAGTGAAACCTATGTGCTTTGGAAATACAACTCTACCTCTTATGAGAACCCTGGACATCACAACAACAAATAGCGACGGTAACACACTCCTACTAACTCAGTTTTCAAAGCTGTTGTACGTGCCACTTGCTGTGACAGATCTCGAGAAGATTGAAATTAATATAAAGGACAGAAACGGGGAGAATGTAGCATTTGGAGACGGGAACACGACGGTGACGCTTCACTTCAAGCGCAGAACGTCTTGGTTATAACAAGCACACAAGATGGATCCTTACACTAACTATTATATGCAGCAAGCTCGCACGGGAGTTGGCAGTACACACCCTCAGATCGGCCATGGTCTTGGAAATTGGTTAAGTAAAGCCTTTCAAAGCATATTACCTTTCTTAAAAAGTGGCTTTAGTGCAGTTAAAGACGAAGTTGTGAAAAGTGGTCTTGGTTTACTTTCTGATACATTTAGACAAGTGCCTGTGAAGGAAAGCCTTAAAAATCGAGTAAAAGACTTTGGTGAGAATCTCACTTCAAGAGCAGTAAATAAATTGAATAAAATGTCAGGATCTGGAACAACATATAAGAGAAAGCAAAGTGCGAGCACTAAACAGTCTGGAGGCAAACGCAAGCGAGGAAGGTCTGTGAGTAAAGTGCCACGCAAGAAAAGAAATTGTGCCAAGAAACCTTGCAAGAAAGCAACTAAGAAAAAATCTACTCCACGGCGCTCCAAGAAGCAGGGCAAGAAAAGCTACAAAAAGAAATCTGTTTTACCACAAGACATCTTTGGGTAGAAAACAAAATGGCATTCATACACAATACGTTAACAGTTATGCCAAAAGCTGAGCTTGATATATTTTCTCTCCCGTTTACACAAACATCTGTTGAGGGGGGAGAATTTATCGAGTACAAACCCTTGGCGTCTATAGAAAATTTCTCTCCAATCGAGTTCAACATGTTAGCATCAGACGAGTATTACTTAGACGTAAGCCAGACCTATCTTTACTGTCTGGTTTCTGTGGTACATGAGAATGGAGACAAACTTCAAGAGAGTGAAAAAGTTTTTCCAGTGAACAACTTTTTATATTCTATGTTTAGTGACGTCACAATATCTCTCAACAACAAGATTCTATCAGCTCCCAACCACTTGTTTCCTTACAAATCTTACTTCGAAACGCTCTTTAATTATGGAAACATTGCAAAAGAGTCTCACCAAACAATGAACTTGTTCTATGCAGACACTCCTGGGAAAATGAACGCTCTTGATGATACTAACACAGGAATGGCGAAGCGTGGAAAATACATAAAAGAAAGCAAGGTTGTTCCATTGTTTGGTCGTCTAAGTATAGACATAACTGCACAGTACAAGTACTTACTCAGCGGAGTGAATCAGAATGTATTATTAACTAGAGCAAAACCTGAGTTTTCCTTGATGTTTTCTGAAGACAAGAAACTTGATATTAAAATTCACTATGCATCACTGTTTTCGAGAAGAGTGAAAATATCTGCTGATGTGCTCATTGCACATACATTAGTCTTAGCAAGCAACAACACAGCAAAGTATCCTATATCTAGAGTTGATGTGAAGCACTTCACTGTACCTCTTGGTGTTTCTACCCACTCCATAGATGGTATCTCGACTGGTCAAGTGCCTATACGAGTTATCATTGCTTTTGTGAGAAATGATGCATTAAATGGAAACCTCAAGTTAAACCTATTTAACTTTGAGCACAACAATCTCTCTTATTTATGCTTGACGAGAGATGGAGTAGCTGTGAATGGGCGTGCCTTCACACCAGAATTTGCAGGCAACAACAAAAACTCTCTTCTCTCCTACTTCAGCACATTCTCTGGCAGTGGAATATATACAAAAGACGATGGTTGGGGTATCGGTAGAGAGGAATATGAAGAAGGATATGTTATTCATCTTTACGACTTGAGCTCTGATCTGTGTGGAAACGGTCACGTTTGGTCTCTGCGCCGTAATGGAGTACTGGGACTTGACATGAGATTTACAAAATCATGGGAAAACACTCTGAGTGTTATAGTGTACTCTGAATATCAGAACCTCGTTCAAGTTAACTTCAACCGAGCTGTGGCGACTGACTTCTAAAACCATGAATATGAACTATGAGGCCCTAAACTCTCAACAAATCAGAGAAGTATTGAGAAAAAAATTAAAGAAAACACAAGATATATTTGCTGGTGTTTTTGCAGCTGACACTCTCCCTCAAAAATTTAAAACGCCTTGTGTTTTGATTGTGAATACTAAAGAAAAAAATCACCCTGGAGAGCACTGGGTCTCTATATATATTGACAAGAAACGGAACGGTGAATATTTTGACAGCTATGGCCTTAACCCTAGAACGTATAGACGTGGTCTTTTCGACCGAACACCACTTTAAATGTAATTTCTTTAATAAAAAATTAATCGTTTTCTTTGGCATTTTTTGACTTTGTCAAGTATAATTTTTTCAATTTTTTTAAAAGAAAATTGATAATTTACGTTAATTAGGCGAATTTACATAAATTAATGAAAAATTTTCAACTTAGAACGGTGCTGAGTGGTCAAAAAGTCCACGTAATAACACGTGTGAAAAGCAGCATAATATAAAGAGACAACGTACAGCGTGAGGGAGGAAGTCATCTAGAGGGGAGAAAAAGGTTTATGACTTTACCTCTCTTGAAGGATTTTAGACAACTTTTAGAAAATAAGGGAGAATTAGTTTTATGTATACTTTTTTATATTCAAAGGATATAGTGTTAGGTTTTCTCAGCCTTGTATGTAAAAACATACGTTTTGTATATAAAGTGTTTTGATTTTCAAAGTTATTGACGTTTATGGTTTTATATATTATATTGTTGTTTTTTTTAAATTATTATAGAGATTCATTAGAAAAAAAATTATTCTTATAAAGAGGATTTATAAAACAAAGATCAAAGATAATATTATAATAGAAAAACCATGTAAATAATGGTGCGTTTGCAAAAAAAAATAATATAATATTAATATTTTAGTAATTAATAGTATTATAATTTTTTTACACACTGCAATAAAATCAAAAAAATTCTTTTGCTAGAGAGAGAGAGAGAGAGAGAGAGAGTAATTGCAACCAAAATTATCCAAACCAAAGTCTATTGCAATTATTTATTATATTCATAATACGGAAATATAATAATTTAATAAAAAATACTTTCTTGTAGTATAATATTTTTTAAAAATTAAAATTGATATTTTTAAAAATTCCGGTAAATAGTAGATAGCAAGGGTAGTTATTTTACGCAACAAAAATTGATTGAGATGATGGAGATAGAGATAGATGGAGAGAGAGAGAGAGAGAGAGAGAGAGAGAGAGAATGTGTAAAAATAAAAATCTATTGAAAATCTTAGAATGACTTCAATCAGCTAGACAAGGATAATTTATTGCTTTTAACTCGTCACGGTTGCGGAAGTGAATCTCCGCTCTTCTTATTTTACCCAACCTCAAAATCTTTACCTGATGAAAAAAAAAATGTGTATAATTAAAAAGGTCGTTCATTTTTTCAAGTAACACTATATTAAAAATTAATTACTTTAAAATACGTTCACAATTTTTGGCATTAAATTACGAGTATTTAGAAAAAAGATTCAAATTTATAGCTCTATTATAACCAAAGATATAATAATATATAAAACTTTGGTCTTTTTGACCACTTGCACCGTTCTTGTTACTATTTTTATCAAATCATTCTAGGGTTAACCCTGTTTCTGTGAGACATCAAGAGTTTCTAAACAAACATTGTAGCAAGTGGGAAAATAGCAACAAGAGGTTACAATCTACTTACTCATCTTTGTGTGGGCACTATTGCTGTTTATACGTGCTAGCAAAAAGTAATGGCATCACCATGAAAAATTTTTAAGCTGTGGTTAATCAAGGAAGTGTATTTAATAGTGATGCAAATATCATATTATTATATTATAAACAATTTGTTAAAAAGTGCAAGACATACAAAAACATTAGCCTTAGAAATAAGTTTAGTTATAAGTTAAGTTTAGAGGGTGAAAAAAAGAGTGGGGGTAAGTTAATGACTTGCTGCTCAGAGCGCATGCGCAAGAAATGTACCACATCATAAACCTTTAGTCTGTTATTCATTAGCAAACCAAACTTGACAGTGTACGGAAGCAACTTACAGTTCTCTCTAGTTTTCAAACAAGCATCGAAAATTGGTATACAGTGGTTGCTTGTAGAAGAGAAAGAGAGAAATATCTCTATTGAGCACAGTGGCAATGGAAAAGAAAGACGAATTCCATGCAATCTGTTAGTTGACGGTTATTATAAAAATCCAGAAACAAATGAAGAAACTCTCTTTTTCATGGATGGTTGCATTTTTCATGGGTGTGATAAACATGGGTGGGACAGCAATTACTCAATTTACAACACTCCGGGGGACACTATGGGTCTTCGTCGTGAAAGAACTTTATCTATCCGTAAGTCTCTGAAAGAACAAGGTTACACTTTAGTTGAGATGCGAGAATGTGAGTTCAGAGAGCGCATTAAAAATGACAAAGATCTCAAGGTCTTCTTAGATACAAAAAATAATTATTTCAGGGAAAAAATAGAACCACGCGAAGTGTTGGCAGGTGGTAGGACGGAAATGTTTTGTAAATTCTATGAATGTGCAGAAGGTGAAAAGATACAACATAAAGATTATGTCTCCCTTTATGCTTGGGTACTCAAGTATTTTAAAATTCCCTTAGGCCATCCCACAATACATCTTGATAATTTCCCTGACCTTAGAAACACTGATGGTATAGCAAGAGTTAAAATTCTACCACCAAGAGACTTGTTTGCTCCAGTCTTGCCAACACATTGCCACGGGAAGCTTATGTTTGTTCTCTGTCGTTCTTGTTGTGAATCATTACATCAAGGTTACTGTCCTCACAAAGATGAAGACGATAGAGCGCTCATAGGAAGTTGGGTCATTGATGAAATAGTGCTTGCATTAAATGAAGGATATAAAGTTCTAGAAATCTTTGAAATATGGGAATATGAAGTTACCGATCCTTCAAAGCCAGACGAAAATATATTCACTTCTTATATCCAAACTTTTCTTAAGTATAAAGTCGAGAAGTCAGGGTATGGTTTGCTGGAGACACAAGTTGAAAAAGATCAATATATAAAAAATTTCTTTGAACACGAGGGAATTATTTTGGACCCCGAGAATATTGAATACAATAGTGGCATGCGTTACATAGCAAAAACATTATTAGTGTCTCTGTGGGGTCGCTTTGCTCTAAATATCTTGCGTTCAATGACAACAATCATTGACAAACCGGCTGAGCTTTACAAGCTCTTGACTAATCCAAACTATGATGTTAAATGCTTGACTTGCGTGGGGGAAGATAATATTGTGTGCAACTATGAAATATTTTCTGAGTTGCTCCATCCTGACCCAACAGTTAACTGCATACTGGCTTCTTATGTTACATGCTTTGGTAGAATGAAATTATATTCTCAAATGAAATCTATGGGATGAAATATTCTTTATGTCGACACAGACTTGTATTTTGGCATTGTTCGTTCCCCAGAAGATGAATTGAAAACAGGTCCACATCTAGGTCAGCTTCAGGATGAGACAGAGAAGTTCAGTGAAAACTGTTCCATTAATTGCTTTGTAGCTGCTAGTGCTAAGAACTATGCATACAGAGTAGTAAATTCTCAAAACGAAAATATAAAAACAGTCATGAAAGTAAAAGGTATAAGTCTGAACTACAGAGCCTCTGAAGTAGTAAACTTTGATACACTTAAGAAAATTGTTGTTGAAAATGCCCCTCCAGTTTATGTAACAGAACCCAGAAAGATACGTAGAAGCAAAGATTTTCAAATCACCGCCAGATGTGAAAGTAAAATTTACAGAGCAGAAAATCTTAAGCGCTGGAGCGTTCCAGGAGATTATTTCAATCTCCCTTATGGTTTTAAAAATGTATAAACTTGTATACTTTTTCAAAAACTTGTCTTGCTTATAATTTTTATATTTAATTACTTCTATGTATCTAATTTTAATTTTTATATCTATTAAGAAACGTTGTATAATCTTGTTTATATAAAATATTAAATGATTTGAATTTTAATAAAGAACTTATTATTGGTCTACCTAAAAACTATTTGATAAATATTATTTTATGAATAACATACAATACTAAAGGATTAAATAAAATATTTTTTTTTTTTTTTTTTTATTCCGGAGTTAAATGGTCAGTACATTAAACTTAGACAAACATTTCAAAGAAATTATGATTAAAGTAAATTAAAGCAATCAGAAAAAAACTTTACAAATTTTATCTTATTTCAATATAACACATATAACTTTATTCTATTCAAATCTTCATAATTATTTTACTGAACACAACTTTACTTTTAACAATTTAGACAAATGAACTTTATATTATAAACATAATTTTAAAACCTGTTCAAAATAGAAATTTTAAATATTATTTTTACAAACGATTTTACTTAAGTTATGAACAGTACTTATAATATTTTATTTACTCAGAACTTTTTGCGCACATGAACCACAAGTTATCCACACATGAAGCAAATAATTCAAGTACACATCGTGTAACATCAAGCTTGCACTTTGATTCTCGCACAAATGACATTTGGTCGAGGTTCTTGAGAAGATTCTGAAAATCTTTGACGTGCTTAGCACTCTGCAGTGCTTCTCCGTGGGTGTTCTTAACCTCTTGCGTGATGGCATCGGCAATCTCTTTAATCTCAGGACACCATTGCAGTTGTTGCAGGATCACGTGATTAACTGCTGGCATAAGCTTCACCATGTTGAACCAGGTTCGGTCAATCAGCCAGATAGAAGTTGGTCTGCCACGAGGATTGCTTTCATCAATTCTCTCGAACACGATCATCTTTGCACCGTAAGAACAGTCGAATCTCACTTTCAGTGTGCCAGTAATTACAAATACGTTGTCACGCATGTTACCTCCACTTGGGTAGAAGAAGCTCGAGAAGAGACTTTCTCTCTCAACTAAGAGTTTCCACTCATCGTTGGAGAAGCGAATCTTGTCGGAAGACTTGTTGTCATGCTTGCATAAGTATACAGCAGATTCAAAGTCCATAGTTGCGTCGACACAGGTGTATAGCATCTTAGTGCACGCTACGTTGAGCGGGAACGAGCTCTGCAACATTCTGATTGTTGTCATTTTCCGTACTTTGAAAACTAGAGAGAACTGTAAGTTGCTTCCGTACACTGTCAAGTTTGGTTTGCTAATGAATAACAGACTAAAGGTTTATGATGTGGTACATTTCTTGCGCATGCGCTCTGAGCAGCAAGTCATTAACTTACCCCCACTCTTTTTTTCACCCTCTAAACTTAACTTATAACTAAACTTATTTCTAAGGCTAATGTTTTTGTATGTCTTGCACTTTTTAACAAATTGTTTATAATATAATAATATGATATTTGCATCACTATTAAATACACTTCCTTGATTAACCACAGCTAAAAAATTTTTCATGGTGATGCCATTACTTTTTGCTAGCACGTATAAACAGCAATAGTGCCCACACAAAGATGAGTAAGTAGATTGTAACCTCTTGTTGCTATTTTCCCACTTGCTACAATGTTTGTTTAGAAACTCTTGATGTCTCACAGAAACAGGGTTAAGGCCATAGCTGTCAAAATATTCACCGTTCCGTTTCTTGTCAATATATATAGAGACCCAGTGCTCTCCAGGGTGATTTTTTTCTTTAGTATTCACAATCAAAACACAAGGCGTTTTAAATTTTTGAGGGAGAGTGTCAGCTGCAAAAACACCAGCAAATATATCTTGTGTTTTCTTTAATTTTTTTCTCAATACTTCTCTGATTTGTTGAGAGTTTAGGGCCTCATAGTTCATATTCATGGTTTTAGAAGTCAGTCGCCACAGCTCGGTTGAAGTTAACTTGAACGAGGTTCTGATATTCAGAGTACACTATAACACTCAGAGTGTTTTCCCATGATTTTGTAAATCTCATGTCAAGTCCCAGTACTCCATTACGGCGCAGAGACCAAACGTGACCGTTTCCACACAGATCAGAGCTCAAGTCGTAAAGATGAATAACATATCCTTCTTCATATTCCTCTCTACCGATACCCCAACCATCGTCTTTTGTATATATTCCACTGCCAGAGAATGTGCTGAAGTAGGAGAGAAGAGAGTTTTTGTTGTTGCCTGCAAATTCTGGTGTGAAGGCACGCCCATTCACAGCTACTCCATCTCTCGTCAAGCATAAATAAGAGAGATTGTTGTGCTCAAAGTTAAATAGGTTTAACTTGAGGTTTCCATTTAATGCATCATTTCTCACAAAAGCAATGATAACTCGTATAGGCACTTGACCAGTCGAGATACCATCTATGGAGTGGGTAGAAACACCAAGAGGTACAGTGAAGTGCTTCACATCAACTCTAGATATAGGATACTTTGCTGTGTTGTTGCTTGCTAAGACTTTTGTATGTGCAATGAGCACATCAGCAGATATTTTCACTCTTCTCGAAAACAGTGATGCATAGTGAATTTTAATATCAAGTTTCTTGTCTTCAGAAAACATCAAGGAAAACTCAGGTTTTGCTCTAGTTAATAATACATTCTGATTCACTCCGCTGAGTAAGTACTTGTACTGTGCAGTTATGTCTATACTTAGACGACCAAACAATGGAACAACCTTGCTTTCTTTTATGTATTTTCCACGCTTCGCCATTCCTGTGTTAGTATCATCAAGAGCGTTCATTTTCCCAGGAGTGTCTGCATAGAACAAGTTCATTGTTTGGTGAGACTCTTTTGCAATGTTTCTATAATTAAAGAGCGTTTCGAAGTAAGATTTGTAAGGAAACAAGTGGTTGGGAGCTGATAGAATCTTGTTGTTGAGAGATATTGTGACGTCACTAAACATAGAATATAAAAAGTTGTTCACTGGAAAAACTTTTTCACTCTCTTGAAGTTTGTCTCCATTCTCATGTACCACAGAAACCAGACAGTAAAGATAGGTCTGGCTTACGTCTAAGTAATACTCGTCTGATGCTAACATGTTGAACTCGATTGGAGAGAAATTTTCTATAGACGCCAAGGGTTTGTACTCGATAAATTCTCCCCCCTCAACAGATGTTTGTGTAAACGGGAGAGAAAATATATCAAGCTCAGCTTTTGGCATAACTGTTAACGTATTGTGTATGAATGCCATTTTGTTTTCTACCCAAAGATGTCTTGTGGTAAAACAGATTTCTTTTTGTAGCTTTTCTTGCCCTGCTTCTTGGAGCGCCGTGGAGTAGATTTTTTCTTAGTTGCTTTCTTGCAAGGTTTCTTGGCACAATTTCTTTTCTTGCGTGGCACTTTACTCACAGACCTTCCTCGCTTGCGTTTGCCTCCAGACTGTTTAGTGCTCGCACTTTGCTTTCTCTTATATGTTGTTCCAGATCCTGACATTTTATTCAATTTATTTACTGCTCTTGAAGTGAGATTCTCACCAAAGTCTTTTACTCGATTTTTAAGGCTTTCCTTCACAGGCACTTGTCTAAATGTATCAGAAAGTAAACCAAGACCACTTTTCACAACTTCGTCTTTAACTGCACTAAAGCCACTTTTTAAGAAAGGTAATATGCTTTGAAAGGCTTTACTTAACCAATTTCCAAGACCATGGCCGATCTGAGGGTGTGTACTGCCAACTCCCGTGCGAGCTTGCTGCATATAATAGTTAGTGTAAGGATCCATCTTGTGTGCTTGTTATAACCAAGACGTTCTGCGCTTGAAGTGAAGCGTCACCGTCGTGTTCCCGTCTTCACTCTTGCGCTTCATGATGTTGGGTGACTTGCCGTTCTCGATGGCTTCTCGGACAATATCGTATTGAGGCGATCACTCTTGTCTTCTCGAAATTTATGCTATATGGCCAAGAGATGATGCATGGTCGTCTGGTAGATATAAGCCTCTTCGTTTGGTCTATGTAACGACCAGTCTCGTGAGCTCCTGTTTTATTGCCCTATACTAAAAACGAACCCTTGTTAATGTAGTTCAAATTTTCACCGCAACAATCAACATGTAAAATGTAAGTGGCGCTGTATAGTCTGTGTGTCAATTTTAAAATTCACACGCAGACTACAGCGCCACTTTTATACGTTATTTTGTATTCTTGCATTTTTGCGGCGAAATTTTGAATTACATCATCAAGGGAACGTTTTTTCAACAATAGCTTCCTATCCTGTTTATATATCCATGGTCTACACCCTTCTCCGTACAGTATAAAACCTACAACTTATTAGCTTTAATAAAAAGAACTTTTAACTCTACGGTAAAAGTATATTTCGTGAACATTCAGCTTTTTACATACTCTCTTTATTTTATTTTAGGCACAAGTTTTCTTTTACCTCTTCCATTTTTCGATACAAATTTCAATGAAAATTTTACATCTTGTGTAACCGGCAAGAGTCTTCATCCGACCTTGAATAAGTATTGGGAATTACCTAGTCGCAAAGACAAACCATGTACTCAAATGGTTCTTTCAGCAAATGGTATAGTTACTTTTAAAAAAATAGTATGTGATGGAATGGCTATGAAACTTTTCTGCGAGGTAAGTATTGCGTTCTAATTCTAAAATACCAAAAAACATATATATCTAAATAAACATTAAATACTTGGTCCAGAATTGGTCCTTCACAAAAAATTATGAACTACATAATTTGAACGTATTAGAAGACGTAATTGCTTTGATTTTTATTTCGTTTATACTTTATCAAATTTTTTTTAAATTAATAAATAATAAATTGGTAAAGATAAAGTACTGAATAATCTTAGCAAGATTTGTAAAATAAAAAAAAAAAAAATAATAATAATAATAAAAAAAAACTCGAATTCACTATTAAATAATATCTTCTATTGTAGTATATATATCTCCTATATACATATTTCATTATACATAAATAATAATAATAATAATTAACGGCTTTTTATTTGGGCGAAATCAGGCGTACAACCTCTCAATTTAACCCAACTGTGTAACAGTACAGTCAGTTACATTTTTTGTTAGTATAACATCAACATATATCATGAAAATTAAATAAATAATTTTTTTGATAAATTTTAATTAGAGTTGTTAATTTAATAACTAGAATTTTAAAATTTAAGTTAAGTATTACTTTCACTTAAATTTATATAGTTGAGAATATATATACACTTAAAATTGTTGTTAGTAGATATGAAAATAAATAATAAAAAATAGTGAGAATAATAATTGAGAAATAATATTTATAAAAACATATTGTTGAGAATAATATTATGCATTTTAGACACCATAAGTTACATATTTATAGTTATTGCTGCAAATAGCGCTCAAATAACATTTTATTTAAGTTTGATTTAAAAGTATTAATAGAAGAGGTGAATTTCTTACTTTAGGGGGTAACATATTCCACAATTTACCTCCCTACACACTGAATGAGTTATCAAACATTTTATAATTTGATTTAGGAACTTTAATTATAGTCTTATCACATCTTGTGTTCCTAATCTTAACATCACAGGCTTTTGTTATAAATGAATTTAGATACTCAGGGCTTAAACCATTCATAATTTTATAGATCTGAGTTAACAAATGTAACTCTCTGCGTTCCTTAACTTTAAGTAGGTTCATTTTTGTGTAGTATTTAGTAGTACCTTCGCCCATCTCCAGATCATAAACATATCTAATCAACCCGTTTAGTAACACTTCAAGTTTACGATTAAATTCATAACATATATTTGTTAGTACTACGTCACAATAGTCAATAATAGTACACAGAAGTGTCTTAGCAAGCAAGATACGGGTAGATTTAGGAGTATATTTCCGGAAACTTTACATTTTTTTTTATGAGTTCATAACTCGTTGATATACATGAGACACATGTCCACTCCAATTAAGATTATTGTCAATAACAAGACCGAGGTCTTTCACTTTTGTTTCATAATCAAGTTCCACAGTACCAATTTTTATTTTATCACATTTGTCCATTTCTAATTTACTTAACAAAATTGGGTGACCAATAATTATAGCTTTACATTTAGCAGAGTTAAGTAACAAACCTCGACTATCAAAATATTTTTTTAATGATTTTATATCTTCATTAATAAGCATAATAGTTTCATTGAAATTTTCAGGCAATGTGTGGCGATACAGTTGAGTATCATCAGCATAAATGTGGTAAAAGCAGTTTTTTATATGTTGACCAATGTCATAGGTATAAATCGAGTAACACCAAGGTCCTAAAATAGTGCCTTGGCCACAGCCACTGACAACCTGACCCCAATCCGAGCGCTTGTTATCAGCACTAACTACACATACATATTAAGGGCACGCAATTAAGGGTTTACAAAGAATATATATATATATATATATATATATATATATATATATATATATATATATATATATATATTTATATATATATATATATATATATATATATATATATATATATATATATATATATATATATATATATATATATATATATATATATATATATATATATATATATATATATATATATATATATATCGATGCTTACCCGTCGAAGTGAACGAACTACACTTTACAAATTTGGGGAAAAATGAACGAACTGCGTTTGGCGCTTCTACGCGTTTTAACATGAGAACTAGATGGGGGAACTTGGAATTTGTAAAGTGTAGAACGTTCATTTTTCCCCAAATTTGTAAAGTGTAGTACGTTCACTTCGACGGGTAAGCATCGATATATATAAATAATAAAAAAAAATCCGTCTATAGTTTTTAATTTTTTGGGTTTAATTTTCTTATTAATTTTTTAGAAAAAAAAAAAAAAAAGCTACAACAGTAAAACCTCGAAATAGCGAAATTTCATTATAGCGAAGTAATTTCACCAGTCCCGCTGAAATTTACAAGTATAAAAGCATCAATAAAACCCGTTATAACGAACTTTCGTTAAAGCGTAGTCAAAAAATAATAAATTTTCAGCCAAAAATAGGCAATGAATCCAAAATTTCGTCGATTCATTGCGTCCTCTCTTACGACAATTCTTCTAAAAACGCGTGCGATAAAATAAAAATAAAATAATATATAAATTTGAATAAGTAAAATGCTATCTCGATCGAATATCTAAAATAAGGTGAAGTTTTGTTGTAATAACAAGTTTCAATACTGCCAAAAGTTTAAGTTTCTATCACTGTGCAAACTGCAAAGTATTTTTTAATTATTTTTGTTCTCATTTAATTGTTTATGAATACGAGATTGCTGTCGACGTAAACAAATAAATTTAGCAAAGTCAATTAAATTAAAAAAAAAAAAAAAAAACGTGTTCAACTCCTCATATTTATATAGTATTTCAAAACATTTTCTTTCATTTCGCGCAAAATTTACGTATCTATCAAATATTTAGGTCCACATTTTTTTCTTTAATTTATTATTCCATAAAGTTGCATACTTTACAGGCGCGCAGTATTTTCCCCACTGCGAGATAATTTTCTAGGATTGTATTAATCTATATGTAACTTTTTTATTACTGTAGCGCGTCTTTCTTTCAAACAGCTTATAAAACCTTATTTTAATATGCTTTAGTGGAGCAAATTGTAAGTTATGAAAATTGTTCTTTGGTTTTTAATTTGGCTAAAGTGATCGGTTTAATTGTTTTAGCTCAAAACAAAAATGATCTTAAAAAAATAGAAGCAAAAGCAATGAAATAATAAGTTTCAAAATATCAATTTTTTTTCTATTTATCCATGCAATGATAAAATCTTGGTACCAAAAAAAAAAAAAAAAAAAAAAAAAAAAAAAAAACGACAAAAACTGTTTATTAACAGTTTTTACGCTATTTTAAACGTTTTACCATTTTCACCATTTTTTACCATTTTTTCGATTTTTATACCATTTTTTACCATTTTAGTACCATTTTTAGGCCCAAAATGTTATCATTTTTGTTAACATTTTTCAAAAAAAAAGTAACATTAAATCCGGTCTCTACTTATAACTTAAAAACTAGACCATGTTTTGGGTCTAAATTTAGTGTCATTGTGTAGCTAAGAATCACACCTAGACATCATAAAAAGTTAAACATGTTTAAAGCCATAGACCACATAATATAACATGACTTTGTGATTTTTAATGAAAAAACACAAAATGTGATCTACTAATGACAATTTTTAACAGAATGTTAATGAAGCCCCACGAGACAGCGTGAAAATACTGTAAAGTATGCAATTTGCGTGACTATTCATGTTTATGACGTCAGAAATATGCAAAAATTAGTATGAAAATGTTGTGCAGGTTGCATAAATCTAAATTTTCTGATCACTGCTACGGGGCTACTGTTGGATTTTGAGACAAACTAAAGTTATTTATGTAAATCCCATCAAGTGTTTTGTGATATAAATGCTTATGTTTTTATCTGGTCTATTGCTTTAACCATACAAAAAAAAAAAAAAAAATTGAAATTAACATTGGGCCTTATGGGCTTAAAACTTCAAAAACTCATGTAAAATTAATTTGCACCGTGACCCCTAAATATTTGAAATTGTCTCACGCTGAAGAATCATTGGGCAAAATGTTAAATTTTTTTGACGAGAAAAGTTTGAGGCTAATGGCCGACGTTGGGTCTTTAACATGTATTTAAATGAGAAAATAAACAAATTTATTTTTTGCATTTTTTTTTTATTATTATTCATTTTTCCAATACATGTTTAACATTGCCAGCAAATGAATGAAAATTTTCCAAAATAAAAATTAATTTTCTTTCTGTTTTATCATCAATAGCAGACTTGTAAAACTGTGTTGAGTGATAAACTGACAGCTCAACAATACTAACAAAGTGCTAGCAGACGACTTTGTGTTCCTGTCTACATTTAACATGCTTTCTTATGGGGCAATGAAGCAGCTATAACTTGAGTTAGAATCATTTCTCAGAGTTGAAATTTTTACTGTAGCTTACTGAGCCTACAAGCTTTTGTTTTCCTGAATTTGAAGTCAATTTAATGAAACATTTTTAAAGGCATAGAACACCTTGAACAAAAAAATTGTGTAATATCCAAAGAAACCTGAAAAACAATGTTGATTTGACCGAAGTCATTGATTTCTAATTTATTTTCCATTCACAAAATGACGTCACAGCTCACTTGTTTTCACGCGCGTAAACCAGGCTAGCTGTGACGTCAGTGACATTTTGTGAATGTAAAATCCCACACAGCACTGAATGACCTTTAGATATCCTACGTATATCCCAAAATATATCCCATTTATCTCCGCTGAAGGTCCACAGAAAATCCAAATGTCCCGCCCGCTGGAATATACCATGTAGATCTATGGGATATATTAAAAAAAGTACACTTAATGTTAAATTAAATGCGATATGATAGAAAAAATTTGGGGGTTTTGGGGGGTGGGGGGTATATAGGCAATGTATTTTTTAACTTTGTTTTCAGTATTTTCCCAATTTTACATGGGCAAATAATAACCCCCAACTCCCCCCCCCCCCCCCCAGGTCCGGGGAAGTGCTATTGGTGTGCGGTGTGCGTGCCCAAGTCCGAAAATATTAATGACTTGTCAAAGTTGTGTGATTTCATTTAACATGGGCAAACCCCCAACCCTCCCCCCCCCAGGTCGGGGGAAGGGCTTTTGGTTTTTGCCCAAGTCAGAAAATATTCATGACTTAAAGTTGCGTGTCTTCCACTGAGACACGAAATTGAAGGATATAACATGGATATTCGGAGGATATTATTACCACAACTTTTCAGTCTGACTTAAAAAGTTAGAGATGGATTTTCAAAATTAAATTAAGTTAATTAATTATTAAAATTGTAGTTGTTTTATGATTTGAATTGTTTGCTTATAATTAAATGCACAAAACCCATACTTTATACTATTTTAAAATTAATTATTTAGCACGATATAAAAAAATTAGCATCATTTAAAATTCACAAATAAACGCTGCCCCCTGGTGGATATACCTATGGATATTTGGATATTTTTGGGATATCTAATGGATATAAAGAATTTAAAATTAAAGTGACTAAAAAAATCAAATAGCATGAAATATAACTTTTAGGTAAATAAATTCATAACATATATCATAAAATCTCTCAATAAAACTAATTTTGTGAGTGAAATTTTATATATCCACTCTTGCATATTCTATGGATATACCAGTGGATATAAAAAAATTGCCCCAAAATATATTTATTGATTAAAATTATAAATAAAACATAATATAATTGTCAGCTCATGAGAAAAACGGGTTGAAAATAAGTAGATAATTAATTTTGGATTTGTTTTTTTATATCCAAGCTAAATATCCCATAGACATTTAAGGTTCATATAAAATGGACGGGATATATTTTGGATATTGGGATATCCAATGAATATCTATTGGATAAACCGTGCTGTGTGGGTCCTCATATTTATATAGTATTTCAAAACATTTTCTTTCATTTCGCGCAAAATTTACGTATCTATCAAATATTTAGGTCCACATTTTTTTCTTTAATTTATTATTCCATAAAGTTGCATACTTTACAGGCGCGCAGTATTTTCCCCACTGCGAGATAATTTTCTAGGATTGTATTAATCTATATGTAACTTTTTTATTACTGTAGCGCGTCTTTCTTTCAAACAGCTTATAAAACCTTATTTTAATATGCTTTAGTGGAGCAAATTGTAAGTTATGAAAATTGTTCTTTGGTTTTTAATTTGGCTAAAGTGATCGGTTTAATTGTTTTAGCTCAAAACAAAAATGATCTTAAAAAAATAGAAGCAAAAGCAATGAAATAATAAGTTTCAAAATATCAATTTTTTTTCTATTTATCCATGCAATGATAAAATCTTGGTACCAAAAAAAAAAAAAAAAAAAAAAAAAAAAAAAAAAACGACAAAAACTGTTTATTAACAGTTTTTACGCTATTTTAAACGTTTTACCATTTTCACCATTTTTTACCATTTTTTCGATTTTTATACCATTTTTTACCATTTTAGTACCATTTTTAGGCCCAAAATGTTATCATTTTTGTTAACATTTTTCAAAAAAAAAGTAACATTAAATCCGGTCTCTACTTATAACTTAAAAACTAGACCATGTTTTGGGTCTAAATTTAGTGTCATTGTGTAGCTAAGAATCACACCTAGACATCATAAAAAGTTAAACATGTTTAAAGCCATAGACCACATAATATAACATGACTTTGTGATTTTTAATGAAAAAACACAAAATGTGATCTACTAATGACAATTTTTAACAGAATGTTAATGAAGCCCCACGAGACAGCGTGAAAATACTGTAAAGTATGCAATTTGCGTGACTATTCATGTTTATGACGTCAGAAATATGCAAAAATTAGTATGAAAATGTTGTGCAGGTTGCATAAATCTAAATTTTCTGATCACTGCTACGGGGCTACTGTTGGATTTTGAGACAAACTAAAGTTATTTATGTAAATCCCATCAAGTGTTTTGTGATATAAATGCTTATGTTTTTATCTGGTCTATTGCTTTAACCATACAAAAAAAAAAAAAAAAATTGAAATTAACATTGGGCCTTATGGGCTTAAAACTTCAAAAACTCATGTAAAATTAATTTGCACCGTGACCCCTAAATATTTGAAATTGTCTCACGCTGAAGAATCATTGGGCAAAATGTTAAATTTTTTTGACGAGAAAAGTTTGAGGCTAATGGCCGACGTTGGGTCTTTAACATGTATTTAAATGAGAAAATAAACAAATTTATTTTTTGCATTTTTTTTTTATTATTATTCATTTTTCCAATACATGTTTAACATTGCCAGCAAATGAATGAAAATTTTCCAAAATAAAAATTAATTTTCTTTCTGTTTTATCATCAATAGCAGACTTGTAAAACTGTGTTGAGTGATAAACTGACAGCTCAACAATACTAACAAAGTGCTAGCAGACGACTTTGTGTTCCTGTCTACATTTAACATGCTTTCTTATGGGGCAATGAAGCAGCTATAACTTGAGTTAGAATCATTTCTCAGAGTTGAAATTTTTACTGTAGCTTACTGAGCCTACAAGCTTTTGTTTTCCTGAATTTGAAGTCAATTTAATGAAACATTTTTAAAGGCATAGAACACCTTGAACAAAAAAATTGTGTAATATCCAAAGAAACCTGAAAAACAATGTTGATTTGACCGAAGTCATTGATTTCTAATTTATTTTCCATTCACAAAATGACGTCACAGCTCACTTGTTTTCACGCGCGTAAACCAGGCTAGCTGTGACGTCAGTGACATTTTGTGAATGTAAAATAAATTAGAAATCAATAACTGTAGCTAAATCAATGTTGATTTTTAGGTTTGTTAGGATATTACATAACTTTTATGTTCAAGGTGTTCTATGCCTCTAACCAATTGACTTGAAGTTCAGGAAAACAAAAGCTTGTAGGCTCAGTAAGCTACGGTAAAAATTTCAGGTCTGAGAAATTATCGTAAGTCAAGTTATAGCTGCTTCATTGCCCCATAAGAAAGCATGTTAAATGTAGACAGGAACACTACGTCGTCTGCTAGCACTTTGTTAGTATTGTTGAACTGTCAGTTTATCACTAAACATCATTTTGTAACGTCTGCTATTTTAGGACATAAATTACGTCACATACATATAATTACGTAACATACATATAATTACGTAACATACCGTACGTATAATTACGTAACATACATATAATTACGTAACATACATATAATTACGTAACATACATATAATTACGTAACATACATATAATTACGTAACATACGTATAATTACGTAACATTTGTGTTGTACAACATAGCAAGTGTGGCAACGTAACGAGTGTTTTTAGTGACGTGTGCTGAAATATTGCAATGTTTGACCAATAAGACGTGCAGTTACTTTGCAACATATCGTAGTTATCTCTCTCTCTCTCTCTCTCTCTCTCTAGCTGACTCTTTCTCTCTCCCTCACTCTCTTTCTATAATATATCTATTATCTGTTTTTAAACTGGCAAAATGATTTATTTTCCTATGTCACCCATGTTATTGAGTTATCCAACATGGCGTCGACTTTAACATGAATGCATACACACTATAGAGATGTGTGAATTTTTTTAACATTTTTGAAGTGAAAAATACAAATTTTGAAAATTTTTAATTTAACATGGTAATCCCTATACCAGGCCAGAATTAAGATAAAACTAATGAGGACCCTTGTCAGTGGAGACCTGATGATTATGATTACGCTGACCATAATTAAAAGTGTGCAACCCGGGACACTGCACAGAAGAGACCAACAGGTCCGCGAGAAGCGCGGCCGGTGGTCCCCGCCAGAGGCGAAAAATTTTTCAAAAAAGGGGGCGTGGCCTCCAAAATTTCATCAGTTTTGTGTCTTTTTGCAAGAGTTTATTTAAAAGTACATGGATTTTTTTCTATGCTTTCTGTCGTCTATTTTTAACCTTTTCCCTGCAAAAAAAAAAAAAAAAAAAAAAAAAAAAAAAAAAAAAAAAATTAATGATGAAACAATATTTTGATAATTAATAATAGTTATATCACAAATAACATACGACGTAACCGACGTAACGTATGGTATGTGATGTGTACGTCTTATTTGAGCCAAAACACCCACTCTCAAAAAAAATTAATAAATAAATAAAAATTTGGCGTAACTATGGTGTATAATTTTAATATGTTACGAAAAATAGTACGAAAATGCATCGACTATCTTTTGACGTTTTTTTTTTTTTTTTTTTTTCTCCGCGAGCTTTTAATTGTTTACTTTTTATTAAAATTCCTGCAAAATATAAAACCGGGACATTGACGATTTTTGCAAAATCTTGCCTGGACTATAGTGTTGAAACCGGGACTGTCCCGGCTAATCCGGGACGGATGGTCAGCCTAATTATGGTCAAACATTGCACCCTTGCTATGGCCAGTCACACACACACACTGACCACAAATGTCGTTACGTAACGTAAATCTCTAACAAAACAAAAGACTGGCACGCTTCTTGCTGCTCAGAGGGCTTGAAGTCGAGGTTGGAGTTTTTAATAAACTTTTAGTGGGCTTCTTGTTAGGGTCGTGTGGTATACCAGGGCTGTTCTTGATCTGCTGGACATGCTGGTGTAGATCTGTAAGAAAAAACATAATTTAAAGGCATAGGTCACATAATGTGCTTTGTAATGAAATATGATTTTCAAAACTGATGATAATTTTATTGATAATTTTTAATTGTAGCCCCACGAGAGAGCGTAAAAAAACTGTAAAGTATGCAATTTGAGTGACTATTCATGTTTATGACGTCAGAAACATGCAAAAATCAGTATGAAAATGTTGTGTGGGTTGCATAAATTGAATTTTCTGATCACTGCTACGGGGCTACAGTTGGGTTTTGAGACAAACTAAAGTTATTTATGTACATTAAGTGTTTTGTGATATAAATGTTTGTTTTTATCTGGTCTATTGCTTTAAGATATGGAACCAGGGAGCTTTTTTAACCAATTTAACTTTTTTTACAGTCAGAGAGACAGACAGACAGACAGACAGACAGACAGACAGACAGACAGTAAGACAGACAGACAGACAGACAGACAGACAGACAGACAGACAGACAGACAGACAGACAGACCTTGAAACTTGTTATGTTGAAGTTGAATGTCGACTTTCTTAGCAGAGCTGCTGACAGAGAGGCGGCTGATCTGAAAGTAAACAAATTGATTAGTGATGCTAACATCAATCAATATTGATTTGTATACAAGTTAGCAGCTTCAGTAGCCAGTTCAATGTAATCCTGGTGACGAGCTGATTACATTGAACTGGCTACTGAAGCTGCTAACATCAATCTATATTGATTTGTATACAAGTTAGCAGCTTCAGTAGCCAGTGCAATGTAATCCTGGTGACAAGCTGATTACATTGAACTGGCTACTGAAGCTGCTAACATCAATCAATATTGATTTGTATACAAGTTAGCAGCTTCAGTAGCCAGTTCAATGTAATCCTGGTGACGAGCTGATTACATTGAACTGGCTACTGAAGCTGCTAACATCAATCAATATTGATTTGTATACAAGTTAGCAGCTTCAGTAGCCAGTGCAATGTGATCCTGGTGACGAGCTGATTACATTGAACTGGCTACTGAAGCTGCTAACATCAATCAATATTGATTTGTATACATTGCAATCAATATTGATAAAACTCTATGCCGCCTTACCTTGGAAACAGATGAGAGTGGAGTGCAGAAAGTTGCGTCTTGCGATCTTCTTTTCTTTGATGCTGGAGTGTGAGGGGGCGTGGCAGCCACCTATGACAAACAAGTGAAGATCTGCATTAAGAAGTGAACATTATCTAATCTCATATCAATATAATAGTGATAAAAATGTTTATGTTTTTCTCTGGTCTATTCCTTTAAGAAGTATAAGAAAATAATACGGCCATTGCAGATCAATTAACTACTCCACAGGCCTGCAAATTTGCATACTCATTAAGAAACTTCTCCCCTAACCACTGATTAAGGCTGAGTCCTAATTCATCTCACAACCATTGTTTAAGGGGGGTAGGTGACCGACTGATATCTCGCAAACTAGGATGGCCGTTAGTTATAATAATAACACAAAGTAAAGAAGAAATGTTACTTAAAAGTTTAGTTATGTCAAACATGTGAAAACACGATCAAATATTTAAGTTATTACACTTTAAAGATAACATGTAAATGCGGAAATTTTAATTTGAGCGGCAAATTTTAGTCAAATTAGAAACTTTTTTACAATTAAAAATATTTTAAATTTTGTTTTGCTATAAAAAAAAATATTTTAAATTTACTTGATTTTATTTGAAAATTATAGTGTTGGTTTTATTGCAATTAAATCATGTACAAAAAATTATTGTGAAAATATATATAGTTCTTCTTTTAGCAATTTCCGGTCCAAGTCGATCCCACACCACCTTAAGGTGGATGAAAAGGGCCATAAAATGGCAAGTATCTGAAGTACCGCTACAATTTTCTTTTTTAAAGTCATAGAACAGGTGTCAGCCAACTTATTAGTGACAGGTAAGTTGATTAAATATGCTACTGCCCACCTCAGCCCCATTGGGGTGATTCACCCGTCGTAATAAACTTTTAAGTTACTTAAAGGCATAGACCACATAAAACAACTTGTGCTTTTCAATGAATAAACACGAAATGGGATCTTCAAATCTGTATAATTTTTACCAGAATGTTAATGTAGCCCCACGAGAGAGCGTGAAAATAGTGTAAAGTATGCAATTTGCGTGACTATTCATGTTTATGACGTCAGAAACATGCAAAAATCAGTATGGAAATGTTGTGCGGGCTGCATAAATTGAATTTTCTGATCACTGCTACGGAGCTACTGTTGGGTTTTGAGACAAACTAAAGTTATTTATGTAAGTTACATCAAGTGTTTTGTGATATAAATGATTATGTTTTTCTCTGTTCTATTGCTTTAAGTACGTACCCCAGGAGAACATGACTGTCTGGTAACGATCTTGCTGATGTTGGCGTTGATCACCGTGTTCAGTGTCGTCTGCTGCTTCACGCTGGGGGACGTGGGCTTAGGAGAGGTGGGCGTGGCCTGTTGTCGCTTAGGAGACGTAGCCTGTTGTTGAGGCGTGGCCTGTTGGTGCTTGGGAGAAGTGGGCGTGGCTTGTTGTTGCTTGGGAGAGGTGGGCGTGGCTTGTTGTTGCACGTTCAATGTGGGCGTGGCTTGTTTCTTAGGCTACACAAACACAGATCAAATAGTCCAATATGAGATCACAAACGTGTATTTTGTATTTCTGATGCAACATTGCTTGCCATATTGTGTTATCGTGCTATACACCAATCCCAGTCCCAGTCAAGACATTGTCTTATCGACAGCTAAGGACTTTACAATTAATGGAAAAGCACCACGGCCTAAGTACACAGTCCGACATTCACCATGACAGCCTAGAGAAACCGTGGAAACATTTAGGCAGGCTGGTCGGTGCAATCACATCAATCATGCACCTCCACGAATACTGTGCGTCGTCATGGAATGCATGTAAACATACATCGTGCAACGTGTTGTGCTCTCACACTTGACGTACGCACCCAGCAGTGGCTCGAACCTATACTTGGTGAGGAGTACACAGTTACGAGTCAGCTGCCTTCACCACTCAGCTCTACTAGCTCAGTATGATATTTAATACTTTAGCTGGGTTTGTGACCTGACCCTGGCACCCCTGAGAGGTGCCTCAGGTGTCACCTCAGGGAGCTCAGATCTGTCCACTAAAACCACACTTAACAGAGCTTCGGCTCCACCAAGTACTCTTACTAAAGTATCATTCACATGACACAAGACACGTACACACAGCGACGTAGGAACAAAGTTGGAACAATGTAAACAAATGGAGCCTTTCACATGGTGTTAAAACTGACGCATACTAACGCGCTAAGCTGGCATCTCCCAGTTTGGCTCGTATGCCTCAAAACAACAGATGCATGTGAACGGTTCCATTTGTTTACACTAGCGCAGCATGATGCGTCAGGACGAGTCAGTTTTCTGTGCACGCACAATACGCTTTCTCAACACTCTCATGTGAAACAAGCAAATTCTTGAATCCTGCTTGAATCCGTCAGCTCACGTCAAAGTTACGCGTCATGTCAATAATACTTATGTCCAGGTCAACGGTCACTCTTATTTGTAGAGGATAATAAATACAGCTTCCTATTGGTAGATTTGTATTATCAAACAATGGTAAGCCGTATTTATTATCTTATGTGAAGAAATTGACCGCTGTCCTGCTGTCGTACACTTACTTGACTTGCAGAGTGGCCACCACTACGTCTCTTGTTGTCACCACTGGCTCTCTTGCTTCTCCTTGGCTCTACGAAGTACTTGTACTAACACTTACTTGACTTGCAGAGTGGCCACCACTACGTCTCTTGTTGTTGTCACCACTGGCTCTCTTGCTTCTCCTTGGCTCTACGAAGTACTTGTACTAACACTTACTTGACTTGCAGAGTGGCCGCCACTACGTCTCTTGTTGTTGTCACCACTGGCTCTCTTGCTTCTCCTTGGCTCTACGAAGTACTTGTACTAACACTTACTTGACTTGCAGAGTGGCCGCCACTACGTCTCTTGTTGTTGTCACCACTGGCTCTCTTGCTTCTCCTTGGCTCTACGAAGTACTTGTACTAACACTTACTTGACTTGCAGAGTGGCCACCACTACGTCTCTTGTTGTTGTCACTACTGGCTCTCTTGCTTCTCCTTGGCTCTACGAAGTACTTGTACTAACACTTACTTGACTTGCAGAGTGGCCACCACTACGTCTCTTGTTGTTGTCACCACTGGCTCTCTTGCTTCTCCTTGGCTCTACGAAGTACTTGTACTAACACTTACTTGACTTGCAGAGTGGCCACCACTACGTCTCTTGTTGTTGTCACCACTGGCTCTCTTGCTTCTCCTTGGCTCTACGAAGTACTTGTACTAACACTTACTTGACTTGCAGAGTGGCCGCCACTACGTCTCTTGTTGTCACCACTGGCTCTCTTGCTTCTCCTTGGCTCTACGAAGTACTTGTACTAACACTTACTTGACTTACTTGACTTGCAGAGTGGCCACCACTACGTCTCTTGTTGTTGTCACCACTGGCTCTCTTGCTTCTCCTTGGCTCTACGAAGTACTTGTACTAACACTTACTTGACTTACTTGACTTGCAGAGTGGCCACCACTACGTCTCTTGTTGTTGTCACCACTGGCTCTCTTGCTTCTCCTTGGCTCTACGAAGTACTTGTACTAACACTTACTTGACTTGCAGAGTGGCCGCCACTACGTCTCTTGTTGTTGTCACCACTGGCTCTCTTGCTTCTCCTTGGCTCTACGAAGTACTTGTACTAACACTTACTTGACTTGCAGAGTGGCCACCACTACGTCTCTTGTTGTTGTCACTACTGGCTCTCTTGCTTCTCCTTGGCTCTACGAAGTACTTGTACTAACACTTACTTGACTTACTTGACTTGCAGAGTGGCCACCACTACGTCTCTTGTTGTTGTCACCACTGGCTCTCTTGCTTCTCCTTGGCTCTACGAAGTACTTGTACTAACACTTACTTGACTTGCAGAGTGGCCACCACTACGTCTCTTGTTGTTGTCACCACTGGCTCTCTTGCTTCTCCTTGGCTCTACGAAGTACTCGTACTAACACTTACTTGACTTACTTGACTTGCAGAGTGGCCACCACTACGTCTCTTGTTGTTGTCACCACTGGCTCTCTTGCTTCTCCTTGGCTCTACGAAGTACTTGTACTAACACTTACTTGACTTGCAGAGTGGCCGCCACTACGTCTCTTGTTGTTGTCACCACTGGCTCTCTTGCTTCTCCTTGGCTCTACGAAGTACTTGTACTAACACTTACTTGACTTACTTGACTTGCAGAGTGGCCACCACTACGTCTCTTGTTGTTGTCACCACTGGCTCTCTTGCTTCTCCTTGGCTCTACGAAGTACTCGTACTAACACTTACTTGACTTGCAGAGTGGCCACCACTACGTCTCTTGTTGTTGTCACCACTGGCTCTCTTGCTTCTCCTTGGCTCTACGAAGTACTTGTACTAACACTTACTTGACTTGCAGAGTGGCCGCCACTAAGTCTCTTGTTGTTGTCACCACTGGCTCTCTTGCTTCTCCTTGGCTCTACGAAGTACTTGTACTAACACTTACTTGACTTACTTGACTTGCAGAGTGGCCACCACTACGTCTCTTGTTGTTGTCACCACTGGCTCTCTTGCTTCTCCTTGGCTCTACGAAGTACTTGTACTAACACTTACTTGACTTGCAGAGTGGCCGCCACTACGTCTCTTGTTGTCACCACTGGCTCTCTTGCTTCTCCTTGGCTCTACGAAGTACTTGTACTAACACTTACTTGACTTACTTGACTTGCAGAGTGGCCACCACTACGTCTCTTGTTGTCACTACTGGCTCTCTTGCTTCTCCTTGGCTCTACGAAGTACTTGTACTAACACTTACTTGACTTGCAGAGTGGCCACCACTACGTCTCTTGTTGTTGTCACCACTGGCTCTCTTGCTTCTCCTTGGCTCTACGAAGTACTTGTACTAACACTTACTTGACTTGCAGAGTGGCCGCCACTACATCTCTTGTTGTTGTCACCACTGGCTCTCTTGCTTCTCCTTGGCTCTACGAAGTACTTGTACTAACACTTACTTGACTTACTTGACTTGCAAAGTGGCCGCCACTACGTCTCTTGTTGTTGTCACCACTGGCTCTCTTGCTTCTCCTTGGCTCTACGAAGTACTTGTACTAACACTTACTTGACTTGCAGAGTGGCCGCCACTACGTCTCTTGTTGTTGTCACCACTGGCTCTCTTGCTTCTCCTTGGCTCTACGAAGTACTTGTACTAACACTTACTTGACTTACTTGACTTGCAGAGTGGCCACCACTACGTCTCTTGTTGTTGTCACCACTGGCTCTCTTGCTTCTCCTTGGCTCTACGAAGTACTTGTACTAACACTTACTTGACTTGCAGAGTGGCCGCCACTACGTCTCTTGTTGTTGTCACCACTGGCTCTCTTGCTTCTCCTTGGCTCTACGAAGTACTTGTACTAACACTTACTTGACTTGCAGAGTGGCCGCCACTACGTCTCTTGTTGTTGTCACCACTGGCTCTCTTGCTTCTCCTTGGCTCTACGAAGTACTTGTACTAACACTTACTTGACTTACTTGACTTGCAGAGTGGCCACCACTACGTCTCTTGTTGTTGTCACCACTGGCTCTCTTGCTTCTCCTTGGCTCTACGAAGTACTTGTACTAACACTTACTTGACTTACTTGACTTGCAGAGTGGCCACCACTACGTCTCTTGTTGTTGTCACCACTGGCTCTCTTGCTTCTCCTTGGCTCTACGAAGTACTTGTACTAACACTTACTTGACTTGCAGAGTGGCCGCCACTACGTCTCTTGTTGTTGTCACCACTGGCTCTCTTGCTTCTCCTTGGCTCTACGAAGTACTTGTACTAACACTTACTTGACTTACTTGACTTGCAGAGTGGCCACCACTACGTCTCTTGTTGTTGTCACCACTGGCTCTCTTGCTTCTCCTTGGCTCTACGAAGTACTTGTACTAACACTTACTTGACTTGCAGAGTGGCCGCCACTACGTCTCTTGTTGTTGTCACCACTGGCTCTCTTGCTTCTCCTTGGCTCTACGAAGTACTTGTACTAACACTTACTTGACTTGCAGAGTGGCCGCCACTACGTCTCTTGTTGTTGTCACCACTGGCTCTCTTGCTTCTCCTTGGCTCTACGAAGTACTTGTACTAACACTTACTTGACTTACTTGACTTGCAGAGTGGCCACCACTACGTCTCTTGTTGTTGTCACCACTGGCTCTCTTGCTTCTCCTTGGCTCTACGAAGTACTTGTACTAACACTTACTTGACTTACTTGACTTGCAGAGTGGCCACCACTACGTCTCTTGTTGTTGTCACCACTGGCTCTCTTGCTTCTCCTTGGCTCTACGAAGTACTTGTACTAACACTTACTTGACTTACTTGACTTGCAGAGTGGCCACCACTACGTCTCTTGTTGTCACTACTGGCTCTCTTGCTTCTCCTTGGCTCTACGAAGTACTTGTACTAACACTTACTTGACTTACTTGACTTGCAGAGTGGCCGCCACTACGTCTCTTGTTGTTGTCACCACTGGCTCTCTTGCTTCTCCTTGGCTCTACGAAGTACTTGTACTAACACTTACTTGACTTACTTGACTTGCAGAGTGGCCGCCACTACGTCTCTTGTTGTTGTCACCACTGGCTCTCTTGCTTCTCCTTGGCTCTACGAAGTACTTGTACTAACACTTACTTGACTTACTTGACTTGCAGAGTGGCCACCACTACGTCTCTTGTTGTTGTCACCACTGGCTCTCTTGCTTCTCCTTGGCTCTACGAAGTACTCGTACTCTCCAGCCTGCAGTGGCTTGCTCCAATCACAGGCTTTCTCTTGCTCTTGCTGCAGTGGCTTGCTCCAATCAGAAGCCTGCTCTTCATTATCTTGTAGTGGCATGCTCCAATCAGCTTGCTTCTCTGGCCTGACAGGACTGACCTCCCACTGACCCAGGGTACCAGGTGACCTTGTCTTGCGACCACTGCCTCCCTCCTCCACCACCACTGACGTCACTTGCCAACACGGCTTTCTACGTGCCTTACGCTTCCTAGCTTTCACTTGGCTTTCCTGCAAACATACATAATGGTAGTTACTGGTCACCAAACATACGCAATGACAGTTACTGGCCGAGCCATGTCAACATTGGCACTAACATTTAGGCCTAGCACAGCCGTCCCTGCTTAGCGCAGCGATAAGATTTTGTACTGTGTAAACTTTAGGGGTAAGTTAGGAAGTGCGCTAAGCAACGACCACTGTCGTGAGTCTAAGGCACAATTTTAAACCAAGCTTTTCCTGCCAGCCTCACGCAATCTTGCATTGCTGGCAGCCCTAGCACTGACCACGCCCCCTTAAAGGCCTTGTCCACTTACGTTTTTATCAATTAGAATACTAGATAGATAATTACCATACCTTATTATCCATGAATTAGACAACAACACCTTGATTTTTTTCTTTTTTTTTTCCTTTTTGCGGTTATATCACGTATCTGACGTCACCATGTACCGATGTGGTCGTGATAGGGGTAAAGAACTTGAGGGTGGGGCTTAAATTTATCACGTGACCAGAGCGGTGACTGTGATTGGCGGTGGTACATTGTGACGTCAGATACGTGATATAACAGTCAAAATAAATACAAAATTAAGGTGTTGGTGTCTAATTCATGGATAATAAGGTATGGTAATTATCAATCCAGTATTCTAAATGATAAAAAAGTAAGTGGACAAGGCCTTTAACGTTGCCAGTTTCTACCAGTTTCTGCGCATGTCATCAACTTCTGCAATAATTCTTCAATTTCAGTGTTTTTCACATATTTCTGTCAAGAAAATATTGTCATCACTTAAATAAAAGACCACCCACCCTACATCTCGACAAGTAACCCCCACTTTTTATGACATTTTTGAAAATAGCGTTAAAAATTTTTGAGGCGCTATTTTTCTTAAAACGATTGGAGCACGGGAAATATTTTTAATTAATTTTTGAAAATCGTCCTAAAAAGACTGTGACGTCATCAATCGGGCATTTATTTCGGAAAGTATTGACCGTAGAAGGTTCAGTAGCCAGTTTTTTGAAATCCTGAGAACGAGCTGATTTCATTCAACTGGTTACTGAACCTCGAACGATTAGTATTTGCCAAGAAAAAAGTGGAATGATGACGTCAGAGTCTTTTTAGGTCGATTTTCAAAAATTAATTAAAAATACTTCGCATGCTCCAATCGACCTAAGAAAAAATAGCTCCTCAAAATTTTTTAAAGCTCTTTCCAAAAATATCATAAACTCAACAAAAAAAAATTTAAATTCACCTTCCTCATTGTCAAATGTTGGCAAAATTTCCTATCTATTAACATTCAACAAATAAAATCCGAAATTTCAAAAAGTCATTTCTTGTCCTATAGAATCATAGACATAGACCACGCCCCCTACTGCTCTCACCTGCTGGGCCTTGACGTTGCTAGCAGTCCTGGCACTAGCCACGCCCCCCTCCACCTCGTCCCTCGCAAGCTGCTCCTCAAACAGCAGCAAGTCCTGGGCAGCAAAGTCAATGTCGACCTCAGGGTCCCAGTTTGTGTCCTCATCTCTGATTGGCACAGAGAAAGACAAAGGGTACTTGCCTTTCTCTAGAGCCTCAAACCTATAACACAATACATCAATCAATATTGATTTGTATACAAGTTAGCAGCTTCAGTAGCCAGTTCAATGTAATCCTGGTGACGAGCTGATTACATTGAACTGGCTACTGAAGCTGCTAACATCAATCAATATTGATTTGTATACAAGTTAGCAGCTTCAGTAGCCAGTTCAATGTAATCCTGGTGACGAGCTGATTACATTGAACTGGCTACTGAAGCTGCTAACATCAATCAATATTGATTTGTATACAAGTTAGCAGCTTCAGTAGCCAGTGCAATGTAATCCTGGTGACGAGCTGATTACATTGAACTGGCTACTGAAGCTGCTAACATCAATCAATATTGATTTGTATACAAGTTAGCAGCTTCAGTAGCCAGTTCAATGTAATCCTGGTGACGAGCTGATTACATTGAACTGGCTACTGAAGCTGCTAACATCAATCAATATTGATTTGTATACAAGTTAGCAGCTTCAGTAGCCAGTGCAATGTAATCCTGGTGACGAGCTGATTACATTGAACTGGCTACTAAAGCTGCTAACATCAATCAATATTGATTTGTATACAAGTTAGCAGCTTCAGTAGCCAGTTCAATGTAATCCTGGTGACGAGCTGATTACATTGAACTGGCTACTGAAGCTGCTAACATCAATCAATATTGATTTGTATACAAGTTAGCAGCTTCAGTAGCCAGTTCAATGTAATCCTGGTGACGAGCTGATTACATTGAACTGGCTACTGAAGCTGCTAGCACTAAAAGTTCCAAACTTACTTCTGTGCCACAAACTTCAGTCTCCGCTTGGCCTTGGCGTTGGTTGCCGGCTCGGAGATAAATTTCCTCAACATGGACGCTATTGACGTCGGGTTGAAGGGTATTTGGGACAGATGAACGTCCAGCTGTCCTGCCCTGGGGTCGAGCACGGGCTCCGAGTCATCGTTGACTTCTTCTTCAGCTTCATCATCCACTTCCACTCTCTCCAGCTGGTCTAGCTGTATAGCAGGGCAGCCCATCTGTAAGCAAACATCTCAATTAGCATTTGCCTAAATATCTAGCTGTATATATGTGCTAGCAACTTCAGTAGCCAGTTCAATGTAATCAGCTCGTCACCAGGATTACATTGAACTGGCTACTGAAGCTGCTAACTTGTATACAAATCAATATTGATTGATGCTAGCAGCTTCAGTAGCCAGTTCAATGTAATCAGCTCGTCACCAGGATTACATTGCACTGGCTACTGAAGCTGCTAACTTGTATACAAATCAATATTGATTGATGTTAGCAGCTTCAGTAGCCAGTTCAATGTAATCAGCTCGTCACCAGGATTACATTGAACTGGTTACTGAAGCTGCTAACTTGTATACAAATCAATATTGATTGATGTTAGCAACTTCAGTAGCCAGTTCAATGTAATCAGCTCGTCACCAGGATTACATTGCACTGGCTACTGAAGCTGCTAGGTGTATAGCTACTCACCCTACGCCAGGCTTCTATTTTGTCTTGATGGTCAAGTCCTTGGTCCGATTGTCTGATCAGCTGACCAAAGACTTGAGAGCAGACGGTCGTCCTCAGTCGAGCGTCCCCTGTCTTATTGGCAAGACACCTGGCAAAGGCGGCCAGTAGCGTGGTCAAGACCTTCTGACTGAGGCCTGCACTGCTGCTGACCTGCGTCATAACAAAGCAATGTTAAATATCACACGTGGGGAGATAGGGCGTGTGAAATAACTAACCACATTGGGTCACACGTAACTTATATATTTTTTTTTATTATAGTCTAACTAACGTACTAAAATATGTGTCACTTTGATTGACAATACTCTGACAAAGCAATGGACTAGAGGAGGCTAGACAAACTATAATGTATATTAAGGTGTACAGTAGATTTTTTAAAATGTGACAAAAGGATTTTGCTGAATATGCCGCGCCAATGAAATGGCTAGAAAATAATTGTCACAACAACAGTTAGGTGTGTCTACTGCTGTATTTCTCTGTCTTCTTATATCACTCGTATAAAAATTATTATACTATGTGAGCACCAAAATTTGCTTGCCTGCTTGACCAGCCGTCTGGTGCACGCTAGCGCACACCTTTGCTCTCTCTCTCTCTCTCTATCTCTCTCTCTCTATCTCTCTCTCTCTCTCTCTCTCTCTCTCTCTCTCTCTCTGCTGTCATTGCATGATATTTTCTCAAGACAGGATAAGAGAGAGAGAGAGAAAGAGAGAGAGAGAGAGAGAAGAGAGAGAGAGAGAGAGAGAGAGAGAGAGAGAGAGAGAGAAAAACAATTACTAAAATTTGACAACCATAAAATATATAATCAATTTCAACATAAATAAACAGTAATAATAAAATGAGAGAGAGAGAGAGAGAGAGAGAGAGAGAGAGAGAGAGAGAGAGAGAGAGAGAGAGAGAGAGAGAGAGAGAGACAGAGACAGAGAGAGAGAGAGAGAGAGAAATGCAGGTGATAGTTTGCTGTCTAGTTTGGTTTTGCATGATACTCACACCAACGAAGCTAAAGGTAACGTAAGGCATCAACTGCGCATTTCGTGCGTCTGCTGCAAGATTTAAATCTTTACTTCCGGTATTTTTCACGTTTTGATGGCGGAAAAATATTATCGGGTGTAATTTTTTTTGAAAAAATGAAATTTTACCTGAAATGGATCTCGTCGATCGGGCAAATTCGGAAAAGACGAACGAAATTCGCAGTCGTTGCCTTACGTTACCTTCAGCTTCGTTGACTCACACAGGCAGTGAGACAGTAGCAGAGAGAGAGAGAGATGCACCAGACGGCTGGTCAAGCAGGCAAACATAAATATTTTGGTGCTCACACATAGCAGTGATATAAGAAGAAGACAGAGAAACCCAGCAGTAGACACACCTAACTGTTGTTGTGACAATTATTTTCTAGCCATTTCATTGGCGCGGCATATTCAGCAAAATCCTTTTGTCCCATTTTAAAAAAATTCTACTGTATTTCATCTCTTATAGCTTGTGAGCCATGGCTTCTCTTCAGTTTGCTTGTGTCTCAAAATCTAAAAAGAAAACTTCCAAATTTTATGATGCCATTTGAAAGTTAACAGTAACAGCTACCTATGA
Organism: Ecdyonurus torrentis; assembly: GCA_949318235.1. Taxonomy (NCBI): domain Eukaryota; kingdom Metazoa; phylum Arthropoda; class Insecta; order Ephemeroptera; family Heptageniidae; genus Ecdyonurus; species Ecdyonurus torrentis. The sequence continues at coordinate 55,647,488 of OX439128.1, read as the reverse complement.
TAAAATTTTCAGAACCCGTGACCATCAGATAAGAGAGAAATTAATTATTGAAATTAACATGGGCTCTTATGGGACTAAAACTTCCAAAAATCATAATTACAAATCTAGCATGGTAACCCCCCAAAATTTTCACATTTTTGAAGATACCTAATCCTAATGTATCACTGTACAAAATTTCAGATTTTTCTGTCTTTACAACTTTTTAGTCAAATCCCGCAGTAGCTGATTTCACGCCTTAACAATAAGATACGTAGCTAGCTGCAAAGCATACTTCATATATTTACGGCTTCTTCTACAACAAAGATCGACCAATTGTTTTCCATTGTTACAAAAACAACGTTAAAAACGTCAAAATTCCACATTGTGTTCCTAGGAACGTTGTCGTTGTTGATTCGTTGCTAATATTTTTGCTTATGGTTCGATCTGGCTTTTAGTAGGAACGTCCGTTAATATGGTTTGTTTTAGCGAGCTGTCACATTCAAAAAGTATAGACCGCTTGTCCTCATATTTCAGAGCCGCCATTTTGTTGGTCAGTAATACATAGGCCAGCATAGGAAAAACATCATTTTTATATTTTTAATATCAAAAGAAGCTTCAAAGCTCAATCAAAGCCTTATTTGTAGCTCCTAATAAGCTACAAGAATATCATGAAAATTTGAAATAAACTGTTTTTATGTTAAAAATTAGTAGAAATGATGTTTGCCCTATGCTGGACAATGTATTAGGCACCACCAACATGGCGGCCAAGCGCAAGGATGGCGCGATGTCACGCCATCAATACATAACAATTAGATCAAGAGGTAGTTTTAATAATTAGACAAACATGATAATTAAAGGCTATAAATTCTTGGAGAAATATATATTATTATCATTAATACTAGAAAACGTGTTTTCTTTTCTTTTATCATCAAATGAAAATTTTACAAAAAAAAACAAAAAAAAAAAAAAAAAAAAAACAAACAAAGAGAGGGAGATGTATCGCCTCTCTTTGTTTTACGACCTTGGCTTGGCTGAATGTTAAAACTAAATTTGTGTAACTGCACTTTAGGTCGTTGGGCGGTCTATATTATTATCTTTTTTATTTTATTTTTTATTTTTTATTTCTTTCTTATCTCATGGCCACTTTGGAAATTTATCCACGAAAGCTAATTTAAATTTCTTGGATTTCTAATATATTTATATATTTTTTTTTCTGTTTTTTTTTTTTTTTTTTTTTTCCCCCTATTTTTAATGTTTTTGTTTTGTTTTGTAATATATAGGAAAAAACCATCGCGGTTGGTATTAATTACGTTTAAAAAAATAATTAGAAAATAGTTGGTAGAGATTAGAGCACGTTGAATTGAAAATTAAGAAAACGCGAAAATTCTCTAATTTAATTTAATTTTCTAATTTAATTTCTAATTTAATTTAATGTTGTTTTTTTTCCAAGTCACTTAGATACGCAACAATAATTTGTCACCAAATAGATTGCAATCTACAAAAAAGCAAAAGCTTTGAGGCTCAGAAAGCTACAGGAAAAATGTCAGCTTTAAAAAATATTGGTAACTCAAGTTATAGGCTCCTTGCACATCCTTGCGCTTGGCCGCCATGTTTGTGGTGCCTAATACATTGTCAACATAGGACAAACATCATTTCTACTAATTTTTAACATAAAAACAGTTTATTTTAAATTTTTGTGATATTCTTGTAGCTTATTAGGAGCTACAAATAAGGCTTTGATTGAGCTTTGAAGCTTCTTTTGCTATTAAAAATATAAAAATGACGTTTTACCTATGCTGGCCTATGTATTACTGACCAACAAGATGGCGGCATTTAAATCCCTTGTCAAGTTATTTTTTATCATTTAAAAAAAAAAAAAAAAAAAAAATGTGGGTCACCATGCTAGATTTTAAATTGTAATTTTTTGCAGTTTTAGTCCCATAAGAGCCCATGTTAAATCTCTTGTCCACTTACGTTTTTATCATTTAGAATACTAGATTGATAATTACCATATCCATCAATTAGACACCAACACCTTGATTTTGTATTTATTTTGACTGTTATTTCACGTATCTGACGTCACAATGTACCGATGATAGGGGTAAAGAACTTGAGGGAGGGGCTTAAATTGATCACGTGACCAGAGCGGTGACTGTGATTGGTGGTGGTACATTGTGACGTCAGATACGTGATATAACAGTCAAAATAAATACAAAATCAACATGTTGATGTCTAATTCATGGATAATAAGGTATGGTAATTATCAATCTAGTATTCTAAATGATAAAAAAAGTAAGTGGACAAGAGATTTAACATGGGCTCTTATGGGACTAAAACTGCAAAAAATTACAATTTAAAATCTAGCAAGGTGACCCACCATTTTTTTTTTTTTTTTTATTTTGTTATTTTTTTTTTTACATTTTGAAAATAACTTATCCTAAAGTTTTCCTGGGCAAATTCCAGTTTTTTTTTCTTTGCAATTTTTTTATTCAAATCCCGCAGTAGCTGATTTCACGACTTAAATTATACTTAATGATAGCAAGTTTGGACAAATTAAAATATTTTTTGAATGAGTATTTTTTATTTATAGGAAATTATGTTGAAAAATGATGCAAAATATTGGAAAATTACAAAAAAAAAAAAAATAATAATAATAAAAAGGGGGGGGGGAGGAGTACCAATTTTTTTAAAACTCAAATCAGCTTAATTGTAGGATTAAATTAAATTTCCAAGCCTACAGTGAACATAATCTGCAATCCATATTGTAATAGCGACACGTGTCGCCACGTGGCAGTGCCTACCTTGGCCAGCTCCTCAATGAAGATCTCACACACGTGAAGCCCAAGGCCTAGTGGTGGTGGTCTTGACGTCTCAGCTGATCATGTAAACATACAGAATTAATCAATATTGATTGATGTTAGCAACTTCAGTAGCCAGTTCAATGTAATCAGCTCGTCACCAGGATTACATTGCACTGGCTACTGAAGCTGCTAACTTGTATACAAATCAATATTGATTGATGTTAGCAGCTTCAGTAGCCAGTTCAATGTAATCAGCTCGTCACCAGGATTACATTGAACTGGCTACTGAAGCTGCTAACTTGTATACAAATCAATATTGATTGATGTTAGCAGCTTCAGTAGCCAGTTCAATGTAATCAGCTCGTCACCAGGATTACATTGAACTGGCTACTGAAGCTGCTAACTTGTATACAAATCAATATTGATTGATGTTAGCAACTTCAGTAGCCAGTTCAATGTAATCAGCTCGTCACCAGGATTAAATTGAACTGGCTACTGAAGCTGCTAACTTGTATACAAATCAATATTGATTGATGTTAGCAGCTTCAGTAGCCAGTTCAATGTAATCAGCTCGTCACCAGGATTACATTGCACGGGCTACTGAAGCAGATAAATGCATATTTACCTCTAAGCACACCTGTCCACAAGATGTCCGCTAACTTGCCAACACTCAGCCACTTGTTTCTGGCCACCAGTGCCAAGGCTTGACGTAACATACGACGCACCAGCTGTGAACACAGAAAACACTTTATATTAAACAATAGTGTGTATGCATTCATGTTAAAGTCGACGCCATGTTGGATAACTCAATAACATGGGTGACATAGGAAAATGTCACATTTTACCAGTTTAAAACCACTATGCAATATTTTTGAGAGCATTGATGTTGTAAATATGTTGAATTAGTATCTCAAGTATGTGAGAAAAATAACATGAACAAAAAATTAACAGATTTACCAAATAAAATTGGCTTAAATGAAGTTTGTCCTATGCTGAGCAATGTTATGCACTACTCCAGTATGGCCTCCAAGCGCAATAAATATGACGTCATCCCCATACAACCTATACCATGGATATATCCCTATTAAAAAAAAAAAAAAAAAAAAAAAATGGCGACTAAGTGCAAGGATGTGAAAGGGGTCTAAAAAAACTAACTTTTTATATATCATTTTGTAGCCAAGGGTTAGACATTTTTAAAACTGTTCTTAGAAATAAAATTGAGTGACCAGTTTTCTTGCACCGAGCGTCAACGTAAAAATGTGCAATTTTTTTTTTCCAGACGTCTTTTTTTCTGCAAAAATTATCAGAAATTTGCTTTTTTAATTATCCTTTATTGACAATTAATGGAGTCTGTTGGCATAAATAAGATACCTATAGCACTCTAAACATGTTCTGTGATAAAAATGAAAGGATGGGGCCACATTGGAATCAGGGGTAAGGTGAAAACATTTGCGTTGAAATTGCTAAATCTGCCAACATTTTCTCTAATTCGAGAAATTTTCTTCATTATTTAACGAAATTATTAGTTTCTCTATAATGTCTTTGCACTCACAGTTTTCTTTCAAGTCTGAGTAATGTTAGGTTTAAATATTAAAAAAAAATCAGTATGAAGTTTTCAATAAATTTAAGATGCAAAGGATTAATGAATTCAGCAAAAAACAAATGAAATGTGTGGATTTGCATATGGACCAACTTTTAACGAAAGATTATGCAAATTAAAAATTTCCATTCTTTAAAATGAAATACCTAAGGTTTTAATTATCAAACCAAACCAGACAGAAAATTGAAGTTACAAACAATGTTATGAAAATTAAAATTCATACAAAATCGGTTGAAAAAAAAAAAAAAAAAAAAAAAAAAAAAAAAAACGATTTAAGAGAATTTTTTATATCAAATTTAGCAATGTTTAACGCAAAAGTTTTCACCTTACCCCTGATTCCAATGTGGCCCCATCCTTTCATTTTTATCACAGAACATGTTTAGAGTGCTATAGGTATCTTATTTATGCCAACAGACTCTATTAATTGTCAATAAAGGATAATTAAAAAAGCAAATTTCTCATCATTTTTGCAGAAAAAAAGACGTCTTGAAAAAAAAAAAAATTGCACATTTTTACGTTGACGCTCGGTGCAAGAAAACCGGTCACTCAATTTTATTTCTAAGAACAGTTTTAAAAATGTCTAACCCTTGGCTACAAAATGATATATAAAAAGTTTATTTTATTTTATTTCTTCATATTTTATTTTGCGTTTTAAAATGCGCGCTTTTAAAAAAAACACCCTGTATATTTTTTTCAAAATACATATTTGAATACTTCTGATTGAGGGCCAATTTGATTTTGTGGCTTGGGCTGCCGTGCTGTGCTGATTATTTGACCATTACCATTTGACCTGTACTGACCATTTGAAACTTGTTGAGCCTGAACGTGTCAATGTTGAACCACTCCTCTCTCATGGTCAAGAAGAAGGCCTCGACAAAGTTGAGGGCCACGCTCTGCGGACTGAGGCAGTGGACCAAACCACATATGTTGTCCGCTAGCTCTTCCTACAACCAAGTGTCTAATTAGTGTCTGGTCATCCTAGCAACTTCAGTAGCCAGTTCAATGTAATCAGCTCGTCACCAGGATTACATTGCACTGGCTACTGAAGCTGCTAACTTGTATACAAATCAATATTGATTGATGTTAGCAGCTTCAGTAGCCAGTTCAATGTAATCAGCTCGTCACCAGGATTACATTGAACTGGCTACTGAAGCTGCTAACTTGTATACAAATCAATATTGATTGATGCTAGCAGCTTCAGTAGCCAGTTCAATGTAATCAGCTCGTCACCAGGATTACATTGCACTGGCTACTGAAGCTGCTAGCCTCACTACACAGAACTTACTTGAACCAGAGGCTTATCAGACATCCACATGCAGTAGAAAAGACCTTTCCAGATCCTCAGCATGTCGTCTCTCGTGAAACCTGAAAGTAAAATTTAAACCACATTTCACACAAAATATTCAAATTTCTCAAGAACTCATGCACGTTAAGGTACTACTTTAGGGTAGCGATGTTGTCGTAAAATTTAATTTAATATCACTTTTTAGGTTCATAATGAACCAAGGAACAATTCTCTATACTCCAAAAAGTTTCGGCTCAAATCAAATCTTCCGCAAATTAGCATTAAAAGTCGTTAGGATACGCCCCCTTTAACACGTAAAACATACAAAACTTCAAGCTCCCCGTGTGCAAAATTTTTCTTGACCAACTTCTAAACAAAAAATACTAGTGTGTTCTATAGATCAAGTTTTAATGAATTTGACTTTTTAAACGATTTTTACGAGACATTTATAGAGAAAAAAATTAATGAAGATTGCATATTCACATTAACATGGGTCAATTTGCGATAATTTTTTTCTCGGCAAATTCGTTCTAGAAAAATCTGAAAAATCATTTTTCATTAAAAATCAACACGAAGAACAAACTAGTATTTTTTTTAACCGCTGAAAAAAAATTGAAGTTGTTCAAAATTAGGGTCCAAATATAGATTCATTAGCATTAGGGGGCGGGGCATTTGCGATACTTTGACGCTCTGTTGCGACGCGAGTTTTTAAGATAGAATTTTTTTTATTTCATTTTTGGGTACACCAGCCTTAAAGGCCCTCTTTAGGGTAGGAGCAAGTATTTTTTATTTTTCCTTATCACTTTTTCTGATTATTAATATACCAGAGTTGTGCCTGTGTGATGCCCCGTAAGGGAAAGAGAAAATTACACCTACCCTTAAATGCGCTCACGCTGACGTCAGAGTGAGCGTGGAAGCAACGCCGCATTGGCTATTTATGCTATGAATTCAGGTGGTAGGAGAGAACGACCTGAGATTGGCAGATCGCCATGACGTCAGCGTGAGAGTGGCGAAGTGGGGAATTTAGCGCGCGAATTATCAAATATACCATTGAATGCAACACCACAGTAGATGCAACACAAAAACACAAAAGATCAGGTGAGCTATTGTCATAAAACTCACTCAGGTAGAAAGGATTAAATTAGTGAGTTAGAATAAAATTATTTTTTTACTCTGATCATTGTGCAAGCTATTTATTTGTAATTATCATAAAATTTGCATTGGAATTCATACCAAAATCACATTTCTAGCCCAATTAGAAGGGTTTTAAAATTGATTAGACCAATTATTGATTAATAAATCAATATGAAAATATATTCTTCTAATTGACGTAGGAGGTTGATTTTGGTATGAATTCCAATGCAAATTTTGTGACAATTACAAATAAATTGTTCACACAATCATCAGAGAACAAAATTAATTTTATTTTACCTCACTAATTTAATTCTTTCTACCTGAGTGAGTTTTATGACAATAGCTCACCTTCTTTATTGTGTGACTGTCAATTATACCTCCAATAGCCTCACCTGACTCTCTTTTCACTTTTATCATTCTCCTCATAGACTTATGACCCCCCTACATTTTTTTTACCACTTTTTGGGCAGTGTTGCCACACATTCCAGAGCACATTAATTTAATTAACCCAATTAATTTCATTTTTTGATAAAAAAGAAAAAATTTGGGTAAAATATGCCTCAGAGACACTATATAAGGTATGTGAATAGCACATGTCTTCTTTGTAAAGAGTGCCTTTAACTTAATTCCAAGTCATAATAAAAAATTTCACTCCTACCCTAAAGTAGTACCTTAAAGTCGCAAAGTTTTACGTTGCTGCCATAGTTGTGCAGACATACTTTGCATTAACTTAAAGGCATAGAACAGAGAAAAACATATTTATATCACAAAACACTTGATGGGACTTGCATAAATAACTTTAGTTTTTCTCAAAACCCAACAGTAGCCCCGTAGCAGTGATCAGAAAATTCAATTTATGCAACCTGCACAACATTTTCATACAAATTTTTGCATGTTTCTGACGTCATAAACATGAATAGTCACGCAAATTGCATACTTTACAGTTTTTTTCACGCTCTCTCGTGGGGCTACATTAACATTCTGATAAAAATTGTCATCAGTTTTGAAGATCACATTTCGTGTTTATCCGTTAAAAATCACATGTTGTTTTATGTGGTCTATGCCTTTAACATACTAACTATATACTAACATACTAACTAACATACTTACAGGTTTGCGAGGCAGGACTGACTCTATTCTGCAGCCACTTGCGCAGTTTCTTGATCGCTCGGTTTCTAAGCCGTACATCATTACTTACTTACATACTAACATACTAACTATATACTAACATACTAACTAACATACTTACTGGTTGGCGAGGCAGGACTGACTCTATTCTGCAGCCACTTGCGCAGTTTCTTGATCGCTCGGTTTCTAAGCCGTACATCGTTACTTACTTACATACTAACATACTAACTATATACTAACATACTAACTAACATACTTACAGGTTAGCGAGGCAGGACTGACTCTATTCTGCAGCCACTTGCGCAACTTCTTGATCGCTCGGTTTCTAAGCCGTACATCGTTACTTACTTACATACTAACATACTAACTATATACTAACATACTAACTAACATACTTACAGGTTGGCGAGGCAGGACTGACTCTATTCTGCAGCCACTTGCGCAACTTCTTGATCGCTCGGTTTCTAAGCCGTACATCATTACTTACTTACATACTAACATACTAACTATATACTAACATACTAACTAACATACTTACAGGTTGGCGAGGCAGGACTAACTCTATTCTGCAGCCACTTGCGCAACTTCTTGATCGCTCGGTTTCTAAGCCGTACATCGTTACTCGCCAAAGTTTTGACAAAAGTGATTTCTTGCGCGACAAGAACAACTTTATTTCTTACTTCCATGTTGTTCACTTCACCAGGGCTGTTCAGAACAACCATAACAACACACAATTAACTTTAATTAACAATTAAAGTCGCATCAACAAATTTTAACCACGTTGTCTGGTAGCTTTTTTTTACCAGCTGTTTAGAAGCAGGCTGGCAACCAAACAAAATTATTTTATCTCTAAAAATATCACTAAATTAGGGATAAAATTAGTTTTTATTTAAATTTCTAATATTTAACTCTTTCTATTCCACTCATTCTTTAATTATTAAGTAAATAATGTAATTAGAACTATTTAATTTACTTTTAATACGTTAAAAGAATTAAAAAAAGTTAAAATTTGTTTAATATAACGGTTAGCCAAAATAACAGAAACAAGAAATCCCTAAAAAAAACACTAAATTAGATACAAAAAAGATTGTTTTAGTAAGAAATATCTTCTGTTAAAAACTTTGCATTAAATTTGCTAGATAATAAACTTTTAAATAATGTAATTAATGTTATTACTTTTTAACGTAAAAAGAATTAAAATAAAATTTAAATTTCGTTAAACATTGAGTAACAACTTAAGAGCAATATAAAACACCAAAATCTAGGGACAAAGTTTATAAATAATTAAAATATTTATTATTTAGCATTTAATTGTGCAATAACTATAAATTAGCATTAAATTAATGTAATTAAAACTTCTTTATATTATTATAGTCGTTGAAAGAAGTAAAAAACATTTAAAATTTATGTTTTTCTTTATATTTTAATTTCATTGCTCATTTGGTTTTTGTTTGTTGTAGAAGAAGGCGTGTCAGTTGATTGCATTTATTTATCTTGTGACAGTAATTCTGCCGTGTATTGATTGATTGATTGATTGGTTGATTGATTGTACAATGTTGTACGAGGGACGAAATGTATTATCAGACAAGCCTGTGGTCGTCCTTGATATCGGACATGTTTATACCAAGTAAGTTTTTAGCTCACAAAATCGGACTCAAATGTCGGGTTTTAAGAACAACAAAAATTTAAAGTGGTTTCGATTTGTACATATTATGCTTAAAACACGTTAAATTATGTATGTATATGCATCATATATATATAAATGTATGATACATAATATATTTATTAAATACAGTACAGATAGATACAGTTATAGATAGTTTAATCATATAGCATAACAATATTGTAACATAAAATATACATACATACCGGTATTAATCATATGTAATGTACATATTATGTATGTACTTTTGGTTCTCGCTTTAAGTTTAGTGCTAAATTACGTACAGTATATCATTCTCTATGTGCGTGAATTAAATATGTATATAGCATAAACTAAAACCAGCTTATGCTATGAGTTTTAGAAAGTGAGAGAGAGTACAGCTTAGAGAGAATTATGTGTACATAAATAAATATGAGTGCATGGCCTCTATATTTATATCTTTAACTGCGCGTGAATAACATAGCATAAACTTAAAGCAGCTTATGCTATATAAGGACATAAAGCATAAACACCTAGCAGTTTATGCTATGTTATTACATAGCATAAACTCAAACTAGCAGTTTATGCTATGTTATTGTAATAACCATAGGGAGGAAGATACGCGAGTTTGACGTTTCATTATATATGTGTCTTCCTCCCTAACCATAAACTCATACCATACCATACATACCATAAACTCATACAGCCTATGCCATGTTATGTTATAATGTATAATATAGCATAAACTCCAACTAGCAGTTTATGCTATGTTATTACATAGCAATGTATACTATGTTATTACATATACTATGAGCCAGATATGACAAATTATATTTCTACTTCCAGATGTGGGTTCGCAGGCGAGGCAGCTCCGAGATGTATCGTAGCCTCGGAGGTGAAGTGCTCGAGTACCAACAAGATGAAGAAAGTGTTTGAGTATCGTCATAGTGACGAGCTGTACAACACATTGGTCGACTTTGTGCACGTCCTGTACTTCAGGTTTGTGACAATAGTTCTTACTGGTGTGTAGCAATAGTTCTTATCTGTGTAGTAGTTTTCTCACAAACACACTAACAAGAGGCTTCTACAATGTTAAATTAGTACATTTTACTGTCTTAAAACACGTAAAAGTATGTCTAGTATTCTACATTTAAATATTTGTGACCTCAGTGCAGTAGTTTTGATGTAAAAGTCACAACAAAGATGTAAACAAAGACGTGACAAGGCCTCTCATGTTGCAGACACTTGCTGGTCAGTCCTAAGGACAGGAAGGTCGTGATCGTGGAGTCGCTGCTGTGTCCCACCATTGAGCGAGAGACCTTGGCAAAAGTTTTATTTCAACATTTCGATGTGAGTATGTGTCATGACGTCATATTTAATACGCTTGGACGCCATATTGGAGCAGTAAATAGCATTGCTCAGTATATAACTTATTTTAAGAGGTAGAAGAGTTAGGTTCATTTTGTTGAAAAGGAAAGAAAATATTTTGCTTGAATGTTATACGTATTTATTTCAGACGTAAAATTTTTTTTTTTTTTTTTTTATTTTATAATATTTTTACAATTATTTGTGACACGTGTGACACGTGGCAGAAACATCGCTGCTTAAGGGGCCGTGCATGTTGGTAATCCCTATAAACAAAGCACGGGAAATCGTATTTACGGCGTTAAATTGTCAATTTTGTATCTAGAAACTTGAAATTAGAGCATTATATTGTTAATAATATTCCGCTTTGAGCGGCGTTAACAATTTTTTTTAAAGATATGCAGGAAAAAAGATATTAATTTTTCAATTAAGCAAATGAAAATTAATAGCTGTAGTAAGAATTTTCATAAGTTGGTACTTTGATTTATTTTCAGGTTTATGAGGTATAGGTATAGTAAAGTTGGAGTAAAAAGTAAGTGAAAAAAGAGAGATAAAAGGGATTGATGCTACCTGACAACACGACCCAATTAACTACGCGTCAATGATTTTGATAACCCGAGAAGTAATTTTCACAGCACATCAAATTTATTTTAGATGTTAGTTTTATTAAAAATCATACATATTTCTTGTTTGATCAAAGTTCTAGCGATATTTTGAACTACCGTGATTTAAAAATAATGAGTAGTATGTAATATTTTTTATTTGAATATATTACTTTAATATGAAGCTATAACTTCGATCAAAAAAGAAATAAGCATGATTTTTAATAAAACTAACATTTAAAATAAATTTGATTCACTGTGACTGTTACTTCGCAAGTTATCAAAATAATTGAAGCATAAAATAATTGGGTCCCGTGTTGTCAGGTAGCAGGTAATCTCTTCTATTGAAAAACTGCTCTTTGTTCACTTACTTTTTACTGCACTTTTTGACTTACAAAGGTGCAGCAGTGCTATTGTATTATATACAGTACGCAGACTTATTGACCACAGTAAATGTTACCACTAAAATAAATATGCAACTTCACTAAAATATTATCAAACTTTGAAATTAATTATAAAAAAATCTATTGATATTTTGCAAATTATATCAACAGGCCTCAAAGAGAAATTGTATGCTGATTACAGCATAATAAATTTCAGTCATAATTACATCATATTCAGAGGGAGAGAACGTAAATACTAAAAAAGTCTCTTTTGCATGCTAATATTACGGAGACTGTTTCAACATACACGGTCCCTTAAATAAATCTATATTTCTACAATGTCAAAATAATGGCAGTGTCAATGTCAAATAGTTACTGAGTTATAGGCCCTCAACAATTATAGCCCTAATTACTTGACCACAACTGTTAAAATAAGAAACAAACAAAGAAAAACGATTTTTTCTAAATGGTTTTGCATGAAATTGTTGCACATGGCAATAGCATAGAACAGAAGTCATATTACGTTTGGACAACTTTTAAAAATTGTGGTGTCAGAAATATGCACTCCAATGCTATGCATTAGAAAGATGTGTAAAAAAATAAAAGAAAATTAATTTAATTTTCATAATGGATTTATTATGTATTAAAAAAAACACAATTTTCATGATAAATTTACATAAATTTGTGACATGTGCGACACTTGGCAACAACATAAAGTAGAAGTCCAAGTACATTTGTAAAACTTAAAAAAAAATTACAATGTCAATGTTTAATAGGGCCTTAGTTATAGGCCCTCAAACATGGGTGCACACGCTCGGCTGCCGCACTGTAAAATAAAAAATAATAACAATAATAATAAAATACGTTTTTCCTGATAGTTTTACATAAATTTGTGACATGTGCGACACGTGGCAACAACATAAAGTAGAAGTCCAAGTACATTTGTAAAACTTAAAAAAAAATTACAATGTCAATGTTTAATAGGGCCTTAGTTATAGGCCCTCAAACATGGGTGCACACGCTCGGCTGCCGCACTGTAAAATAAAAAATAATAACAATAATAATAAAATACGTTTTTTCCTGATAGTTTTACATAAATTTGTGACATGTGTGACACGTGGCAACAACATAAAATAAAAGTCCAAATACTTTTGTAAATCTTAAAAAAAAATGCAGTGCCAATGTCAAATAGTTACTGAGTAATAGGCCCTCCAACATGGCTACACACACTCGTCCACCGCACTGTAAAAAAAATAATAATAAAAAAAGTTTTTCATGATAGATTTACATAAATTTGTGACACGTGTGACACGTGGCGACAACATAAAATAGAAGTCCAAATACATTTCTAAAACTTAAGAAAAATTGCAGTGCCAATGTCAAATAGTTACTGAGTTATAGGCCCTACAACATGGCTCCAAACACTCGTCCACCGCACTGTAAAAAAAAATAATAAAAAAAGTTTTTCATGATAGATTTACATAAATTTGTGACACGTGTGACACGTGGCAACAACTTAAAATAGAAGTCCAAATATATTTGTAAAACTTAAGAAAATTTGCAGTGTTAATCCCAAATAGTTACTGAGTTATAGGCCCTACAACATGGTTACAAACACTCATCCACCGCACTGTACAAATAAAATAATACAAAATCGTTTTTCATGATAGTTTTACATAAATTTGTGACACGTGTGACACGTGGCAACAACATAAAATAGAAGTCCAAATACATTTCTAAAACTTAAGAAAAATTGCAGTGCCAATGTCAAATAGTTACTGAGTAATAGGCCCTCCAACATGGCTCTGCAGCAGTGTAAAAAGTGCTCACTAATAAAATATGCATATTTTTACTTGCAGGTTGCCTCAGTGTTGATGGTGCCCTCACATCAAGTATGTCTGTATACTCTAGCAGTTCCCACTGCCCTGGTGCTTGACGTCGGCTATAAAGAAGCTGTGTTGATCCCAGTAGTCGAGGGTATACCTGTGCTTCCTGCCTACCAGGCTCTCGCCTTGGCAGGGGAGGCTGTGGATAAGTAAGTAATTTATCAAATAGAAGGTAGATAGTTTTAGGCCTTAAAGGGAATGTAGAGGATTTTAGGCCTTAAAGGGAATGTAGATGATTTTAGGCCTTAAAGGGAATTTAGATGATTTTAGGCCTTAAAGGGATTGTACATGGTTTTACACCTTAAAGGGATTGTAGATGGTTTTACACCTTAAAGGGATTGTACATGGTTTTACACCTTAAAGGGATTGTAGATGGTTTTACAACTTAAAGGGAATGTAGATAATTTTACTCTTAAAGGGAATGTAGATGATTTTACACCTTAAAGGGACTGTAGATAGTTATAGGTCTTAAAGGGAATGTAGTTGGTTTTAAGTCTTAAAGGGATTGTAAATAGTTATAGGTCTTAAAGGGATTGTAGATAGTTTTAGGTCTTAAAGGGATTGTAGATGTTTTTAAACCTTAAAGGGATTGTAGGTGTTTTTAAACCTTAAAGGGATTGTAGGTGTTTTTAAACCTTAGAGGCAATATAGATGTTTTCACACCTTAAAGAAAATGTTCAGTGGTTACAAGATGTCTTCTTCAATGTTAATGTTAATGAGAAAATCTGTTCATTGACTCACATATGATGACTCAAAGCCCTTCAGTAGCCCCACAAATATGCGCTCATCCTGAGAGATATGCAACTAGCTACAGCTTTTTTAATAGTGTGTTTGCATTCATGTTAAAGTCGACGTCATAAGTGAGTACTAAATAACTTTGGCCAGTATAGGAAAATGTCACATTTTGCCAGTTTAAAAATACTTAGCAATATTTTTGAGAGCATTGATGTTGTTAACAGTTTGAATTAGTATCTCAAGTATGCAAGAAAAATAATAATGACCAAAAAATAGCTAATTTTCCAAAGAAAATAGCCAAAAACTATGTTTGTCCTATGCTGAGCAATGTTATTCATTGCTCAAGAAGAGCATCGTAAAGCACTCAGAATGACGTCATGCGTACACACACTATAGGGTGTATGCAGATGACGTCATATTTATTGCGCTTGGAGGCCATACTGGAGTAGTACATAACATTGCTCAGCATAGGACAAACTTCATTTAAGCCAATTTTTTTGGGAAATCTGTTAATTTTTTGGTTATTGCTATTTTTCTCCCATACTTGAGATACTAATTCAACATATTTACAACATCAATGCTCTCAAAAATATTGCATAGTGGTTTTAAACTGGCAAAATGTGTTATTTTCCTATGCTACCCATGTTATTGAGTTATCCAACATGGCGTCGATATAACAATGAATGCAGACACCCTATAGTAAAGCCGTAACTATGATGTAAAAGATACGGGACGGGTTGCATATCTCGCAGGATGATCACAAGTTTGCGGGGCTACTGAAGGGCTTTGGGGCTTCATATGTCAGTTTATGTGCAGTTCTTGTCATTATCTAACATTGAAGAAGCCATCTTGTAACCTCTGAACTTACTTGTTAAGGTAGCAGGGTACCAACCTTATATCTCAAAAACTGGACCAGGTTTTAGGTCTAAATTTGGCGCCATTGTGTAGCTAAGGGTCACACCATATAAGAAATATATATAACTCTAGACCATATGGACGGAATGTCGCAGTTTTTTCTCATCGTGTTTCTGTTCACTGGTAGTTGTACACATTTTTCCCCTTTTTCTTACTCTCGAAAGGTCTTTTTCAGTATGAAAGAAAATTTTACAATCTGCCTCCAACGGGGGAGGAGGGGGACGAGGCAACCGGAAATTTAGGGCAGGCACAGCGTCAAAAGGCAAGAGTAATAAAAATTAAATCGAAATATTAACTTTCTTAAATATTGATGATAGCCTTAATTTTATCATTTATTAAATAGTTTTGTAAAAAAAAGAAGTTATTTTCTCGTTTCATTCGTGATTCTACGACAAGTAGAAGTCAAGTAATGCATTGATCGTTTTCACCTCCTCTTGAAAAAGATCGCGCAAAAGAAAAATATCTATATAAAAAAAAGGGAAAATGTTATGCACAAAAGGGAGGGATGAGTGTTGGAATGCATCGTGTGAGGGTGGGTGGGTGGGGTGTTCGTGATGTCAGTTAGAGCCACCTGGTGAACGCGAACAGGCAACTGATTGAAAACGTAGACACAAATAAACATAGGGTATGAAGTAGCCTGGTAACACCTGGCCGTCATAAAAATTTTATGATGTTTGAACATACAGGACAAAAATTAACATTGGGCCTTATGGGCTTAAAATTAAAAAAAAATGATATACAATTAATTTGCTCTGTGACCCCTTAAAAAGTTTATATATTTGAAATTGTCTCACGCTGAAGTATCATTGGACAAAATTTTAGATTTTTGTGACGAGAAAAGTTTGAGTCTAATGGCCGACGTCAGTACCGTACTTCACTTATACAAAATTTGATCTTTATTGCTGCATGTTAATTAATTTTATATTTGAGGTCTCTTCAGTTTGTCACGTATATCAGCCAAGCTGAAAACTTATAAATAAGTTTGCGGGATCACCATACTAAATCTAACATCACTTTTTTGATTTTTTTTTTTCAATTTTTATTTCTTTTATTTTTTTTTCAATTTATTTTTTTTTTTAAATTTTTATTTTCTTTTTTTTTCTTTTTCTCCTTTTTTTTTCCTTTTTTTTTATTTTTTTTTCTTCATTTTTTTCCTTTTTCTCCTTTTTTTTCCTTTTTTTTTTTTTTTTTTTTTTTTTTTTTTTTTATAGTTTTTGTCCCATAACAGCCCATGTTAATTTTAATAATATTTGATTGATGTTTTTTTTTTTTGTCTGATGGTCACAGAATCTGAAAAGAGAAAAAAACGTGTTATGTTATGTAGTATAATCACTGTACAATATAGCATACATTATGTTGCTACATTAAGCTAACTATATTACTGACTTAGTTATTTTTCTGTGCTAGGTCTTTACGGCTCTACCTGGAAGATCAGCCCCAGCAAGAAATCATCCTGAAAGCCCCTGAGCCCCTGCCTGACAGCGTCATTGAGGATATTAAAAGTAATTTATATTGATTTGTATACAAGTTAGCAGCTTCAGTAGCCAGTGCAATGTAATCCTGGTGACGAGCTGATTACATTGAACTGGCTACTGAAGCTGCTAACATCAATCAATATTGATTTGTATACAAGTTAGCAGCTTCAGTAGCCAGTGCAATGTAATCCTGGTGACGAGCTGATTACATTGAACTGGCTACTGAAGCTGCTAACATCAATCAATATTGATTTGTATACAAGTTAGCAGCTTCAGTAGCCAGTTCAATGTAATCCTGGTGACGAGCTGATTACATTGAACTGGCTACTGAAGCTGCTAGCATCAATCAATATTGATTTGTATACAAGTTAGCAGCTTCAGTAGCCAGTTCAATGTAATCCTGGTGACGAGCTGATTACATTGAACTAGCTACTGAAGCTGCTTACATCAATCAATATTGATTTGTATAAAAGTTAGCAGCTTCAGTAGCCAGTGCAATGTAATCCTGGTGACGAGCTGATTACATTGAACTGGCTACTGAAGCTGCTAACATCAATCAATATTGATTTGTATACAAGTTAGCAGCTTCAGTAGCCAGTGCAATGTAATCCTGGTGACGAGCTGATTACATTGAACTGGCTACTGAAGCTGCTAACATCAATCAATATTGATTTGTATAAAAGTTAGCAGCTTCAGTAGCCAGTGCAATGTAATCCTGGTGACGAGCTGATTACATTGAACTGGCTACTGAAGCTGCTTACATCAATCAATATTGATTTGTATAAAAGTTAGCAGCTTCAGTAGCCAGTGCAATGTAATCCTGGTGACGAGCTGATTACATTGAACTGGCTACTGAAGCTGCTAACATCAATCAATATTGATTTGTATACAAGTTAGCAGCTTCAGTAGCCAGTGCAATGTAATCCTGGTGACGAGCTGATTACATTGAACTGGCTACCTAGGTACCAAAAAGCTTTCCTTCGGAAAGCCCTAGGCAAGCCTGAACCTTTCCTTGGGCATTCCCAAAATCCTTTCCGAAATCATTGCCTAATGTCCGCAGTTGGGAAAGGATTTCCGGAAAGCTTCAGGCATGCCTTGGGAATACTTTAAAATATTTCTTTTTGTCATTTGTGCTCCTTGCTCTTGTTATGAATAGAAAATCAACTTCCCAACACATTTTTGTGTCCGGAAAGGGTTGGGAAAGCTTTGGGAAAGGAGGCGCTAATTAGCATACGTAATTTGCATGAAAAAAAATATTTTTTGTGTTAGTTTATTGATTTCTATGTATACATAACAGAAAAATTATGTAAAAAGGGTTTCAAAAATTACCACGGTGGGATTCGAACCCAGGACCCTGAGATTAGAAGTACTCGCTTTAACCAATTCTGCCACCGAAGCTCTTTAGAAATATAGCTGTAAAACATTAATTTATATTTTTATTTACAATTTATCTTAGATCGTTTGCATTCATTTTAAGAAATAAACAATAAATATATAAAAATAGGATATATTATATAATTAGCATTTATAATTAATAAATAAGGTAAAATTCTAATTAAATTAATAATTTTTACACAAATATTTTATCGGAAAGCATCGGGAACAATTCAGGAAGTGGGACAAGTTTGGGAAAGGCTTAGGAAAGTTTATGTAATTACGTTATTTATGTAATATAACAAAAAATTTTGATAAGAAACATGTAGTTGTGTTGATATATCTTATATAAAATATTTTTTTCTTACCCCGGAAAGAGTCAGGAAAACTTTTGGAAAGCTATCTAGGGAAAACTTTGGGCAAGGTTTAGGAAACGAACCTAAATTTGAATATTTTTAATTTTTGTGCCAAATAAAATTTTGGGCAATGTCAAGGAAAGGTTTCGGCATTTCCCAATCTTTGCCCAAAGATTGCCGAGTTCCCACGGAAAACTTTCTGGTACCTGGGTACTGAAGCTGCTAACATCAATCAATATTGATTTGTATACAAGTTAGCAGCTTCAGTAGCCAGTGCAATGTAATCCTGGTGACGAGCTGATTACATTGAACTGGCTACTGAAGCTGCTAGCATCAATTAATATTGATTTGTATACAAGTTCAATCAATATTGATTTGTATATTCCAGTTCGAGCCTGCTTCGTGACCACACTCGAGAGAGCTCAGATGACTCAGGCGTCACAGAAAGAAAGTTCTGTTTCTCCACCCCCGCCACCCCCTAGTGTAAACTACCCCCTGCGAGGAGAGCGCTTGCTCAGGGTGCCAGGGTCTGCTAGAGAAGGGGCCTACGAGGTACTCTTTGAGATGGACAATGACCTGATGTCAGTGCCCACTATGATACTGGACGCAATTCTTAAGGTAACTTTGCACTGTAATATTAAAGCAATAGACCAGATAAAAACATATTTATTTCAGAAAACACTTGATAGGATTTACATAAATAATTTTAGTTTGTCTCAAAACCAGTGTTGGCAAGTGGTTTTAATTACCCTGCGGTAATTACAATGATAATTACCAGTAATTACCGGTAATGACTTTACCTCATAAATGCCGGTAATTACCACTAGATAAAAAAAAATTAAAAATAATTGTTTTTAAGTATTATTCACATGAGGCGTAAATTTAAAACGTGCGTCGACGCGTAACAAAGTTGGAACAATGCTAACAAATGGAGCCGTTCACATGATTTTTTGAAAATTACATGTGAACGGCTCCCTTTGTTTACATTATTCTAGCTTTGTTACGCTCGTCGACGCACCTTGACGGCGTCAAATTTACGCGTAATGTGAATAATTGTTTTTACAATGCAACAAATGAAATGTACGAAATAACAATGTTTATTTTAATTAAGTTTAATAGAACTTGCAATATTAAGATAAATAATCAATTAAACTCATTTTAATTACTTTTATCAATTAAATCCATAAAAAAATATTTATTGAGGACGTGCGAGGACATAATTAGGGTCTCCCACTGGCAAGGCTCAATAGAAGACTTGCAAATGTAGGTTAAGTGATAAACTGACAGCTCAACAATACTAACAAAGTGCTAGCAGACGACTTTGTGTTCCTGTCTACATTTAACATGCTTTCTTATGGGGCAATAAAGCAGCTATAACTTGACTTACAATTATTTCTCTGACATGAAATTTTTACCGTAGCTTCCTGAGCCTACAAGCTTTTGTTTTCCTAAACTTCAAGTCAATTGGTTAGAGGCATAGAACACCTTGAACATAAATGTTATGTAATATCCTAACAAACCTAAAAATCAACATTGATTTAGCTACAGTTATTGATTTCTAATTTATTTTACATTCACAAAATGTCACTGACGTCACAGCTAGCCTGGTTTATGCACGTGAAAACAAGTGAGCTGTGACGTCATTTTGTGAATGGAAAATAAATTGGAAATCAATGACTTCGTTCAAATCAACATTGATTTTCAGGTTTCTTTGGATATTACACAACTTTTTTGTTCAAAGTGTTCTATGCCTTTATAAATGTTTCATTAAATTGACTTCAAATCCAGGAAAACAAAAGCTTGTAGGCTCAGTAAGCTACAGTAAAATTTTTAGCCCTGAAAAATAATTGTAAGTCAAGTTATAGCTGCTTCATTGCCCCATAAGAAAGCATGTTAAATGTAGACAGGAACACAAAGTCGTCTGCTAGCACTTTGTTATTATTGTTGAGCTGTCAGTTTATCACTAAACCTACTTTTGCAAGTCTGCTATTATGTTAATTCTGGCTTGGTACAGAGCTCACCATGTTAAATTGAGGATTTTATATTTCAGCTTCAGAATGTTTAAAACTTTAAACCATACATCAACTAACGTATATTAAAAATCAAAGTTCAATCGACTTTAGGATGTGAATGACAACGAGGTGAATAATATGAACAAAGTTGACCAAAGAACGAGGTTAGGTTCAGACCAAAATAGGGTCTGGGTTTCACCAGAAATTTAACTTCTTCTTTTTTCACCTTTTAAATATAGTAAAGGCATAGACCACATGAAACAACATGTGCTTTTAAATGAATAAACATGAAATGGGATCTTCAAAACTGATGACAATTTTTACCAGAATGTTAATGTAGCCCCACGAGAGAGCGTGAAAAACTGTAAAGTATGCAATTTAAGTGACTATTCATGTTTATGACGTCAGAAACATGCAAAAATTAGTATGAAAATGTTGTGCGGGTTGCATAAATTGAATTTTCTGATCACTGCTACGGAGCTACAGTTGGGTTTTGAGACAAACTAATGTTATTTATGTAAATCCCATCAAGTGTTTTGTGATATAAATGCAAATGTTTTTCTCTGGCCTATTCCTTTAAAAACCGGCTTTTATGGCAACCCTGCACAAAACCCAACTGTAGCCCCGTAGCAGTGATCAGAATATTTAAATTATGCAACCCGTACAACATTTTCATACTAATTTTTGCATGTTTCTGACGTCATAAACATGAATAGTCACTTAAATTGCATACTTTACAGTTTTTTTATGTTCTCTCGTGGGGCTATATTAACATTCTGGTAAAAATTATCAACAGTTTTGAAGATCCCATTTCATGTTTATTTATTAAAAGTACATGTTGTTTAATGTGGTTTATGCCTTTAAATAAGTTAGGATTATCTGACCTATGTCTTTAATATTGCAGTGTCCAGTAGACACCAGGGTGACCCTGGCAGAGAACATACTGGTGGTGGGGGGCACCTCGCTGGCTACTGACTACAACATATATGATTATCTGGCCTATGTCTTTAATGTTGTAGTGTCCAGTAGACACCAGGGTGACCCTGGCAGAGAACATACTGGTGGTGGGGGGGCACCTCGCTGGCTACTGACTACAACATACATGATGTTTTATCTGACCTATGTCTTTAATGTTGTAGTGTCCAGTAGACACCAGGGTGACCCTGGCAGAGAACATACTGGTGGTGGGGGGCACCTCGCTGGCTACTGACTACAACATACATGATGTTTTATCTGGCCTATGTCTTTAATGTTGTAGTGTCCAGTAGACACCAGGGTGACCCTGGCAGAGAACATACTGGTGGTGGGGGGTACCTCGCTGGCTACTGACTACAACATACATGATTATCTGACCTAGGTCTTTAATGTTGTAGTGTCCAGTAGACACCAGGGTGACCCTGGCAGAGAACATACTGGTGGTGGGGGGCACCTCGCTGGCTACTGACTACAACATACATGATTATCTGACCTATGTCTTTAATGTTGTAGTGTCCAGTAGACACCAGGGTGACCCTGGCAGAGAACATACTGGTGGTGGGGGGCACCTCGCTGGCTACTGACTACAACATACATGATTATCTGACCTATGTCTTTAATGTTGTAGTGTCCAGTTGACACCAGGGTGACCTTGGCAGAGAACATACTGGTGGTGGGGGGCACCTCGCTGGCTACTGACTACAACATACATGATTATCTGACCTATGTCTTTAATGTTGTAGTGTCCAGTAGACACCAGGGTGACCCTGGCAGAGAACATACTGGTGGTGGGGGGCACCTCGCTGGCTACTGACTACAACATACATGATTATCTTACCTAGGTCTTTAATGTTGTAGTGTCCAGTTGACACCAGGGTGACCTTGGCAGAGAACATACTGGTGGTGGGGGGCACCTCGCTGGCTACTGACTACAACATACATGATTATCTGACCTATGTCTTTAATGTTGTAGTGTCCAGTAGACACCAGGGTGACCCTGGCAGAGAACATACTGGTGGTGGGGGGCACCTCGCTGGCTACTGACTACAACATACATGATTATCTGGCCTATGTCTTTAATGTTGTAGTGTCCAGTAGACACCAGGGTGACCCTGGCAGAGAACATACTGGTGGTGGGGGGCACCTTGCTGGCTACTGACTACAACATACATGATTATCTGACCTATGTCTTTAATGTTGTAGTGTCCAGTAGACATCAGGGTGACCCTGGCAGAGAACATACTGGTGGTGGGGGGCACCTCGCTGGCTACTGGCTACAACATACATGATGTTTTATCTGGCCTATGTCTTTAATGTTGTAGTGTCCAGTAGACACCAGGGTGACCCTGGCAGAGAACATACTGGTGGTGGGGGGCACCTCGCTGGCTACTGACTACAACATACATGATTATCTGACCTATGTCTTTAATGTTGTAGTGTCCAGTAGACACCAGGGTGACCCTGGCAGAGAACATACTGGTGGTGGGGGGCACCTCGCTGGCTACTGACTACAACATACATGATTATCTGGCCTATGTCTTTAATGTTGTAGTGTCCAGTAGACACCAGGGTGACCCTGGCAGAGAACATACTGGTGGTGGGGGGCACCTCGCTGGCTACTGGGTTCAAGTCCAGGCTACTACAAGAGCTACAAGATTTGCTGATGTCGCCTCAATATCTCGCCAAGTTGTCGCTCAAGAGATTTTGTTTTCACACGGCGCCTGGGCAAGAGAATTATATAGCCTGGCTAGGAGGTGAGTCTGTCTGTCTGTCTGTCAGTCTGTCTGTCAGTCTGTCTGTCTGTCTGTCTGTCTATCTGTCAGTCTGTGTGTCTGTCTGTCTGTCTGTCTGTCTGTGTGTGTGTGTCTTTCTGTCTGTGTGTCTGTGTGTCTGTCTGTGTGTGTGTCTGTCTGTCTGTCTGTCTGTGTGTTTGTCTGTGTGTGTGTGTGTCTGTCTGTGTGTCTGTCAGTCTCTCTGTCTGTGTGTCTGTCTGTCTGTCTGTGTGTCTGTCTGTCTGTCTGTCTGTCTGTCTGTCTGTCTGTCTGTCTGTCTGTCTGTCAGTCTGTCTGTCTGTCTATCTGTCAGTCTGTGTGTCTGTCTGTCTGTCTGTCTGTCTGTCTGTCTGTCTGTGTGTGTCTTTCTGTCTGTGTGTCTGTCTGTCTGTGTGTGTGTGTGTCTGTCTGTGTGTCTGTCAGTCTCTCTGTCTGTGTGTCTGTCTGTCTGTCTGTCTGTCTGTGTGTGTGTCTGTCTGTCTGTCTGTCTGTCTGTCTGTCTGTGTGTCTGTCTGTCTGTGTGTCTGTCTGTCTGTGTGTCTGTCTGTCTGTGTGTCTGTCTGTCTGTGTGTCTGTCAGTCTCTCTGTCAGTGTCTCTGTCTGTCTGTCTGTGTGTGTGTCTGTCTGTCTGTCTGTCTGTCTGTGTGTTTGTCAGTCTGTCTGTCTTGTCTGTGTATCTGTATGTCTGTCTGTCTGTCTGTCTGTCTGTCTGTCTGTCTGTGTGTGTCTGTCTGTCTGTCTGTCTGTCTGTCTGTCTGTCTGTCTGTCTGTCTGTGTGTGTGTGTGTGTCTGTCTGTGTGTCTGTCTGTCTGTCTGTGTGTCTGTCAGTCTCTCTGTCTGTCTGTCTGTCTGTCAGTCTGCGTGTCTGTCTGTCTGTCAGTCATTCTGTGTGTCTGTTTATCTGTCTGTCTGTCAGTCTGCGTGTCTGTCTGTGTGTCTGTCGATCTGTCTGTCTGTCAGTCATTCTGTGTGTCTGTCGGTCCGTCTGTCAGTCTGCGTGTCTGTCTGTGTGTCTGTCGATCTGTCAGCCTGTCTGTCTGTCTGTCTGTCTGTCTGTCTGTCTGTCTGTCTGTCTGTCTAACTGTTAAATCAACGACTAATGATTATTTGTTGATGTTTCAGCCGCCATCTTGGGAGCAACGAACACGATCAACAAACGTTCGTTGAGCCGAGAAGTTTTCATGAAACAACAGCGACTTCCTGATTGGTCAGATCTCTCCTTCAATGATCCAGGCTCTAAGAAAGGATAATCTGAATATATCATTGTAATAATAATTTATTTACCTAACTTATTGATTTGTATACAAGTTAGCAGCTTCAGTAGCCAGTTCAATGTAATCCTGGTGACGAGCTGATTACATTGAACTGGCTACTAAAGTTGCTAACATCAATCAATATTGATTTGTATACAAGTTAGCAGCTTCAGTAGCCAGTGCAATGTAATCCTGGTGACGAGCTGATTACATTGAACTGGCTACTGAAGCTGCTAACATCAATCAATATTGATTTGTATACAAGTTAGCAGCTTCAGTAGCCAGTGCAATGTAATCCTGGTGACGAGCTGATTACATTGAACTGGCTACTGAAGCTGCTAGTACTAAAAAAATCAATAAAATAATAAAATCAATATTGATTGATGTTAGCTTATGTGATTTTGATAAAGAAATACTTAATGTTAATTCTTGGTGAGCTGCTTGTAAAAATATTTATTAAAACTAATTAACTTGACTTTCGTTTATTTCTTTGTATTATTGCAATTGAAAGATTTTAGTCCTAATATTCGATCTAAATGAATCAAAGTTGTGACTGGCAAAACAAATGGCACAAATAACATTTTGAAAGCTAATTTTCATTTTTTTTTTTTATAATTTGCATTGTTTCTAATTTTTGCATGTTTCTGACGTCATAAACATGAATAGTCACGCAAATTGCATACTTTACAGTTTTTTCATGTTCTCTCGTGGGGCTACATTAATATTCTGGTAAATAAATTAAAGTCTAAAATTAAATATAAATAAATTATATCGTTATAGTAAGGTTATCGTGGGTGAGATTTTTAAAAGTAACGATATCGTGTGAGGCTAAAACCTAGTATCGTTATCATTATAGAAATTTTGGTAATCGAGTGAGTGGGTGGGTGGGAGTGAGTGAGATGGTGGGACGGAGGGAGGAAGTGAGAGAGTGGTTGGGTGGGAGGGAGGGTGTGAGTACGAGTGAGTGGGTGGGCGGGAGGGGGTGGGAGGAAGGGAGGGAGTGAGTGCGAGTGAGTGAGTGAGTGGGAGGGAATGAGTGAGTTTATGTTATGCTAAATTTATATGCACATAAAAAAATAAATTATCAAATCATATATTTATATTAAATATATGGTCAAAAATTAAAATTCACATACCATTTAACTGTCGCTGTTTAATTATAATTATAAACTTTTTTTTTTTTTTTTTGCGAGGTCAAATAACACTTTTCTCTTTACTTCCCCTCCTACCTCTCATCTCTGTGACGTCATAAACACAAAACCTTCTAATTTTGAAAGAAAAATAAATAAGAAATCTATGTACATATTTAGATATATAATATAGTATATAGGATATTATTAAGAAAAAAACATTTGAATTATATATTTCTACGCCTTATTATGTACTGAAGTATATATATATATATATATATATATATATATATATATATATATATATATATATATATATATATATATTATATATGAATTTTAAGTAATTAAAAACAGGTTTCTCGTGTGAAGCGAATATTTTAGTCAAAATTGAAGGTCGCTATTTTGTCTTACCTATGGCTCTACGATGAAAGTAAATTTTGAGGCAGATGCTGAACAGAGAGCAACGTGTGCGGACGTCGTTTTGTTTCAAGGTGAGTCTTGTGTGTGTGAGTGCCCGTCAAAATAGCTAGCTAGGTGCCCGGGGAATAATAATCCTGCTAGGCGCCCTTACCCCTAGAGATACTATAACAATGAAACAAATGGGGTGAAGCCCCCTCATAGCGGCGCAGGTGCGATTTTTGGGGGGCGTGCCACGCCACTTTTTTGCAGAAAATACGAAATAAGTATTTAAAAATTTTGAAATTTCAATTAGAGCTAGAACTTCAAAATTTTATTTTTTTTTTTACACCTTTTGAGTATAAAATTTGAGGAAATTTTTTTTTTTTTTTTTTTGTATCTCCCTAATATTAAAACATTTTAAATGACTGATTTTTTTTCTGCAATGCGGTTTAAAAAATACTTAGAATAACAGCTTGTTTGAAAGTTGAAAAGTTTTGTTCCGAAAATTGAATTTTTAGATTTTACCAGAACACGATTTTAATTACTAGAAAAAAAATAAATAATTTAAAGATGCGGTTTTTTAAATTTTTTTTTCAGCGCTCGGACAGGGTCTGTCTCATTTTTTAGTTAGTTTTTTTAATTTTTAATTTTTTGTAATTGCTCAAAAATTATGAAATTTGGTTACTTTCTCAAAAGTGTTGACTTACATCTTGACAAAAAAGTTGAGCGCGCAGATATGATTGCATTAATTGTAATTCTTAATTAAAATTTTTATTTTGCGTGGACAGCCGTACCGGGTCTGGGACATCTGCATACCTGCTCTATATAAAATATAAAAGGTCACCCCTTGAGTAGTCGATCACTTTGGAGGGAAAATTTTATTACCCTGAGAGGTTACAAAAATTAAGAGGGGACTTTTTTTTCACAAAGAAAAATAATGTTAGGTACATAGACATAATATGTATATGGTTAGGTATAAGATAAAAAATAAGGAATGTTAAAAGCTTTATTGCCTTCTTGCATTAATTATTAATATATATTATAACACAATGCATAACACAATGCGGCCCTTTTGATGCTTCATTCATGTCCTTATAATATACACCAGCTAATGAAAATAAATATACAAAAGGTGTTAAAAAATACGCGTGTAGTGTGGTAAAAAAAGAAAAAAAACAAAAAACAAAAAAAGCAAAAACAAAAAAACGCAGTACTAAATAAAAAAAGGTCATAAAATAAAAATGGTAATTGTTAAAATCTAGTATAAAATATATCATCTCTGTAATTTGTTAATGCTATAAATATTGCAAATATCTACCTCTGAAAGTTTTTAGATCTAAAAAGAGAAATTATGTATAAAAATATGCATATTTGAATATAATTTAATAATTTAAATTAAAAATATCATGACAAAAAAAAAACATTCTGCTAAACGTTTATGCCGTACGCAGTAGAAATTTTTATTTTTTATTTTTACGTTATATATTTAATTTCTACAAAAAAAAAAAAAAAAAAAAAAAAAAACTGAATTTGTTTGAGTTAATATGACAAGAGAGATGAGAAGGAATATACTACTATTTTAAATGTTATTCTTTAGATTCGAGATTTCTCTTTTTATTAAAAGTAAAATTTGCTAGCGACCCCTCTCATCATAAAAAGTTTTTTTTTCTTATATATAATCGCACATCCCTTGCTCTATTTTTTTCTAACCATAGGCACACAACCTCTCTAATACCTGATGTGATGAGGTTTAAAATTGTGAATCGCAGTCAATGTATTTCTTATTGACAAAAGTAATTTCAGTTATTAATTTTTCGCTATTACCATAATTGCGATGAAAATGTTTCAATAATTTTGCTATACAGCTTAATAAATTTTGGATCGTCTATAAAAATTTGAGCTTAGTACAATGGATACTTTTTGTAATATTTAATTATAAAAATAGGGTCTAGTGCACTGGGCTCGGCCTTCCATGCAAAATGTTTAGTCCGGTTTGTTTTTGTAACACTGTAAGCATTTTTATTTGTTCATTCTTTCTTTCATTCGACATTTATTTATTCATCATTCATTCATTCATTCATTCATTCATTCATTCATTCATTCATTCATTCATTCATTCATTCATTCATTCATTCATTCATTCATTCATTCATATATTCATTCATTCATTCATTCATTCATTCATTCATTCATTCATTCATTCATTCATTCATTCATTCATTCATTCATTCATTCATTCATTCATTCATTCATTCATTCATTCATTCATTCATTCATTCATATATTCATTCATATATTCATTCATTCATTCATTCATTCATTCATTCATTCATTCATTCATTCATTCATTCATTCATTCATTCATTCATTCATTCATTCATTCATTCATTCATTCATTCATATATTCATTCATTCATTCATTCATTCATTCATTCATTCATTCATTCATTCATTCATTCATTCATTCATTCATTCATTCATTCATTCATTCATTCATTCATTCATCATTTGGTTATTTATTTATATATTTGTAATTTATATTTATATATATTTATAATTTAGATATAAAAAACCTCAACATATGTTATATATATATATGTTAATTTTTATTTGCTAAATCCTCCAGTTATTTTTAGTATATTTTGTGAAGGTCACGTGTAGCTATATCTTATATCTATTTTTGTTATGCATGCATGCTTTAATTGTCAATGACGTCAATACTTTCTTACAAACAAATTTGATGTAAAAAACAAAATTATATTAAAAAAATTGTTAGATAGAAACAAAATATAATAATTTATTATATATTACTAGAGAGCGCAGAAATAGTTTTTTATTCTCAAAATAGTTAATGACAAATAGGAGAAAAATGTTGAAATAGTGCATGGTGTTCATAAAATAGGTGAAATTAGTTGATTTTTAGATGAGGTCAAAAGGTCACAATTTAATGGATCGATGGAGATCTAGTTAAATAATTAAAATAGCACCCGAAACGCAAATAGTTGAAAAACTATTTCTGTGCTCTCTATAATTATATATATATATATATATATATATATATATATATATATAAATTTCTAATTAGAAATGATATATTTATTTTGAGAACATATCTAATTATAGAAATCCGGGCCTAATTAGAATTTTTTCAAGTTGGTGAAAAAAAAAATTAATTCAGTTATTAGTATATAAAATACTCTTATTAACAATTTCTGGGATACTAGCTGCTTATCTAGGTATTTAAAATCGAGATACTTCCAAATACCACGCAATAAAATTTCTATATCGAGTTGGCAACTTTTCAAAATATACGCACTTTTAGGGCAGAAAATCTTTAACCCCTAAAAAATAAAACCTATTTATTCTTATGTATTTTTTTTTAATTTTTGGCATAGAATCCTGTTGAAAATTGTGTTAAATTTAGTTTTTATATTCTTTCTAGCTATTTTCTAATTTTCTTCTATATATAGAATTAGAAAACTTGATTCTAATTAGAAACTTAATTGATTCTAATTAATTAGAACTTATATATAGCAAATATACTTCTATATAGGACCTTTCTAATTAGAATTCGAATCATAAAAATAATGAAATTTTTAATATATATATATATATATATATATATATATATATATATATATATATATATATATATATATATATATATATATATATATATGTATATATATATATATATATATATATATATATATATATATATATATATATATATATATATAATTATATATATATATATATATATATATATATATATATATATATATATATATATATATATATATATATATATATATATATATATATATATATATATAATTATATATATATATATATATATATATATATATATATATATATATATATATATATATATATATATATATACATATATATATATATATATATATATATATATATATATATATATATATATATATATATATATATATATATATATATATATATATATATATATATATATATATATATATATATATATATATATATATATGTATATATATATATATATCTCAACATGTAATATCGTGCGTGTTTGTAAATGTTGTAACAATTAAGATTCGCTGCTTCAAAAAACTTGTTTTTTTTTTTAACAAGGTTAAAGCCCCTTTCTCTTCACTTCCCCTCCCTCCATATTTTTGTTTATACAGAGTTAAGTTGGAGAGATCGAATATTTAGGACGTCCGTACGTTATTACAATGTATATGGTCAGTGGCGGTCCTATACAGGGGGGGTTGAGGGGCGCGGATATCCCCGGGCCCACTAGGCTTGGGGGCCCCGGAACGGCGAGGCCTATACATGTAAAAAATTCAATGCTAACGGGGGAAAAAAAGAAAGAAAAAAAGAAAGTTAAGGGATGGGAAGAAGAAGAAGAAGAGAGAGAGAGAGAGAGAGAGAGAGAGAGAGAGAGAGAGAGAGAGAGAGCAAAGTTTATGAACCAATTTAATGATTTTCTTTAGTAAAATTATCCCTAAAAATTATCCAAACAAATTTATAATATCAAAAGAAAAGAGATAGTAAAAAATAATAATAATAATAATTAAAGCATATATAATTTTACAGATAAAAAACATGCAATATCTCGTAATTTACTGTAGTAATAATTACAACTTTATTCAGTATTTTTTTTTATCTTTTGAAATAAGGGCTGCCCTGGTTTAAAAAGGTAAAATAAACTACTTACGAGAACTATAATGAAGAATAAAATATTGTCAGGGTGTTATTTTATTGCATTTTTATTCTAAAAGAGGGCAATGTCCTAAGTCGATAAGTATGGAATTAATTTTTATAAAAGTCTTAAAATGACGTTAGTCGGTAATTTTTTCCTATGCCCGCATGCATAGGTATTGCGTATCGACATTTTTTAAATTTTTTTTTAGTAGATTATACTTAATGAGCTTAAAATTTAGAGTTTTCAAATAAATCGATTCAGGACGCAATGTCTTCTTTTAGAATATGGAATCAAATTTTACCCTGAAAACATTTTTAGTCGTCCTCATTGGCCGGGCGTAGGTGAAAAATTTTCAATGATAAAGAAACGGTATCTCGATCTTCCTAAATTTTCTCTCTTTCTATTCATCAAATCGACCCTGCCCTCTGCTCCTAAATTGATTATGACGATCAACTTTGGTTATTCAAATGAAATAAATGCTTTTTTTTTTTTTTTTTTTTTTTTTTTTTTTTTTGCAAGAGACAACAGGGTTTATGAACAACACCTTTGTTTTGGAAATTTGAAAATAATTCTAATAAAAAAAAAAGCTATTTGAAAATATTAAGGAAATTTTTTTTTCCATTTGCTTAATCTGGCCTAAATCTGCAAAGTAATAAAAAATAAGTGAATTTTCATTATGAATTTTTGTATACTTTTTTTTTTTTTTTTTTTTTTTTAATATTTCACTTTAAAATAAATTTTAGCACTTCCCCCCTATTTAAAAAAAAAATAAAATAAAATAATAATAAAAAGAAAATCATTTATTTTTTTCTTAAAGCTATCTGCACTGACAATTATACTGAATTGCCTGTAAATAGTCCCCATGTGGTAAAAAAAAATTGCGGGCTATTGATGGCGATTCGCGCATCTATTTGGGGGCCCAGTCAGATTTCTGTCCCCGGGCCCAAAATAAATATGTCGCTGTTCGAAAAAACGGGCCGATTCCGGCGCGTAAATAATCCAAATTCACGGATCGTTTTACGATGGGGATTCTAGCGTTAAACGCTCGTTTAACGCACGTTTAACGCACGTTTAACGTTCGTTTTACGCTCGGGACACGAGATATTCCTGCGCCTTAATTAAATTTAATTAATTAAAACAAAATTATGAATTAGTGGGGTTAAAAGTATATGCCAAAAAAACGAATGTCTAAAACCCCGAAAAAACAATACTCTAGATGAAAAAAGTAATCTGTTCAGATTCTAATTTTTTTTCACCAATCCAAGTTTTGACCACGCTCGACGTTGCTCAACTTCGATGATCGCCATGGTACCGCCCTGGATCGTTCTGCCACTGGTCCTCTTACGTATATATGATGGTTATTAGTCATATATTGCAAAAGGCTTTATATATTAAATGTGCATGCCTCAACAATGGTTTATTCAACCCCAAATATCGTAATTGGGGTAAGAATTAACTAAATTAATTAAATATTTAATCTAATATACCTAAAAACTACAATAAATCATAGAAAAACTGTAAAATATTCGAAAATTGAAATAAAATGTATAAGAATCAAAATTCATTAAAGTGAAGTGTTCAGCAATAGATTTTAAAAAGGTTGATGTAATTTTATTAATTAATTAGAGTTAATTACACGCACAATTAAGTTTCACGGGCCGTTTTTTTTTTTTTTTTTTTCACGAGCCGTTTTTTCGTTACGTGCCGGAAGCGATCGGGAGTTTTGAAATTTTAGTATCATATTCGAAAAATTAGTCCCAAAGGGCCCGGACCCACCAATAAGACCCATAAAAAAAAGAATAAATTGTTAAACATTATTTATTTTAATTGTAAAATTTTCAATATTAAAAAAAAATTTAATTATATTCCCGGCCGTATAACGACGTGCACATTTTAATCGTGAAATTTAAATTTTATTGAAACAAAATATTTTTTCTGGGATTATATTAGTTTTTACTTGATCATATGTGTGTGTTGTGTTGCAAGGGTACGTCGTCGCAAAAAGCAATTTTTTATTCTTAAATAAAATTCATGTATGATAGTATGATGCAAAAACTCGATTATTATTAATATAATTTTTTTTCTAAAAAAAAAAATTGATCGTGT
This sequence comes from Ecdyonurus torrentis, assembly GCA_949318235.1. Classification (NCBI taxonomy): domain Eukaryota; kingdom Metazoa; phylum Arthropoda; class Insecta; order Ephemeroptera; family Heptageniidae; genus Ecdyonurus; species Ecdyonurus torrentis. The sequence continues at coordinate 55,614,467 of OX439128.1, read as the reverse complement.
CTCTGATATACAGTCCAACGATAATGTTACATTATAACATAACTTTTTATGCAGTCCGTCCAATAATCTGATACATTGCAAAATTTAGGACCCCATTGACCATTTGACTCAAACTTATTTAACGTCAAAAAAAATCTGAAATTTTGTACAGCTTTGAGACAATTTCAAATATATAAAAATTTTGGGTGGTCACAGTGCAAATTAATTGTATATGATTTTTTATAATTTTAAAAGCCATTTAACACCCAAATGTTAATTATTTCAATATATTTATTTCAAACATATATATCTCAAATTTTTTATCACGGCTAAGTGTAACCTAGCTTTAGCTACATAATAACACAAAATTTATACCCAAAACATTTCTAGTTTTTGAGATATAAGGTCGGTACCCTACAACCATAATCGATTGAATAGACATAGTATCATTGTTTAGAGTTTAAAACATTAATAGATATAAATAATTACTCTTTAATTTTTGTAGCGTTTTTTATTAGTTCTTAACGTAAAATTTTTATATTTTAATACGTAATAATTTGATAATATTCTGTATTATCAGACATAAACGCGACTGTCAAAGCTCATCATCACTATGCAAAAAAAAAAAAAAAAAAAAAAAAAAAAAAGAGAGAGAGAGAGAGAGAGAGCAATTTCATTTGTATATTTTGAGAAATAATTTACTTTCAAAATAATTTTGAAAGTAAATTTTTGATGACAAAAAAGCAAAAAAAAAAAAAAATAATAATAATAATAATAAAATAAAATAAAATTAGAACACTATAGTGGGCTCCAAATTGCTATGCGAATAAATGCTTAAAAATAATAAACGCTGTAAAATAGTGGGCCCGGAAAAAAAATGGTACATACTTTTTATTTGGCGGCAGCCTATATATAGCGCCCGAAGTGTTAGAGAGCGCACAAGTCAGAAGTAAAGAGACGGATTGGGCGCCAAGATTTCGAGGATTTCTCGATATGCCGCGGCAAAAGTAAGCCGCCGTGGGCCGAGTCAGCAAAAAAAAAAAAAAAAAGGAAAAAAAAAGAGAGAGAGAGAGAGAGAGAGAGAGAGACAGAGAGAGAAAATTTCACCAACAAATTTTAAAAAAATTAAAATAAAAATTCAATAAAAAATATTTTTAGTTTAAATATTTTTAGTCGGTTTTTCTTTCTTTCTTTTTATTTACTTTTTTATTACTTTTTTTAAATATATAATTAAATTCGTTGCAGTTTAAAATTGTTCAGCTAAAAATCGAATTTTATTTTTTTATATAATATGCGATAATATCCTTGATAGTTGATAAATTTGCTCTGAAAATAACAGCCACATGCACTATAGTGTTAAATTAAAAGTTCAGATTTTCTCGCATCACAAATGACCACAACGGCTTGCAATATGTAATTCAGAATTATTTCAAATTTTCATAAAGAAAAAGAAGAAGAAGAAGAAAAAAAAAAGCTTGCAACCATGACTTTTAAATTTTTTTCTTATTATTATTTTTTGGTCAAATGTGAAAATATTATTTGCTATTAAAATATACGAAATTGATTCTTCAAAATTTAGTAAAAATAAATATATATATTTATATATATATATATATATATATATATATATATATATATATATATATATATATTTATATATATATATATATATATATATATATATATATATATATATATATATATATATTATATATATATATATATATATATATATATATATATATATATATATATTCTACAATGTTAAATTAGTACATTTTACTGTCTTAAAAAACGTAAAAGTATGTCTAGTATTCCACATTTAAATATTTGGGACCTCAGTGCAGTAGTTTTCTCACAAACACACTAACAAGAGGCTTCTACAATGTTAAATTAGTACATTTTACTGTCTTAAAACACGTAAAAGTAAGTCTAGTATTCTACATTTAAATATTTGTGACCTCAGTGCAGTAGTTTTCTCACAAACACACTAACAAGAGGCTTCTACAATGTTAAATTAGTACATTTTACTGTCTTAAAACACGTAAAAGTAAGTCTAGTATTCTACATTTAAATATTTGTGACCTCAGTGCAGTAGTTTTCTCACAAACACACTAACAAGAGGCTTCTACAATGTTAAATTAGTACATTTTACTGTCTTAAAACACGTAAAAGTAAGTCTAGTATTCCACATTTAAATATTTGTGACCTCATCAGTGCAGTAGTTTTCTCACAAACACACTAACAAGAGGCTTCTACAATGTTAAATTAGTACATTTTACTGTCTTAAAACACGTAAAAGTATATGTCTAGTATTTCACATTTAAATATTTGTGACCTCAGTGCAGTAGTTTTCTCACAAACACACTAACAAGAGGCTTCTACAATGTTAAATTAGTACATTTTACTGTCTTAAAACACGTAAAAGTATGTCTAGTATTCTACATTTAAATATTTGTGACCTCAGTGCAGTAGTTTTCTCACAAACACACTAACAAGAGGCTTCTACAATGTTAAATTAGTACATTTTACTGTCTTAAAACACGTAAAAGTATGTCTAGTATTCTACATTTAAATATTTGTGACCTCAGTGCAGTAGTTTTCTTACAACGTTATATCTACTGAAAGTATTTTTCTAATTTAATGCTTAATTGCAATAATTAATTGACATAAAAAACAAAACAATCAATGTTTGATGCAACAGTGGAACAATAATTGTTTTAATTACTAACTGTGATCTTTTTGTTTCAGATGTCAACAAGGCTGCTACTTTTCTGCTGCCTAATTGCAGTAATCAATGCTCAAGAAGATTATTCAGGTTATTACACATTTCTATATTTTAAATAACTTATCACGATTAAAATTTTTAATAGTTTTGTTTTTACTGCGTGTAATAAAATTTTTAATTAATAATTTAATATTTTAATTTATTTATTGTAATTATAATAAGATATAAGATAAGATAAGATAAGATAAGATATATGTTTATTTAACATAAAAAGCCAATACATACATTAAAGTTACAATTTATAGAATTAGAAATATGTTTACAAAAATAACCTTATAACTAGTTATAAATATACGATTTTTTATTTATTATTTTTTTATATATATAAATAAAATTCTTTCATAAATTTATATAGTAATTTTTTTTATATATATATAAAAGTACGTCTCACGATTATATGGTAATTAACAATATTAATAATATTTATTTTTATATGGAACATTTTTTAACAAATGTAATTAATATAACACATTCCCTTTTAAACTCATTATTATTATCACACATTTTAACCTTATTGGGTAACGTGTTATATAGTTTGAAATAATTCATTGATAGTGAGAAATCTTTGATAAAATTTATTGCGTTGATTCCCTTATATGTATATAAATATATTATTGCATGACCTTGTGTTTCATTTGTATAAGTTACTTGTTCACATAAATAATTAGGCATTTCTTTATTAAGGATTCTTCTTAAAACACTATAAAGATTTTAGTGCAAATCTTTGTTTTAATTGATAAGCAACACAAAGCATTTAACAATTATTTAATGGCGTTATTTTGTGACATTTAAAATAAACAATGAAAAAAGTTCCCTTTCAACTTTTGTTCTGAGAGTTAAAATATTTTTAAATTAATTTTTTGGTTTAATATATGAACCTCTTAATATAAAGGAATAACCACAATGTAATAACGTATAAACGCCTAAATATCCCTGGGGGCTGATTCTGTAAGCCGGTTTTCAACAAATCGTTTTTGAAAACGATCGTTATTGTTGATTCCGATCGGAATCAACAAACTGAGCGATTCTGTAACTTTTTTTCATTTCGATTCTCGGAATCAACAAACCAAAACGATCGGAATGAAAACGAGTGGTGTAGACCACTCGGAATGAAAACGAGACTCGTTTTATTTCGTTAATATCTTTTTAATTAGTGAATAAAAAAATGTTTTAGGATTTTAAAATTACTTTTAAACATTTTATGAGCTCTAATTTTATGAATTTGAGTCACAGAAATAAATATAAAAGGCGTGAAACACAGTAAATTTAAAAAGCTATTTTGGCAAAAAAAAATATAGCCGAAACAGCGTGGCGCAAATACAGCTTATGTATTTTTCTCCCAAAAGCTACTGTGAAGATAAAAGAGCAAGCCTTTTTGAATTGCATTTCTTAGCTGTTTTGGCTATGGAAATTGCAGCTAAATTTACTCTCGCTTAGCTGATATAGCTCAGGTGCGAGCCGTGTACCTGAAAACCGCCCCCCGCTCTGGCTCACCTTTTCTTAGCTGAAACAGCTCGTGCAAAAGCTACTCATTTCTCCCGCTAGCCATGTGACGTCACAAAATTATATTATTATATTTTATACTGTACACATTTTTCTGTTTATATAATATATTATATGCTTTCTACTAGTTATGTTAGAATGTTTTATTTTTGAGTTACCTGTTTCATTATAAATTTATTATCATTTTACACAGTACAAAAGTATAATATTGAATCTGGTATTAATATAACAATAATACTCGCCATCTAAAAAAACAATGTATATACTGGTACAATAAAAATTTTATTTTGTTTAAGGGTATATGATTTTAAACTTATTGCCAAGTATATGAAAGAACGTAATACTTAAATATGACATCAGATAAATACTAATATAATCAAGCTATAACTGACTTATGTTTATTTACATTTAATATATAAGACAACAATAATCAAAATAAGTGTGAGAGTAACAAAAAAATATATATATAAAATTGTTTCTTACCGTAAAGTAATAAAGTATTTTGGTATATTTTGGGCCACAATAACAAATCAATACTAATATGTAATATCACATATTCACTAGTTCAGATGCACTTCACTTTACTGCATTTAAACTAACTTTTTCTTAAGATAATAAAAGAACCATATTGTTCCATGCCGATTCTCAATAATACTAAACCGGAAAGGGGTTCTCAACATTAAAAACATAAATTTAAATATTGTTTCCGGTCCATGTGGGGTGAGACCAAAACTACCCTGAAATTTGGACTAAAACGGCTCAGCCTCTAGCTGCTGCGGTGCGGCTAGCTAAGCGCGCAACAAAACAGCTCAGGGTTGAGTAGCCGCGGCTCGCAGACAGTAGCTCTCGTTCTAGACAATTCTACTAAGGGGATAGCAGCTATGGAAGATTAGCTTATATAAAGCCATTTTGCTTTTAAAGTATTGGCAATATTAACTCTAATATTGCAAATATGCCACATTAAGCTTTCATAGAGCTACATTGTTGACCGTCTTAAAGTAGAAACTACTAAAATAATCAAAACAGCTAAAAAATCAAAATAGCTAAGATGCCAAAACTGCTTTTAAAATTTACTGTGAACGTAAAATTTTTGCTCGCACTCAAAATCGAACATTTTGCGAGTCGTAATTATTGATTTTCTTAAATATGGGAACCAAGCTTATTTTTTTATTCGTTTTTTTCAATTACTTTTTTTATTAATCACACATTGCAATATATCAATTGATAGGAAATTTAATGGGGATTACTAATATTATAATTTTATTTGGAAAAAATTTTAAAATTGAGGAGATAAATTAAAAATACTAGAGACACCTCGTCACATTTTGGTCACATCGTGTTTACATGTATTTTACGCCCTATCTCATGATCCCGATATAATTGAGATAAATGAGTAAACCTACTTTCATCCTAATTTTTTTCATAAAAAAATAAGATTGGCGTTGGTTTTATCGCGCTAGCTCAATTAGAAAAAAAGCTCAAAAAAATACTCGAAGTCACGTGATCGTAATATTTGTACATTATTTTGTTTTTCTTAAATATGGGAAGCAAGCTTCTTTTGTTATTCGAATTTTTCAATTATTTTTTTTTATTAATCACTCATTGCAATATATCAATCGATAGGAAATTTAATGGGAATTACTAATATAATAATTTCATCTTGAAATATTTTAAAATTACGGAGATATATAAAAAATATTAGACGCACCTCGTCACATTTTGGTCACATCGTGTTTACGCCCTATCTCATGATCCCGATATAATTGAGATACATGAGTAAACCTACTTTCATCCTAATTTTTTTCATAAAAAAATAAGATTGGCGTTGGTTTTATCGCGCTAGCTCAATTAGGTAAAAAGTTCAAAAAAATGCTCGAAGTCACGTGATCGTAATATTTGCATATTTTTTTTTTCTTAAATATGGGAAGTAAGGTTGTTTTTTATTTGATTTTTTGAACAACTTTTTACAATAATTCCACATTGCAATATACCAACCGATAGGAAATTTAATAAGGAACACTAATATTTTAATTTCAATAAAAAATATTTAAAAATTACAAAGATAATTAAAAAATATATACTAGACGCACCTCGTCACATTTTGGTCACATCGTGTTTACACGTATTTTTCGCCCTATCTAATGATCCCGATATAATTGAGATAAATGAGTAAACCTACTTTCAGCCTAATTTTTTTCACAAAAAAATAAGATTGGCGTTGGTTTTATCGCGCTAGCTTAATTAGGTAAAAAGTTCAAAAAAATGCTCGGAGTCACGTGATCGTAACATTTGCAAAATATGTTATTTTGATTTTCTTAAATATTAGAAGTAAGCTGTTTTTTTTATTCAATTTTTCCAATAACGTTTTTCAGAATCACACAATGCAATATACGAATCGATAGGGAATTTAATCGAGATCACTAAAAAAAAGTTTATATATATTTTTTTTTTATTAAATTACGGAGATAATTTAAATATACTAGACGTACCTCGTAAAAATTTGGTCACATCATGTTTAATTGCGCCTTATCTCATAGGCCATGATCTCGATGTTATTGAGATATTAAATGAGTAAACCTATTTTCATCCTAATTTTTTTCAAAAAAAAAAAAGGCAATGGTTTCATCGCGCTACTAGCTGAATTAGGTAAAAAGTTTTAAAAAATGCTCCTAGTCACGTCTGTGATCGTAAAAAACTTATCTATTGAAATATTACGTATCTTTGTTTTTTTTTTTTAACTTTTTCCCTAATTGAGCTAGTGCAAAGAAACCAACGGCAAACCATTTTTTTTTTTTTTTTTTTTTTGCAGAAAAAAATTAGGATTAAAGTAGGTTTGCTCATTTATCTTAATTAGATCGGTATCATGAGATACGGCGCAAAATACGTATGTATTATGATGTTATCAAAATTTGAGGAAATGCTTCTCTTATTTTTTATTTCCTCCATAAAAACTATAATTTTTTTTTTGTAAAAAAATTTCAAGTTAAAGTAATCCCCATTTAATTTTCTATCGATTAATATATATCAATGTGTGACTGTGTAAAAAAGTTATTGAAAAAAAAATAGAAAAACAAATACGTCCCGTATTTAAGAAACATTAAATAATATACAAATATTACGATCACATGACTTCGAGCTCTTTTTTTGAACTTGTTTTTTACTCGAGCAAGCGCGATGAAACCAACTCCAATCCTTTTTTTTTTGGGGGGGGGGGGGGTGTGAAAAAAAAGGATAATAGTAAGTTTACTCATTTACCTCAATGGAGGTTATCGGTTTAAAAAAAATCCTTTTAAATGACTATGGCTAAAAACACGTAGAATTATTTATAGTATCTCTCATTTAAATTTCTCCGATATCGGTGGAGTAGTTTTCTCAAAAATCGAAAAAAAAAACTTGTTTTTCCCCATAAACGTAACGTTAAATTAGAGGACCCTTAGCTTTCCCCGCATCTCCCCGCGCGCTAAACCGGCAACCTCCATTAATTCAAGATCGCAAGATGAGGCGTAAACTGCTCGTGTGCATGCAGTGAAGAAAATGTGATGAGAGGCTTCTCGTATTTTTATAATAACACCGTAAATTAACTATTTTTTTAATGAAGTTCAAACTTTATAAAAAACAAATTTAGTTTCCTATCAAATAATATTGCATTGTGCATCTAATATGAATCGTTATTTACGTATAATATTTTTGTTTTATTTCATTTCTCGTCACCGATAACGTTCATTATTGTATTCTTTCTTACTTTTCTTTTGTTGAATGATAATTATAATTACAGTCAAAGTAAGTTTACTTTGTATTAGTTATTATTATTTTTGTGAATTTCTACTTAACTCTGGAATTTTTAAAATTGCAAGATAAAAACAGTGCAATAAAAAAATCAAGGAGATACATCTTTTTCTT
>OX439128.1:55496373-55606097 GCA_949318235.1 Ecdyonurus torrentis | reverse complement strand
AGTAGAGATAAATAAGTAAACCTGGTGTTCATTGTTATTTTTTTCTCAAGAAATAAGAATGACATTGGTTTTCATACGCTAGGCTAACCCTCAAGATGCCGGACTAACCTTTTTGCGTGGAAGGCCGAGCCCAGTGCTCTAGACCCTATATTTATAATTAAATATTACAAAAAGTATCCATTGTACTAAGCTCAAATTTTTATAGAAGATCCAAAATTTATTAAGCTGTATAACAAAATTATTGAAACATTTTTACCGCAATTATGGTAATAGCGAAAAATCAATAACTGAAATTACTTTTGTCCATAAGAAATACATTGACCGCGATTCACAATTTTAAACCTCATCAGGTATTACCGTATTAGTGAGGTCGTGTGCCTAAGGTTAGAAAAAAATAGAGCAAGGGATGTGCGATTATATATAAGAAAAAATAAACTTTTTATGATGCGAGGGGTCGCTAGCAAATTTTACTTTTAAGAAGAGAAATCTCGAATCTAAAGAATAAAATTTAAAATAGTAGTATATTCCTTCTCATCTCTCTTGTCATATTAACTCAAACAAATTCAGTTTTTTTTTTAAATTAAATAAAGTAAAAATCAAAATTTCTACTACGTACGGCATAACCGTTTATCAGAATATTTTTTTTTTCATGATATTTTTAATTTAAATTATTATATTATATTCAAATATGCATATTTTTATAAATAATTTTTCTTACAGATCTAAAAATCTTTCAGAGGTAGATTTTTGCAATATATATATGGCATTACAAAATATACATATGGTATATTTTATACTAGATTTTAACAATTACCATTTTTATTTTATGACGTTATTTAGTACTGCATTTTTTTGTTTTTTCTTTTCTTACCACACTACACGCGTGTTTTTTTTACACCTTTTATATAATTTATTTTCATTAGCTGGTGTATATTATAAGGACATGAATGAAGCATCAAAAGGGCCGCATTGTGTTATAATATATAATAATATATAATTAATGCAAGAAGGCAATAAAGCTTTTAACATTCCTTATTTTTTATCTTATACCTAACCATAGACATATTATGTCTATGTACCTAACATTATTTTTCTTTGTGAAAAAAAAAGTCCCCTCTTAATTTTTGTAACCTCTCAGGGTAATAAAATTTTCACTCCAAAGTGATCGACTACTCAAGGGGTGACCTTTTATATTTTATATAGAGCAGGTATGCAGATGTCCCAGACCCGGTACGGCTGTCCACGCAAAATAAAAATTTTAATTAAGAATTACAATTAATGCAATCATATCTGCGCGCTCAACTTTTTTGTCAAGATGTAAGTCAACACTTTTGAGGAAGTAACCAAATTTCGTAATTTTTGAGCAATTACAAAAAATTAAAAATTAAAAAAAACTAACTCAAAAATGAGACAGACCCTGTCCAAGCGCTTGAGAGTTAACTAGGAAAAAAGTTTATAAAACAGCCTCTGTGGGTTAAACATATTATAGTGGCACATTTTTGTTACTAACACAGCAATAGATCAAAACCTGTATGTAAAATAAATACAGTCTACACATTAGAATATTTGCTGATGTCATTATGTTATATTCTTCCTATATTTTAAAAAATCAAAAACACTAAAAAAAAACTAAATAAAGAATAGAAAAACAGCAAGAAAATATTATTGTGCCGTTTCGCTGCAACAAAATACGATAAAAAAAATCACTATTTATGTCAAGTTTTGCTCAACACGTTTCATAGCTCGCAAGATTCAAAATGTACAAACTTGACTCTAGCAAACTTGTTTTTGCTAACAATATTTTGCATCTTTCTATGTGCACCACATTAAAATCGGGCAATATATTCAATAAAAATTTAGCGTGTAAATAAGGGTGTAAAATTTGTGGTTTTTCGATTCTAACAGCTCCATAATATTTGAATCATACCATTTAATACATCAGGATTGTTTTTTTTATTTGCGTTCTAAACGGTAGTTTTCTTTAAAATGTCGTCAGAGGAAGCCAAAGATTTTTAAAACTCGAAAAAACATTTTAAGAGGGGGTGAAAGAAATGGGTACTCTCCTTTGTTTTTAGAACCGAACAGGGTTACCAACTATTTGAAACATGAAAAGAGGACAGGTTACCCTATACTGAGGGGGGGTGCGGGGGTGTCCCCCGCAAGAAATTTTGAGAATTTTGGATTAAAATTCACAATTTGGTGCTATTTCTGGCCCATGTTTGAGTATTTTAATCTTATTTTAAAACCATTCATTTAACGTAAGATATGAATATTTTTATTAAATAATTAGGTCCAAAAAGATTAAAAAATATATAATGTAATTTGGAGGTTGTCGGTTAAAAAAAAAAATCTTAAAAAATTTCTAGGCTTAAAACACGCCTATTATGCCTAGTATTTCTCATTTAAATTTCTCCAGAATCAGGCAGAGATTAAGTGTTCTCAAAAATTGAAAAAAATAAATAATAATAATAACTTTTTCTCCTCATTAGCGTAATGTTAAATTAGGGGACCCTTAGCTTTCCTTGAGCGTTAAACCAATAAGCTCCATTATTCAATATTTCAAGTTTTTTTTTTTTTTTTTTTTTTTTTTGAGCAGTTGAGGAATTTTTAATTACTTTTTAAAGTTGTGATGAAAGAGGGGATAAAAATTTGTGGCCAATATACTTAATTTTTTAGTTATTAGAATGTACAAAATATTTAAAAATATTTAAATTTATAAACATTTGAAGGAAAAAAAAAAAAGATATATAGAGAGAGAATTAAAAATTGAGCAATACTATATATCAGATTTTTTTCTCAGGATCTAATTATCATAAAATAATGTTTATTTCTAAAATTTTCTTTTTTTATTTTATGTTTCAATCACTGTGTTTTTGGCAATACCTATAAAGCTATTTATGAAGAAACTTTAATTTTTTAGTTTAAACTACCTGGGCCACAAAATAATTACGTGCTATTTTTATTAGAAAAGAAATGCAAATTTTTTTAATCATCCCGTGTGTCCTGCACCCTGAACAGATAAATCTAGAGATGGAACTTGAAAAAAAAATTATCCACGAATTTTAGAAAATGGCATCAAAATGATGCCATACATATGGTATAAAATATGGTACAAAATAACCCCCAAGTCAATATTTCTCAGACGGTTTCCTGTTTTTCAATCAATTTTACTATCGCAGCTAGTTTTTTCATTTAATAAGTATATTTTTTGTTAAATTTCTGTTCGTTTCATTTCCCCCATAAAAAAAGTAAACATTAAAATTGTGACAGGAACATCAAATCATTTGCTAGCACTTAATTAGTATATTGTTGGTCTTTAGGTGTGCTTATATTTTCTAACTAACTTTTTTTTTTTTTAAATAAAATAAATTAAATGCATTTTAGAGAAGTTGCGCAAAGTTTTGCTCGCCGCAGGCGAAAGAAATTTTTTGAATTTTCCTTAAATTTTTTCTACTAAATTAACTTTTTGTTGTCCTCTTTGTGAAGGCCAAAAAGAGGACAGTCCTTGTCCTTTTTGGTACTTGAGAGGACAGAGGACAAAAGCCCGAAAAAGAGGATGTCCTCTTAAAAAGAGGACAGTTGGTAACCCTGGAACCGAATAACTTTTTGTCTAAAATTTTGGTACAAACAATTTTTTAGTTGATTTTACGTTGAAAATCACGAATTTGAATTTAGTTTCTAGATATATTTATTTTTAATGTCAAGACGCCACTTTTAAAATTTTAGACTCGTATTGGCGTCTCAAAAGTCAAAAGAAAAATTTAAATAAAATGCTTAAAAAAGTGCAATGTTAACAATTTTGTATGTAAAATAAATCGTTATTTTATTTTTTAAATATTTCCGCCAGATTTGAGAAAAAAATGTTAAAAAATACGAAAATAAAAGCCAAATCAAAAATTTCCAATGTTTATTGGTCAAAATTGACTTGTGCCCTTTAGATGCTGAAAACCAAACGACTTGTTTCCTTCATTGTTATAACAACCAAACGACTTAATTCCTTCATTGTTTTAGGAAAAACGACTTGTTACCTTCATTGTTTTAAAAACCAAACGACTTGTTACCTTCATTGTTTTAACAATCAAATTTAAATTTAAAACACCCCACCACTTCGCAGCCCCATCAGTACAGTGTGACGTCAGATAAGTTTTATTTCAACTGTCAAATGGAAAATAAATGAAAATACATACAAAATCATCTCGTTCATGCCTAATTCTGCCATAATAAGGTATGTAAATTATTAACCTAGTATTCTAAAGGATGTTTAAAAAAGTGCATTATGCCTTTAAGCCCTATTTGCGCTACCGCAACGATATGATCATGATTAAAGGTAGCCTTAAAATTTTACCACATTTTTTTGGTTTATTTACATCCAAAATAAAATCATAAATAGGACACAGAAAATAAACAAAATCATGAAACGTACAAATAAATTAAAAAAGTTTTTATAGTAGTAAAATTTTCATTATTTTTAATTTTTAACAAGAGCTAGCTATATTGGTAACTATTAACTCTCGAATTGGAAATTTATAAAAAAAACTGATATTTTTATTTTTATATTGTTGTTTATAAATTCGTTTTGTCATAATGTAATAATTGAAATAATACTGATTCCTAATATATGAACATATTGTGTATATATCGATGCCTCCTCGTCAAAAGCGAGTATCTAAACTTTCCAGATTTCTGACCAAACGACTATCTACACTTTCCGCCGCCGATCATCTGCAATGTTAAGCTTATGGCCGCTAGTCGAGTTACAGCGCTGCTCGGAAAGTGTAGATAGTCGTTTGGTTGGAAATCTGGAAAGTGTAGATGCTCGCTTTTGACGCGGAGGCATCGATATATATATATATATATATATATATATATATATATATATATATATATATATATATATATATATATACATATATATATATATATATATATATATATATATATATATATATAATATATATATATATATATATATATATATATATATATATATATATATATATATATATATATATATTAATACCAAGTGTGCACAATAAAAAGCAAGAAACAAAAAAAAAACATATCTGTGAATTTTCGTTTCATCTGGTTGAAACCATCACCCACTTATAAAAAGAAACGAGCACGTTTTTTAGTGTCATTATTGTCAGATTATTGACAAATTTAATTTTTCATCCTTTAATATATTAAAAATTAAAAATATGGTTTTCATAATATACTTTTCAATGTTTTTTTTTAAATAAAGTTTTTTAAAAATTTCTTTTTGGTGGCTCAAGTAAAAAAAAAATGCAAAAAACAGATTTAAATAAACTACTCCCTTAAGAAATTATTGGTGAAAAAAATGCATTCCTAAATATGAAGAAAAAAGAAAGTGTGCACAAAATATATTTTGAAAGCTGATTTCTAAAAAAACTTACTGACAGGACCTTCCTAAAAGAGTTTTAAAGTTTCAGCTTTATAAGACTCCCTTGGTAGGGTAAGGAGAAGATTTTTCCACCCCATTATACATTAAAAAACTTTAGCAAAATTTGTAGTGAAAGATATAATTTTCGGATGCAGCAACCCCGCTGACCTTTAATCCATTGCCATATTATGGAAAATTGACACTCCTTAAGCACTAGGGGTTGTTCTTTATACCCAAAACATGGAAAATGTTAGAAAAAAATTGATGAGTCACTATACAAATAATATTCGATTTTCTTTTTGCATAATACACCAATAGACAAGGAAGATGAAATTTTAAGGGTCTATTTTATTACATATTCTGGTAAAAATTTCATAAGATTTGGTCAATTCCTTGATTTTTAAATTAAGATTTTCTGATTGACTCTAGCAACGACATGCCTGTTTCGTCACGGTATTGTTATTTTGTTTCCACTAAAGAAAATGTTTAAAGCATAATTATTGGTTCAAAACTAAAATTTAATATCTCCGTTAATTTTTCATAAAATTGAATAAAATTACCACCTGACAATAGGAAAAATGTGCATGTTTTTTACATGACCATATTATGAGCAACCCCTATCTAACATTAACTCCTTTGAGGGGTGTAAACAAAAAAAATGAATCTCAATATATACTTTTCAATGCTTTTTCTTAAAAACTTATTTAAAGATATCAAAAATGTTTTTCATGGAACCGAGAGTCATTAACCCCGCAATTAATAAAATATAAACTAAAAATAAAAAAACTACCCCTTTCAGTAGTTAATAATGATTTTGGCTTAAAAAAAATAAAAAAAAAGTGTACCTAACTTTTGAAAAGCTGATTTCTATGAAAACTACTTGTGTCATGTTCTTCTGCAGCTAGTTCGTAGTTTTTTAGCATTACGTCACTCTGTGGAGTGGGTGGGTGTGTTTTTTCACTATAATAATATGTTGTTTAAAACTTTGGGGAGTGGTGTCGTGTAGGATATTATATCAAGGCTAAATTAACCCTTTTGAGCAAAACCTTGCACTTTTCATTCATGTTTTCAACCACTAAATTTGCCCAATTTGACCTTATTTGAGGGGTTGAAGAGGGTTGCATTCGCCTTTGTTTGAGTTTTGAAGGTACAAATAGGAACTTTTTATAAAAAATTAACTCCCAGGGTAAATGTTCATTAAATGAACACCTATAGTGGCGCAATAAATAAGAAGGCTAAACAAATGTCTAAATGTTTAACTTTTAACCCTTAAATCCATAGACCACATAAAACAGCATTTGCTTTTTAATAAAAAAAAAACGAAATAGGATCTTCCAAACTGATGACAATTTTTTACCAGTATGCTAATGTAGCCCTATGAGTGAGCGTAAAAAAGCTGTAAAGTATTCAATTTGCGTGAAATTTCATGATTATGACGCCAGAAACATTTAAAAATTAGTATGAAAATGTTGTGCGGGTTGCATAAATTGAATTTTCTGATCACTGCAACGGAGCTACAGTTGGGTTTTAAGACAAACTAAAGTTATTTATGTAAATCCTATTAAATGTTTTTATGATATAAATGCTTATGTTTTTTTCTGGTCTATGCCTTTAAGGAGTTCTTCAACCACTGATATGAAAGTTCTCCGGTACCCATGAAAAACATTTTTGATTTCTTTAAATAAATTTTTAAGAAAAAGCATTAAAAAGTATATATTGAGATTCATTTTATTTGTTTACACCCTTCAAAGGGGTAAATGTTAGATAAGGGTTGCTTATAGTAAGGTCATGTAAAAAAAACATGCACATTTTTCCTAATGTCAGTTGGTAATTTTATTCAATTACATAAAAAAATAACGGAGATATTTAATTTTTGTTTTGAAACATTAATTATGCTTTAAACAATTTCTATTCTGGAAAGAAAATAACAATACCGTGACAAAACAGGCATGTCGGCGCTAGAGTGAATTAGAAAATCTTAATTTAAAAATCAAAGAATTGACTAAATCTTATGATATTTTACCAGATATAGAACCTGTTATGCTCTTTCAGAATATGTAGTAAAATAGACCCTTAAAGTTTCATCTTCCTTGTCTATTAGTGATTTGCAACAAAAATGCCTACTACACGTGTTGAAAGATGTCAAGTCATAAGAAAACAATTATATATATAAAATGTATTAATATATGAATATATGTATATATTATGTATTTTTTAAAACATATATTAAATATTTCATAATTTTTTTTTAGTGTTTTGTTACTACATAATTTATTCCAAGTATTATATATTATATATATATATAATATATATATATATATATATATATATATATATATATATATATATATATATATATATATATATATATATATATATATATATATATATATTTATATATCTATATATATATATATCTATGCTTCCGGGTCAAAAAATAATATTTGCAATTTCCACCAGCGCGGTGTGTGGAGGATCTGCACATTCCACCATGTAGCACCTGAAATATTAAGTAAATGGCCGCTAGCCACACACAGTGCTGCGTGGAAAGAGCAAAATACTCCTTTTGCCAAATATTCTTATATATACTCTTCTATATATATATATATATATATATATATATATATATATATATATATATATATATATATATATATATATATATATATATATATATATATATATATATATATATATATATATATATATATATATATCGATGCCTCTGCGTCAATAGCGAGCATCTACACTTTCCAGATTGCCGACCAAACGACTATCTACACTTTCCGAGCAGCACTGTAACCCGACTAGCGGCCATAAGCTTAACATTGCAGATGATCGGCGGCGGTAAGTGTAGATAGTCGTTTGGTCGGAAATCTGGAAAGTGTAGATGCTCGCTTTTGACGCAGAGGCATCGATATATAAATTAAATATCTATAAATTAAATATTATTAATATTTTAAATATTATTTTTACATCATTGTGAAATTGATTGTATCAGTTTTGTATTATTGATGCTTTAATGACGTCAATACAGCATAAAATAATATATTTATAATTATCTTATTTATTATGTAAATGTAATATGTAAGTAGGGACCATGAAGGCATAGAAAATAAGATACAAATAGATTTTTTTACTTCTTTGACACAATCATCTCTCTTTCAAATTCTTTGACTTACTTACTTTCACACTAACGTTTATATAATACTTCTATTATATTTAATATTGTAGTAACTTTTGAGATTAAAAAAATACATTTAAAGTTTGAAAAGAATATTTTCTGGCAGTGTGGTGAAAAAACTTTAACAAGATAAAATCTTGGTCTCTATGTAAGTTTTAGTTTAACTCTGTATTTAGTATCTATTAATTTTATAATGTTTAAACAAAATATATAATTTATTTAAATTTAGAATTAAATATTGTTATAATAACTATAAGCAAAAAAGATAATTAATTTTTCCGCATGGTATATTCTTTGATATAAAAAACTAAGAAAGGAAAAACTTCAGGAAAATAAATCTTTAATTTTATTTTAAACCGAAATATGTTATTGTTTACAGCCACAGGACCTTGCCATGGAGACAGTGGAGGGGGATTTTACCAGAAGAAATTTTTCCCAGACTCAGAAGAAGAGCTTGTACTTCGAGGTATTGTGTCCAAATCTGTAGCATTCTACCAAGGTGCGCGTGAAATCACGTGTCAGGAAAATAACTTCTATGTGTTCACTGACCTTTTTGCATTCCTTCCATGGATCAAAGAGATAACTGAAGGTAAATAACAATTTGTCTTTAATCATCAAACATTACTGTTGTTTGTAACATTTTTCTCATACAATAATACGACGTTTACCTGTCGACGTGATCGAACAATACTTTACAAATTTTAAACAAAATGAACGATCTGCGTTCGACGCTTCTTCTCGTTTTAACATGAGAACTAGATGGGGGAACTTGAAATTTGTGAAGTGTAGAACATTCATTTTTCCCCAAATTTATAAAGTGTAGTTCGTTCGATTCGACGGGTAAGCATTGAATAGTTTTTTTTTACAAAAAAAACTTTAAGGTTTCTTAATATTATACCTGTTAACATTTAAAATATTGTAAAAGTGTACCATTAAAATTACTAAATTACAAAAAAAAACTTAATTGAAATGTTTATATGTTCTCCTTATTTTCTAAACACAAACATAAGAAAAAGCTAGCCAAAATTGCTTTTTGTAACACATTTATATAAATAAGATATTATTTACAATACCATACTCACTCTTAGGTTTTGCAGTAGGTTTATGATGCATATTTAGCAGAATTTAATGCATTATTACATTGTTTATTTTTAATTTTTTCCAGTAATTTTTAAATAAATGTCAGTATTGATAATGAAATGAGCAATTTTTAATATTTCATTATTTTGGTGTCACTTATGTTATATATTTTATTATTGCAATCTTTATTAAAATGTATTTTTATTCTGAAGGCTTCGATTTGATTTCTGAAGAAGATATTTTAAGATCAAAAATTTTACATGGTTCCAAGACAATTGCAAACCACACAGGATTTTGTATTACAAACACAATGGAAACAGAACAAAACCATGAACTTGATTCTAAAATACTAAAATTGGCTTTGCATAACACATTGCAACTACAAGAACATATTTCCGCTTCTAATATGAAGTTAGCAAGCATAAATAAAGTAAGTGTAAACTTTTGATTTCTAAGTATATTTTTTAACGTCTCAGAAAAAAGTACAATTTCAGTTATAGGGTGTATGCTGATAACTTCATATTTATTGCGCTTGGAGGCCATACTGGAGTAGTGAATAACATTGATCAGCATAGGAAAACTTTATTTAAGGCACTTTCTTTGGGAAATAGTTTAATTTTTTGTTAATGTTATTTTTCTCACATACTTGAGATACTAATTCAACATATTTACTGCATCAATGCTCTCAAAAATATTGCATAGTGGTTTTAAACTTTCAAAATGATTTATTTTCCTATGCCACCCATGTTATTGAGTTATCCAAAAAGGCGTCAACTTTAACATGAATGCATACACCCTATAGTTTAAATTACAATAGTATTTAATACAAAAGAATACAAGTTCTTATTTTGCGTCAAAATATGTTGTGTTTGTTCTCTTTTTTCAACTATAAACATTTATTTATTTTTTGCTTGTATATGCATGATTAGTAGAAAGCATACATAAATATAGTTCTATAATCTAGGAACAAAAATAATTATCAATTTTTTTTATGTTAAGTGCACTTTTACATTAAAAATAACAAATTTTTAATTTTTAGATATCGTGCAAAATTATTAATTACAAAATGAAAATAAAACATTTCCGTAAATGTATAAATACAAACACATATACAGATATAACCAGCGCTCTTTTTAAATGCATACGCTTGCACTTTGCGCTCGCGAATATGAATTTAAACGTTGTCACGCTCTACGCTGGCCAATTTGCATATATATATATATCTATGTTTTCTAGTTATAATTTATACATATGGCTTAATATAAATAATTATAACATTAATATACTTATCAAATTAATACAATATATATCGTCATGGTTCCGCTATATTGTCCGATGTCCACTTGGTTCAAAGTTTACTAATGTCCGATGTCCACTTGGTTCAAAGTTTACTAATGTCCGATGTCCACTTGGTTCAAAGTTTACTAATGTCCGATGTCCATTTGGTTCAAAGTTTACTAATGTCCGATGTCCACTTTTAACTACTTTTCAGGAGACACAAAAAACTAATTATCTCCTTTAATATTGGCAGTATTAATGAGGCATTTAACAGTTATTACGATCATAAATATAGCCAAACAAGGCATAATTTTTTTATTATAAATATGTTATATTTTTATTAGAAATAGAATAATTGTACTCTTTCGGTTGATTAAAAAAGATCGCGGACTCAAACTTTAAAAAATAATAACTCATGAACGAAGCGTTGTATTAACAAAATAAAACCATATTCTGAATTTTCACTATATTGCCTATAAATATGATGCTTTAGTTTTTGCATTGCACGTTGCGGTATATTAGCAACAGCGCGATATATGACGCAACTCACCAAAAATATGCGTAAAAATTAGTATTACTTGCTCCAAAGTTGACTTAAATAAATAAAAAAAAAAAAATCGCCGTATATAGATCTAAAATTCTAAATTCCAAATTCCCTTAATTTTGTTTTTAAGTTCACGTAGTAATAATTTTAAAAATTGTTGTACAAATGAATACATCAGAGAATATGTTGAAGTAGTTTTAAAAAAAATTATCACAAACAAAATTAGGTTACAGTTAATAACTAGAGCAACTTTTGCTCTATTTTTGAACCATATATTCTGCAGTTGCATAGAAATGAATTAATTTCAAGTTTCAGTTTCAGTTACAGTTTCTTTATTGATCAAAATACCAGTTGGTACATGTTGATTAAAAAAAATACATACACAAATAAATATATAAGTAACACTTGCATAATAAAGTGTTTACCATCAGTCATTTTATATATTTAGGATATTTGTTATTTACAAAATTTATCATATTTCAAACAATCATAATTTATAATATATATTTATAATTATTAATATTATATTTTTTTGTTTTTGCAATTTTAACATATTGAAATATTAAAACAGACATAACTAATTTTTTTTAAATATATTTGATTTGATTTTGATAAATGAATATAATCTGAAATATAATATAATATTCAATTTCTTTATAAAATATAAAAATCTATATAAAATTTGTGTTATGATACACATTATTACTTAAAATTTAATTGCACATAACATACATATTATGAGATTATTTAAGCTATTTATACAGCCTATTTAATTCTAAATATTTGTGGTAACAAATGTATTTTGTATATTAGCACTTGAAAACTTTCTAATAATAGCATAGTTGTTGTTTTCAAGAAGAAAATTAGTCAATTCCTCTTTAAAATCTTTTTTGTTGTCTTTTTTTTTTTTAGTTCTTCAGGCAAATTATTATAGAGTGTAGTTCCTAATATCAAAAAATTTGTTTCAGTTGTGTTTTTATTTTTAGTAGTGTTGGTGACTATATTGTTACTTTGTCGAGTTATTCGACCCGATAGATCTGAGTTTTTAACAAAGTAATGAGGGTTATTTTTCACATAGAGAATATATGTAATATACATAATGAGGGAAAATTTAGTATTTCAAGTTCTTTCCATTTTTCTTTACAACTTGTACCTGAGTTTGCTCTTGTCATGCTTCTTATAATATTCTTTTGACATTTAAATATGGTGTCATTGTTTTTTTGATCTGATGAACCCCATAAGACTATACCGTATGTTAGTTTTGATGCTGCATAGCCATGATAAAATTTATTTAAAGTACTCAGTGAGCAAACTTTTCTTAATTGTTTCATTAAAAAGTTAACAGTTTGTAATGATTTTTTAGTTTGTTGTATATGGTATTTCCAATGTAGTTTATCATCAATAATAATTCCAAGGTATTTGCAATGAGTTACACGCTTAATTCCAGTTTTTGTTTCAAATTCATTTTTAATTTCATCACTTGTTTTAAATAACATATAATATGTCTTACTTTCATTCATAATTAATTTGTTTGAATTCAGATATCTGCGAAGTATGCTCATTGCAATACGTTGGTTTTTAATTAACTCATCAATTGATTTGCCTGTTATGATTAATACAATATCATCTGCATAAAGTAAAAGTTTACATGATGCCCCAAGTGCATGTTCTAAGTCATTTATAAATAATATAAACAAAAGAGGTCCTAATACTGAGCCCTGAGGTACACCTGTATTATTACCTGTAAATTCAGAGCTGTATTTTTCTCGCTCTCCATTTGCATTTATGTCGTTGATTTGAACGGCTTGTGAGCGTTCTGATAAATAGGATTTTATAAAAATTTAAACAGTTTTCTCTAATACCAAAATGTTCTAATTTTTTTAGTAATAATTCATGATTTACTATGTCAAATGCTTTTTTTAAGTCGATGAATGTTGCCAAAACTAAATTTTTTATATCCAGTTGCTTATTAACTTCATTTAAAAATTCTGTTACAGCTGATGTCGTAGATTTACAGTGTCTGAAGCATGGATATATAAACAGGATAGGAAGCTATTGTTGAAAAAACGATCCCTTAATGATGTAATTCAAATTTTCGCCGCAACAATGCAAGAATACAAAATTACGTATAAAAGTGGCGCTGTAGTCTGCGTGTGAATTTTAAAATTCACACACAGACTACAGCGCCACTTACATTTTACATGTTGATTGTTGCGGTGAAAATTGGAAGTACATCAACAAGGGTTCGTTTTTAGTATAGGGCAATAACACAGGAGCTCACGAGCCTGGTCTGAAGCCATGTTGGCAGTCAGAAAATACATTTTTGGGGATTGCAAAGTTAACTATAAGTGATTTGACAACTTTTTCAATAACTTTTGAGAAAACTGATATTCTAGCAATAGGTCGAAATTGTGTCATGTCTTTTGTATTCTTTATTTTATGTAATGGTGTTATGAGTGATGTTTTTAGTCGTTTTGGAAATGTACCTTCAAACAATAAGGTAGATATAGCCCAGCTTAATGGTATTTTTATTTCATCTCGAACTTTTTTAACTAAAATATCAGGAACACCATCAATTCCAGATGAGTATTTATTTTTAAGCCCTTTAATAGCATTATGA
This sequence comes from Ecdyonurus torrentis, assembly GCA_949318235.1. Lineage (NCBI taxonomy): Eukaryota > Metazoa > Arthropoda > Insecta > Ephemeroptera > Heptageniidae > Ecdyonurus > Ecdyonurus torrentis. The sequence goes on along the minus strand of OX439128.1, from coordinate 55,591,990 downwards.
ACATTTTTATCATGTACTGGATTAATTAGAAGTGATTCACAGGTTTTTGGTCCAAAAATTTCTGTATGCTTAGGAGTTATAGTTTTAAGTTGTTCAGTTACAGAAGTAATAAAATACTGATTTAATAACGTTACAACTTTATTAGGATCACTTGTAATTTCACCATTATTTTGTTTTAATTGAATTTTATGAAATTGGTTACTGACACCCTTTTTTTTACCTGTTTCTTCTTTTACTATATCCCAAGCGGTTTTAGATATATTATCACTATTTTCTACTTTATTTTGAAGATAATTACTTTTTGCACGTTTAATGGATGGTTTATATTTTTTAGTTAGAGATTTAATAAGATCTTGTTTGATTATTTTGTAATATTTTTTTAGGTTAGTGATTTTATTTCTTAATTGTTTAAGCTCGGTTGTATACCAAGGTCTTTTGTGATTGTCAGTTTTTACTAGCTTTTTTTTAATAGGAAAGAAATTATTAAAACCTTCTAGGAATAAGTCGTAAAACAAGTTAAACATGTCTTCACCATTTTCATAATTTAAGAGTTGTGTCCAGTCAACGTTTTTAAGATAGTTTTTAAATAATGATATTTGATTGTCATTATAAGTACTTTTGTAGCAGTAATAGGAACTAGTTTTTTTAGAGGAACTTTTTATTACAATAACTTGTGCAATATGGTCTGCTATTAACGGGTCCGTTATATAGCATATATTGTCACAGTCTTTAAGGTTTGTCAGGATATTGTCAATGCTTGTTTCTGTGTTGTTTTTGTCATTACGTCTTGTCGTTTCATTAATTCCAATTTGTAAGTCATAGAGATCAATAATATTTTTAAATTCTATACTTATTTTATTTGTCATATTTTGTAAATTTATATTAAAGTCTCCCATTAAAATAACATTAATTTTGATACATTTAGTTTATAAGAGTTCTGTAGATTCCAGCAATTAAATATGTTTGTGTTTTTTTGTTTGCATCAGTTACAGTTATTTTAAATGTAATACATTCAAATAATTGCTCTCTACTTAAATCACTACCATATTTGCATTGCTGGATACTACTAATGTATTGATTTTTAGCAAAGAAACAAACTCCACCATAACCGTTGACAGAAGTAGGTCCTGTGTCTTTAGGCCTGTTGAAGTTAGGTCTTGTAATTTCAGGTTTATTAAACAAAAGTCCTGTGTCATCAGGCCTGTTGAAAATGGGTCTTGTAACATCAGGCCTAGTGAAAGTAGGTCCTGTGTCATCAGGCCTGTTGAGAGAGGGTTTTGTTTCTGTAGGCCTACTAACAAGTGGTCTTTCATATGAGGGCCCGTTATAAGTTGTTGTGAATGAAGACCTGTCGGACAACAAGGGGCCTGGAATTTGTATTTGAGTTGGTTTTTGCAAGCCTGAAACTGTATTTTGGGTATTAATTTTTTTCTTCAGTTGTTCAGAATACAGTTTCTTGACTTGCGTTTCTTGGTAACTATCATTACTGTAATTTGTGTTAACTGGGTATTTGTTTATTGTTGGTGGTTGGTTATGGGTAAGAGTTATATTGATAGTACTTATGTTTGTTACAATAATGTCTAATTTACTTTCAAATTCTTGAAATTTTCTCTCTAGATAACATTGTTGTACTTGGTTTGCTTGTGTGAGTTTTATAATTTCACTTTGTACATTTGTTACATGATTGATCACTTGCTTAAGTTTACTTTCACACATGTTTTTAGTTTCATATACGAGTTTCATCATTTCTAAAGATGTACTATTATTGTTGAAACATTGATCATCTACATCATGTTCAATATTGTTGTTATGATTAGCGATTTGTGCTGAATTACTGTTGTTGTAGTACTGTACCGGTACATTGTTGTTGGGCATGTACCGGTAGTGTGGGTTGTTTGTGTTTACATAGAAAGGAGGTTTTATTTGCTGGTGTACTGGCCAAATTTGTGTTTGGTTTTCGTCATTATACCCCATTTTTATGTGCACAAATATTATTGTATGTTTTACAAACAATAAGTGCAGTTAGTTTCACCTATGTTTGTTTTGTTGTTATTTACAAATGAAGTTAGCTTCAAATTTGAATGTATATAAATATGAACGAACCTATATATTATAGGTTCGTTCATTAACTTGAAATTAATTCATTTCTATGCAACTGCAGACAATAAAAATGTCAAATTAAAATTTAGAGTCAAAGAATTCATAATTCATGATATGTTGACTTGCAACTTTTTAAAAAAAAATAATAAAAAAACAGCAACCGGTTATGAAACTGAAAATTTAGGGGCGCAATTCAGTATTTTTAAATGAATCTATACGAAATGTATAAATTTGTAAATTTATATTAATGAAAGAAAAATAATAAATTTAATTCAAGCACTTTTTTTGCGAACTGTTTGCGATAAATTTACAAATATTTTAATATATTTTATATTTTAAAAATATGAGTTTCTTTTTTTTTTTTCAATATAGAAACTATAAACACTTTTTTTCTTATCGTCTATTGCGATACAATAATTTTTCTTTATATATTTATAAAAGTATACTTTTGTATTACCTAATTTTTTTAATCAATTCTTAAACCAACAAATGCTAATTAAAAATGTTACTGTTTATTATAAATGTAAAAAAAAACTCTAAATTTATATCTGCGTAATTTTAAGTTGAGTATAACATCGATTGTAGAAATTTATACTATAAAATTATTTACAGTAGCTTTCATCAATTATTTTACAAAAAAAATTAACCATAATAAGCCGGTAAATATAGCTACCAATTTTTAAATTGATTTTCTTAAAGAAATTTCATTATAATACAAGTTTTGGCAAGCAAATGATATCTGCGTGTTCGTAAAAGAGGCGTACCGTGGATCAGATGACGTATATTCTCGCAATATATTTTCAGTTTTTATTGTATAAATTGCCAATTTTTGAAGCTATCTATAAGAAATTTGAAATATATATGTAAAACGAAATTCTGGATTGAAAAATATAAAAAAAAAATTTTTGGTTCAAAATGGACATCGGACATTAGTACTTTTTAAAAAAAATGGACATCGGACATTAGTAAACTTTGAACCAAATGGACATCGGACATTAGTAAACTTTGAACCAAATGGACAACGGACATTAGTAAACTTTGAACCAAGTGGACATCGGACAATATAGCGGAACCACGACGATATATATATATATATATATATATATAAAGAAATCATAATATAATACACTATTTTAAAATTATTAATATTACTAAAAAATGCCTATTTTGTTCTATAATAGAAACAAACTTTTCTAAAGATACTTATCTATTTTTCGGCGCTATTCTGCTTTTTTATAAGTATTTTCAGTATAGAAATTTTTAAATTTGCATGCTTGTCTAAGACTGCTAGGCAGAAAACAAGTGCCTATTGCCTATGCTTGTATGTATTATTATATGCAATCAAATAGATTGATTTTTTTATCTTTAAGTGTTTTAATTATAAAAATGTGTAGCAAAGGTAAAAGTGTGCTTGCAAGTTGAATTTTTTAAAATATCTGCAATAGTATGCGAGTTACTGGTTTTGTCATTTCAATATAATTTAACATTCGTTGAATGGTTCAAAAAAGTTATTTGTTTACCATAGCTTTATTTTTGAGAAACTGAAAAGTTAAGTTTAGATTAGTAAATGTAATTTCATGTCATGGAACTTTCTGAATTTGATATAGGTTTTATTCAAAGTACGCACTTTCACATTTAAAGACAGATTGATTGTTCAAGCTTTTGCACACAAAGAGACATTTCTGATTTTTTTTTGTCTTTGTTACTCATTTTTTTATCCTAAACTTCAACAGTTTTATACACTTTATTTATTGCTATTTTTAGTTGATGTATTTTAATATGATATAGTTTAGTTTATTTTTTGTAATACGTGCGCTTAATTAAAAACAAAAAACAAGAGACATTTAAATTTGAGGAATTTGTTTGACATTTGTGTCCATTCTCTTCAGTCTTTGAATGAAATTTGTCAATAAATCATAAGTTGATTTTTTTATCCAAAATATCATCATGACATTCTTCATACACCCATTTCAGTTTCTTTGTAGGGGTGACAGGTCCAGATTTTTTGAAACACAGAGAGCATGAAAAACAATTTTAGATTCACAGCATTTAATTGCTTCTGCATGAGATAGAATAGTTTTTTCACAATCACTGCAATTCATTTTTCACTCTTATTTCACTAACTATTTTTCTGGCGCATATACACATAGTTCGGTGCTGATAGAGTAAAATAGCGCGGTTTGCAGACAACAAACAACACTCTTCAACACCCTCAACTCCTAAATGATTTAGATTAGCTGAAAGTTTATTAGAATTAGCTAATGAGTAACCTTGTTTGTATTTAAAAAATATCTAAATGAAAAATCGTTACGGTAAGAAATCTTAGGCTAGATTTATCACTGCATTGCCTCTGTGTTTCACATAGAGACCAAATAAAGTAAACAAGGTGTAATTTGCTACCTAAAATTTGTTATATTACAACTTTTTAATTTCTTTTAAATATTTAGGTATTCAATTATTTCGTACATTTTTAAATTATAAAATGTTTCCGATCTACAAGATGGCTTCTTCAATGTAAGATTTAGAGAAGAATTTTTAATAAATTCAACTATGATGACATAATGTTTTTCCGTAGCCCCGCAAACTTATGATCATCCAGCGAGATATGCAACAAGTTTCAAATTTTTGTGTCAGACCACTTAAAACGTTTACGTTGCAGCTGGAACTGTTATTATTGTTATTTTATTTTATATTTTAGTTTTTCTATAGCATAAGAATAAGTTAGTTACAGTAATATGTTATTATCATTATTCATTACAATCATCAAAAAATGTAATGAACAATCAAACCAAAAAAACAAAAGAAGACAGTTTAAAATATAGCAAATCAAATAAAGCCATTTATAAAATCAAAAATTATTTTATTTTAAAACGTTGATTGACTATATAGCGGGTTCTATACAGTTTTAAGCATAATTCTGTTCAATTCTGTTCAAACAAAATTTTGTTTTAAAAAATAACACCCTTTGTCTTAATATTATAAATTATGAAATTGATTTTCTTTAGTATTTGAAATAAAGAAATTAGAAAATATATTATATTACAATATTATATCTTGCATTCAATTGAGGAAAAAAACAGTATTATATTTTATACAGTTTTGTTATAGACCACTATCTCTATCTCTCTCTCTCTCTCTCTCTCTCTCTCTCTCTCACTCTCTTTCTCTCCTATTTTCTCCCTTACATTCTAAAAGCTGTCAAAAATGCTTCACAAGTAGGTAAAGTCAAAAAACGTTTTTTTCCTGTTAAAAACTTCCTACCCCATACGGCGTGTTAAATCTCTGTGTATGCCGCGCGATCACTGTGTTCTTCAGACCCCTGGCTTACGTTCTTATTTTTTAGGAAACAATTTATGCAAATTCACCTAATTATTATATACAAAGGTGATTGTAAATTTTAAAAAATCAATGATTAAAACATTCTTAAAAATATTGAGTAATATTTTCAAGTAGAAAATGTCATATTCAGACGTATAATATCTTATTTGCAGGTATATACATGTCATTCTAGGGTTATTATATAATATTATATTATATTATATTATATTATATTATATTATATTTTATTATATTATATTATATTATATTATATTATATTATATTATATTATATTATATTATATTATATTATATTATATTATATTATATTATATTATATTATATTATATTATATTATATTATATTATATTATATTAAATTATATTATATTATATTATATTATATTATATTATATTATATTATATTATATTATATTATATTATATTATATTATATGATATGATATTATATTATATTATATTATATTATATTATATTATATTATATTATATTATATTATATTATATTATATTAAATTATATTATATTATATTATATTATATTATATTATATTATATTATATTATATTATATTATATTATATTATATTATATTATATTATATTATATTATATTATATTATATTATATTATATTATATTAAATTATATTATATTATATTATATTATATTATATTATATTATATTATATTATATTATATTATATTATATTATATTATATTATATTATATTATATTATATTATATTATATTATATTAAATTATATTATATTATATTATATTATATTATATTATATTATATTATATTATATTATATTATATTATATTATATTATATTATATTATATTATATTATATTATATTATATTATATTATATTATATTATATTATATTATATTATATTATATTATATTATATTAAATTATATTATATTATATTATATTATATTATATTATATTATATTATATTATATTATATTATATTATATTATATTATATTATATTATATTATATTATATTATATTATATTATATTATATTATATTATATTATATTATATTTTATTATATTATATTATATTATATTATATTATATTATATTATATTATATTATATTATATTATATTATATTATATTATATTATATTATATTATATTATATTATATTATATTATATTATATTATATTATATTATATTATATTATATTATATTATATTATATTATATAAAAAAATATAAGTATATAGTACATATTTTTATGTCTTGATTTTCATTAAGTATATTATATATTAAATTAGAAAAAAGCCACTCAAAAGAGATTTAGTTGCTTTTTTTTTCTGGCATTTATATTGTTCATATTCATATTGTTTTCCAAGTATGCCCGTAACTTAATAACAATATAATTTTTCAATAATTCTATCAAGCACTGATAATAAATAGGGGTATCCATAAAGTCTCTGTGGACATAATTTGTTTATAAAACTTGTTAAGCTCAACGTAATATAATTTTTGGATACATTAAATTAAAGATGGAGTTACGACTATTTTTAAAATAAAATTATAAAAGCAATCACATGACTGTTAATCTTTTTGCATCAAAAGACGAATAAATAAACGTCCATAAACGGCTCTCTCGAGTTTTCTGTAACTTTACCTCAAGGCGCCCTATTGGTATCACGATAGACGTTAAGACATACCTCTAGCTCGCGCGACACGTTGCGGAGATTCTGCTAAGTGAAAGCCTTGATAACCGTGGTGATACACGGCTTCAAATCACGATTGTCACGCACTTTCTTGTTGAAGACTTGGTCCTTGAAGTAGCTCCAGAGGTAAAAGTCGGGGGACGTCAGATCTGAAGACCTGAGAGCCCACGCCATGGATCTACCACGACCTAGCTACCTTCCTGGAAACACTTCATGCTGCACATATCTGTCAACGTGCTCCTAATGTGGTGGTGCTCCGTCCTGCTGAAGGTCGTAACTTTACTCCACCTGAGCCTCCACTAGCTGATAGATAGCGTAATTTTGAAGCACATTCAGGTAGTTGTCCTAGCGTACAGTTGGCTCGCGAAGAATAACAGGCAGATCACACGATCGTCTTGGACTGCGCACTAAGAATCACATTCACACTGTCAAGTTTGAACGTACGAGCTGTGTCTGGACGTTCAGAGCCCCAGAAACGCACGTTCTGTTGGTTTACCAAATAATGCATTCGTCTCCTGATCTCACGCCAACCGACTTTTATCTCTGGAGCTAAGTTAGGGGTGTCTTGAGGTAATGTTACAGAAAATTCGAAAGAGACATTTCAAACTTTGAATTTTATGTGTTTTTTCATGCAAGCGTTAAAAAGTGCAGAGTGGAAGTCAATTTTCTCTTTTTTGCGGCTTTTGATGCAAAAAGGTCAATAACAATCTGCTAGCATTTATTTTTTTATTTTAAAAGTTCTCATAATTTCAGCTATAATTTAATGTATCAAAAGTTTATTTTACGTTGAGCCGTATGTGTTTTATTAACTTCTATAACTCCCTCAGAAACATATTGTAGATATAGGCCTATATTTACAAAAATAAGGTATAGCTTCCACCATTATATATTGATCTTATGTAAGCTCATTTAAAAATTTTTGGTAACACTCCGCTATGCAAAAATCAATTAATTCATTCTACAATTATGTGCAAAAATTCGTCACCAGTTAAAAAAATATATTTCTTGAAATATAATTTATATAATATAATACAATATAAATATAATATATAATATAATATATATAATATATATAATATAAATATAATTTATCGAAACTTAACTTTAATATTATTTACGTGTTTGTAACGTCAGAAACATTATAAGTTACGCAAATTGCATAATTAACTGTATTTTTATTCTCTCTCTCTCTCTCTTTCTCTTTCTCTCTCTCTCTCTCTTGTAAGGCTACATTAACATTGTGGAAAAATTAAAATCAGTTTTTTGGATCACACATCGTAATTACTGATTCAAAAGTACGTGTTCTTGAATGTCGTCTGTGACTTTGAAATTAAAAAATTCTAAAGAAAATGATGATTTTTTAAAATGTGTAAATTTTATTCTATTTATAAAGTACAGATTTCTTTCTTACTTACTTACTTACTTACTTACTTACTTACTTACTTACTTACTTACTTACTTACTTACTTACTTACTTACTTACTTACTTACTTACTTACTTACTTACTTACTTACTTTCTTACTTACTTACTTACTTACTTACTTACTTACTTACTTACTTACTTACTTACTTACTTACTTACTTACTTACTTACTTACTTACTTACTTACTTACTTTCTTACTTACTTACTTACTTACTTACTTACTTACTTACTTACTTACTTACTTACTTACTTACTTACTTACTTACTTACTTACTTACTTACTTACTTACTTACTAACTTACATAAAAGGATGCTTTTAAAACGAGACAATTACAATTTATTAGCTGTTGTTCATTGAAGACAATGAATGAAGACATGAATGTAAAATGTAGTTATAGTTTTGACTTCTACTATTTATAATTTTTTATTTATATTTATTCTTACTTTCAGGAATATGTTACCTCAGATGCAACTGTTGACATCTTTGCAAAACTACTCAAACATCATTTAAAAAACAATTCTGTTGACGTTACAAAAAAATTTGGGGAGACAATTCTTAAAGTTTTTCCTTCTCAAATATCCAGCAAGTGGTCAAATGTGATTTATTTTCTTGGTAGAGATGATGCCCTTACAAATACTGATTATAGATATGCTGTGTCAAGTGTTGAGGTTGGTGAATTGTTGCTGGCAGCAGGTGCTGACATAAAATGTTTTGAGTACTATAATAATGGATATCCAGAACTTTTTGCAGCTGCAAAACACGGACGACTGAGTGTTGTACAGTGGCTTGTTAATGTGCATAACATGACTATCTTTGATCACATAGATGAAGGATTGACTGCAGCTGCACATCGCGGTTATTTACATATTGTTAAATGGATCTTGGAAAATTCTACATTATATGATAAATCTGAACATTTTAAATATATAAATTACGCTTTGTATGCGAGCACGGAAAATTTACAGGTAGCAAAATATTTAATTAACAATGCAGGTGCTGATGTAAACTATATATCGCCATATGGACAATCAATTTTATTCAGAACTGTACTGTATAATGCCTTAAAGACTATTAAATTGTTATTAAAAAAAAACGTGAACTTGTACCTTGAAAATATATATACTGGTGAAAGTTCAATATTTCGTGCTTCTGCTGAATATTACGATATATTTAAGTACTTGTTAGTAGAAGGTGGAGCAAATGTGTACCACAAAGATAGCTACAATAGAACATTATTACATGCTGCTGCTATGTACAATAATTATGATTCACTGACATTGCTGGTTGAATATTACTCAATTGATGTGAACGCACAGGATAGAGATGGAAACACGGCTTTGATGTATGTTATATATGAGGAGAATTTCACGTACTTAGTCAAGCATGCAAAGGCAAATGTTAACATTTTTAACAATAAAGGAGAGTCAGTACTTCATAGAGCTCTAAATAATAATTATACTATACCTAATGTCCTACAATTCTTGATTACTAACACAACAATCAATGCTCAAGACTACGATGGCAACTCTCCTCTTCATTATGCAATAAAACGTAAAGAGAATGTTCTATATTTGGTGCAAAAAGCCAATGCAAACATAAATTTTACAAACAACCTTTGCCAGACTGTTCTACATAAAGCTGCAAAGGATGGTTCATTTGAATCACTGCAATGGCTCGTTGAGAACACACAACTTGATGTCAATGCAAAAGACAATGACGGTAATACACTTTTACATCTCGCAGTAAATAGCATTGATAAAATTAAGTACTTAGTAGAAAAACTTCATCTTGACGTCTATGTAACAAACAACCTTTGCCAGACTGTTCTACATAGAGATGCAAAGGATGGTTCATTTGAATCACTGAAATGGCTCGTTGAAAACACACAACTTGATGTCAATGCAAAAGACAATGACAATAATACACTTTTACATCTCGCAGTAGGTAGCATTGATAAAATTAAGTACTTAGTAGAAAAACTTCATCTTGACGTCTATGTAACAAACAACCTTTGCCAGACTGTTCTACATAGAGCTGCAAAGGATGGTTCATTTGAATCACTGAAATGGCTCGTTGAAAACACACAACTTGATGTCAATGCTACAGACATTGAAGGTAACACACTTTTACATCTCGCAGTTCGAAATATATTTAACGTGGAGTATCTGATCACAAAGGCTAATGCTGATATAAATGTAAAAAACAAGCATAATCAAACTATTTTATCCATTTTAGAAAACACAACATTTGAATATTGGCAAAATGAAATAAAAAACAAGATCATTAGATTTATCACTGCATCTCTAGTGTCTTAAGCAAATTGTTTGTAAATTGTTATATTTTTGCATCCATCTTAAATAATAATTTGATTTTATAAACCATTTTTTAGTTTATTTTAATTTTAAATTTTGATTGTTTTTAAACAAAAACATTTAAAAATTATTTGCAATTTACGATACTTTTAAATTTTTTTTTCAATACTTTTTTTTACATATTTTGTGAAGTATTTGACAACCTAGTTGCCTAATTAAGTTTAAATTTATCATATTATCATGTTATTGGTAGTAAAATTTTACTGAAATAAAATTGAATAAATTTAAAAAAAATTATTTGTGTTTCCTTTTAATTATTTATTTCCTTCATTAAAAAAAATATTTTTGGTATCTTAAATATTTATTTTTAACCAGAATTTTTATTATTATTTTGTTAAAGATTCACAGATATTAAATTTTTAGAAATTGTGTTAATTCCACTATTCAGTACAACTATTTTTAAAAATAATTTTTAATTTCGTTTGAAGCTGGTGCGATTCTTCTTTTTAAATGCAAAATAATACCATATATTGCTTCGGCTCCTTATATAGGGTGTATGCGGATGACGTCATATTTAATGCGCTTGGAGGCCATACTGGATAACATTGCTCAGCATAGGACAAACTTCATTTAAGCCAATTTTCTTTAGAAAATATGTTAATTTTTTGTTATTATTATTTTTCTCGCATATTTGAGATACTAATTCAACATATTTACAATATCAATGCTCTCAAAAATATTGCATAGTGGTTTTAAACTGGCAATATGTGTTATTTTCTAATGCCACCCATGTTATTGAGTTATCCAACATTATTGTATCTATATAAAATACAATAACAGGTATTGCTACTCCATTCAAGGCAAAATCTTACGTGAATGAAAGTATTTAAGTCAGTTTATCGTTGTTTAGCCAAACAATGATATTACTTTATTTTAATATTTAAACAAGAAAGCAAAGTCGCATCAGATTTAAACTATACTTGTAAAACTATTTTATACTTATAGATTCTAAAAAGCCAATATGTCTGTGGGTCTTTAATAAAAAAAAGTCTACAATTTCATATTAGTAAATATATGTTGAAACAGTTCAACAACTTCTTTGTTTTCAAGCAGGGAGAAAATAACCAGTTTTAAATTAAGTTAAAGTCTCTGACATTTTTATTGTTAGCTTAAGTAAGCAGCATTTTTAAAACTTTTACTTTAAGTCAGGCAGTTTAATATATTTTTTTAATGAACTAAATTAAAATGTCAAAAAAACAGTTATTTGCACAGCAAGCTTCTTTTTTACTGATAGTACAGATAGTCAGTAGTTGTCAGTTTGTTAGTATTGCTGGCGGTGTGCAGTGTGGTTGCCATGCAGATGTTTGTATTGAGCAAGGTCAGTGAAGTACTTTGCTGTGTCTGTAACATTGACACTTACTGGCATTGCGCCTCATGTGTGTGCGTCGTACTGAACTTTGCAAATATATGTGGTGAGTATATATTGTCTGTCTGTCTGTCTGTCTGTATGTCTGTCTGTCTGTCTGTCTGTCTGTCTGTCTGTCTGTCTGTCTGTCTGTCTGTCTGTCTGTCTGTCTGTAACATTGTGAGTGAGTGAGTGAGTGAGTGAGTGAGTGAGTGAGTGAGTGAGTGAGTGAGTGAGTGAGTGAGTGAGTGAGTGAGTGAGTGAGTGAGTGAGTGAGTGAGTGAGTGAGTGAGTGAGTGAGTGAGTGAGTGAGTGAGTGAGTGAGTGAGTGAGTGAGTGAGTGAGTGAGTGAGTGAGTGAGTGAGTGAGTGAGTGAGTGAGTGAGTGAGTGAGTGAGTGAGTGAGTGAGTGAGTGAGTGAGTGAGTGAGTGAGTGAGTGAGTGAGTGAGTGAGTGAGTGAGTGAGTGAGTGAGTGAGTGAGTGAGTGAGTGAGTGAGTGAGTGAGTGAGTGAGTGAGTGAGTGAGTGAGTGAGTGAGTGAGTGAGTGAGTGAGTGAGTGAGTGAGTGAGTGAGTGAGTGAGTGAGTGAGTGAGTGAGTGAGTGAGTGAGTGAGTGAGTGAGTGAGTGAGTGAGTGAGTGAGTGAGTGAGTGAGTGAGTGAGTGAGTGAGTGAGTGAGTGAGTGAGTGAGTGAGTGAGTGAGTGAGTGAGTGAGTGAGTGAGTGAGTGAGTGAGTGAGTGAGTGAGTGAGTGAGTGAGTGAGTGAGTGAGTGAGTGAGTGAGTGAGTGAGTGAGTGAGTGAGTGAGTGAGTGAGTGAGTGAGTGAGTGAGTGAGTGAGTGAGTGAGTGAGTGAGTGAGTGAGTGAGTGAGTGAGTGAGTGAGTGAGTGAGTGAGTGAGTGAGTGAGTGAGTGAGTGAGTGAGTGAGTGAGTGAGTGAGTGAGTGAGTGAGTGAGTGAGTGAGTGAGTGAGTGAGTGAGTGAGTGAGTGAGTGAGTGAGTGAGTGAGTGAGTGAGTGAGTGAGTGAGTGAGTGAGTGAGTGAGTGAGTGAGTGAGTGAGTGAGTGAGTGAGTGAGTGAGTGAGTGAGTGAGTGAGTGAGTGAGTGAGTGAGTGAGTGAGTGAGTGAGTGAGTGAGTGAGTGAGTGAGTGAGTGAGTGAGTGAGTGAGTGAGTGAGAGTGATTATATGAAGGTATACAATAACAGTTTTATTTTAACAGAAAAAATTATTACTGACAGTCTCAAATTTTTGCAGTTTCTACTTGACATTAGGCCAGTGACAAGTTAGTGACAAGAGAGTGACAGCCACAGTAAGGACGCAGACAGCCTTGACGTGGACATCTCAGACTGACACGTGGCTTACCACGTGTCAGGCCAGTCCACGTGATTTCAGTTGCTGCATATTGTGAGTAACATTGAACTTCTGTTTGTCGTCAGCTTTGTGATTGTGTGTGTCATAATAAGGAGAGAGAGAGCGAGAGAGAGAGAGAGAGAGAGAGAGAGAGAGAGAGAGAGAGAGAGAGAGAGAGAGAGAGAGAGAGAGAGATTGTTTCTTTTATCGGACTTTTTTTATTTCTTCATCCCTCTCTCTCACTCTAAATCTTTCTTAAATATTTAAATAAAATTTATTTTAGTTCTAATAGATATAAGACAAACCAATATTTTCTATAATATAATAAACATTTAAAGAATATAAAATACTATAATATCAAAAATACTTTGTGTTATAAATCAAAGCCGTTTAATTTTACACTTTTTTTTAATTTCATTTCATAGTATTTGTTACTATAAATATTTCTGCGCCATGATTGTGGTGTCTATTTCATTGACACGCATAAGCAAATGTAATTTTCTCTCAGTTTTTGCATAAACTAAAGTGTGTGTTAACTAAAGACATATTTCTCATTTATTTTTAGATCATTTGTAGAGATCGGAAAAATTGTCTTATTTTTCACCAAAATAGTCTCAAAACTCTAAAAATAATCACCAAAATTATGAAAATATAGTTAAAAATTATTCTTTGATATTATATAGCTTAATAGAGATTTTATAATTTTAATTTGTCTGAATTTTTCTGTATTCTAAAGCGTCTGTTATAATAAGCGCCTCAAAATAAAGAGAGAGAGAGAGAGAAAAGTTTAATAATTTTAATATTGGTTGGTTTTGTCTTTAAATGTTAAAAAAAATTGTAACATCAGTCTTGGTGTTGCATTTACTTAAAAAAAAACTTTCCTCGCGAAGACATAATTTTTGAAATTTAAAGTTAATCTTTTTTTAGAAATAGCAAAAAACCGCAAGAAAAAGCAAAATATTTATAAAAAAGTCTAAAAATTCCAAAATAGTCTCGGAGACTAAAATAGACGCTAAATAGTATATTTTTTTTTTTTAATTTTGTACATAGGCTTGAAATCATGCGATTCGTGGACATTGTTATTAAAAACCTCTCATAAGTCTCAATATTGACAATAGTCTGAAGACTTTTTTTCCGCTCTCTAATTATTAGGAATTATAACAAGGTTATTATAGCTCGTTCTGCAATGTCAGACTTCCGGCGCAACTTTTGTGTCGATATGTTCCTTTGTTATAACAGCTGATTATGACTTCGTTACCTGTTTACTACGTTCATACATATGGTCGATCATTGTTATTTCTTCGTTTAGAACTTTGAACTTGATATAAGAATGAAAGAAACTCCACACAAAAAAGTTCCATGCTCTTCATGTGACTCAATTTTTGTCAATTTTGTTAGCTCAAAAAACCAGATCAACCAATGAATGTGTCGTATTTTGTTGGTCAGCCAATCACTGTTGTTGAGATTTACTTTACTTTACAGAACAAGCTATAATAGCTCAAAACTTTGGTTGCTACGAATATTAAAAACATAAATCTCAATTTTGTTATGCTGCTGTCTTTTGTATTCCTGACCTAGAGAATGGTGATATTTAAATGTGAGTAGAAGCGGTCAGAAGCTTTAATGAGGAAGGTAAATTGAAATTTTTTTGTTGAATTTATGATATTTTTGGAAAGAGCTTTAAATATTTTTGAGGACATATTTTTTCTTAGGACGATTGGAGCATGTGAAGTATTTTTAATTAATTTTTGAAAATTGGCATATAAAGCCTGTGACGTCATCATTCCACTTTTTTCTCGGCAAATACTAATCGTTCGAGGTTCAGTAGCCAGTTTAATGAAATCAGCTCGTTATCAGGATTTCAAAAAACTGGCTACTGAACCTTCTACGGTCAATACTTTTCGAAATAAATGCCCGATTGATGACGTCACAGGCTTTTTAGGTCGATTTTCAAAAATTAATTTAAAATACTTCCCATGCTCCATCGTGCTAAGAAAAAATAACACCTCAAAATTTTTTAACGCTCTTCTCAAAAATGTCATAAAAAGTGGGGGTTAAAAAAAATTACCTTCCTCATTATTGTGCATTTTATTCATTTTTTTAATTGTTCTTTTTCGTAACAATTTTTGTAAATATAAGTATATATAAAACACGTAAAAGTATGTCTAGTATTCTATATTTAAATATTTGTGACCTCAGTGCAGTAGTTTTCTCACAAACACACTAACAAGAGGCTTCTACAATGTTAAATTAGTACATTTTACTGTCTTAAAACACGTAAAAGTATGTCTAGTATTCTATATTTAAATTTTTGTGACCTCAGTGCAGTAGTTTTCTCACAAACACACTAACAAGAGGCTTCTACAATGTTAAATTAGTACATTTTACTGTCTTAAAACACGTAAAAGTATGTCTAGTATTCTATATTTAAATATTTGTGACCTCAGTGCAGTAGTTTTCTCACAAACACACTAACAAGAGGCTTCAACAATGTTAAATTAGTACATTTTACTGTCTTAAAACACGTAAAAGTATGTCTAGTATTCTATATTTAAATTTTTGTGACCTCAGTGCAGTAGTTTTCTCACAAACACACTAACAAGAGGCTTCTACAATGTTAAATTAGTACATTTTACTGTCTTAATAAAACACGTAAAAGTATGTCTAGTATTCTACATTTAAATATTTGTGACCTCAGTGCAGTAGTTTTCTCACAAACACACTAACAAGAGGCTTCTACAATGTTAAATTAGTACATTTTACTGTCTTAAAACACGTAAAAGTAAGTCTAGTATTCTACATTTAAATATTTGTGACCTCAGTGCAGTAGTTTTCTCACAAACACACTAACAAGAGGCTTCAACAATGTTAAATTAGTACATTTTACTGTCTTAAAACACGTAAAAGTATGTCTAGTATTCTATATTTAAATTTTTGTGACCTCAGTGCAGTAGTTTTCTCACAAACACACTAACAAGAGGCTTCTACAATGTTAAATTAGTACATTTTACTGTCTTAATAAAACACGTAAAAGTATGTCTAGTATTCTACATTTAAATATTTGTGACCTCAGTGCAGTAGTTTTCTCACAAACACACTAACAAGAGGCTTCTACAATGTTAAATTAGTACATTTTACTGTCTTAAAACACGTAAAAGTAAGTCTAGTATTCTACATTTAAATATTTGTGACCTCAGTGCAGTAGTTTTCTCACAAACACACTAACAAGAGGCTTCAACAATGTTAAATTAGTACATTTTACTGTCTTAAAACACGTAAAAGTATGTCTAGTATTCTATATTTAAATTTTTGTGACCTCAGTGCAGTAGTTTTCTCACAAACACACTAACAAGAGGATTCTACAATGTTAAATTAGTACATTTTACTGTCTTAATAAAACACGTAAAAGTATGTCTAGTATTCTACATTTAAATATTTGTGACCTCAGTGCAGTAGTTTTCTCACAAACACACTAACAAGAGGCTTCTACAATGTTAAATTAGTACATTTTACTGTCTTAAAACACGTAAAAGTAAGTCTAGTATTCTACATTTAAATATTTGTGACCTCAGTGCAGTAGTTTTCTCACAAACACACTAACAAGAGGCTTCTACAATGTTAAATTAGTACATTTTACTGTCTTAAAACACGTAAAAGTATGTCTAGTATTCTACATTTAAATATTTGTGACCTCAGTGCAGTAGTTTTCTCACAAACACACTAACAAGAGGCTTCTACAATGTTAAATTAGTACATTTTACTGTCTTAAAACACGTAAAAGTAAGTCTAGTATTCTACATTTAAATATTTGTGACCTCAGTGCAGTAGTTTTCTCACAAACACACTAACAAGAGGCTTCTACAATGTTAAATTAGTACATTTTACTGTCTTAAAACACGTAAAAGTATGTCTAGTATTCTATATTTAAATATTTGTGACCTCAGTGCAGTAGTTTTCTCACAAACACACTAACAAGAGGCTTCAACAATGTTAAATTAGTACATTTTACTGTCTTAAAACACGTAAAAGTATGTCTAGTATTCTATATTTAAATTTTTGTGACCTCAGTGCAGTAGTTTTCTCACAAACACACTAACAAGAGGCTTCTACAATGTTAAATTAGTACATTTTACTGTCTTAATAAAACACGTAAAAGTATGTCTAGTATTCTACATTTAAATATTTGTGACCTCAGTGCAGTAGTTTTCTCACAAACACACTAACAAGAGGCTTCTACAATGTTAAATTAGTACATTTTACTGTCTTAAAACACGTAAAAGTAAGTCTAGTATTCTACATTTAAATATTTGTGACCTCAGTGCAGTAGTTTTCTCACAAACACACTAACAAGAGGCTTCTACAATGTTAAATTAGTACATTTTACTGTCTTAAAACACGTAAAAGTATGTCTAGTATTCTATATTTAAATATTTGTGACCTCAGTGCAGTAGTTTTCTCACAAACACACTAACAAGAGGCTTCAACAATGTTAAATTAGTACATTTTACTGTCTTAAAACACGTAAAAGTATGTCTAGTATTCTATATTTAAATTTTTGTGACCTCAGTGCAGTAGTTTTCTCACAAACACACTAACAAGAGGCTTCTACAATGTTAAATTAGTACATTTTACTGTCTTAATAAAACACGTAAAAGTATGTCTAGTATTCTACATTTAAATATTTGTGACCTCAGTGCAGTAGTTTTCTCACAAACACACTAACAAGAGGCTTCTACAATGTTAAATTAGTACATTTTACTGTCTTAAAAAACGTAAAAGTATGTCTAGTATTCTACATTTAAATATTTGTGACCTCAGTGCAGTAGTTTTCTCACAAACACACTAACAAGAGGCTTCTACAATGTTAAATTAGTACATTTTACTGTCTTAAAACACGTAAAAGTAAGTCTAGTATTCTACATTTAAATATTTGTGACCTCAGTGCAGTAGTTTTCTCACAAACACACTAACAAGAGGCTTCTACAATGTTAAATTAGTACATTTTACTGTCTTAAAACACGTAAAAGTATGTCTAGTATTTTACATTTAAATATTTGTGACCTCAGTGCAGTAGTTTTCTCACAAACACACTAACAAGAGGCTTCTACAATGTTAAATTAGTACATTTTACTGTCTTAAAACACGTAAAAGAATGTCTAGTATTCTACATTTAAATATTTGTGACCTCAGTGCAGTAGTTTTCTCACAAACACACTAACAAGAGGCTTCAACAATGTTAAATTAGTACATTTTACTGTCTTAAAACACGTAAAAGTATGTCTAGTATTCTATATTTAAATTTTTGTGACCTCAGTGCAGTAGTTTTCTCACAAACACACTAACAAGAGGCTTCTACAATGTTAAATTAGTACATTTTACTGTCTTAAAACACGTAAAAGTATGTCTAGTATTCCATATTTAAATATTTGTGACCTCAGTGTAGTAGTTTTGATGTAAAAGTCACAACAAAGAAATGTAAACAAAGACGTGACAAGGCCCCTCATGTTGCAGACACTTGCTGGTCAGTCCTAAGGACAGGAAGGTCGTGATCGTGGAGTCGCTGCTGTGTCCCACCATTGAGCGAGAGACCTTGGCAAAAGTTTTATTTCAACATTACGATGTGAGTATTTGTCATGACGTCATATTTAATACGCTTGGACGCCATATTGGAGCAGTAAATAACATTGCTCAGTATATAACTTATTTTAAGAGGTAGAAGAGTTAGGTTAATTTTGTTGAAAAAAGAAAAAGAAAATATTTTGCTTGAATGTTATACGTATTTATTTCAGACGTAAAAAAAAATTATTTTTTTTATTATTTTATAATATTTTTACAATTATTTGTGACACGTGTGACACGTGGCAGAAACATAAAGCTTACATAAATCTATTTTTGTACCATGTCAAAATAATGACAGTGTCAATGTCAAATAGTTACTGAGTTATAGGCCCTCAACAATTATAGCCCTAATTACTTGACCACAACTGTTAAAATAAGAAAAAAAAAAAAAAAAAAAGAAAAACGATCTTTCTAAATGGTTTTGCATGAAATTGTTGCACATGGCAATAGCATAGAACAGAAGTCATATTACGTTTGGACAACTTTTAAACATTATGGTGTCAATGTCAATTAGTGAGAAATATGCACTCCAATGCTATGCATTAGAAAGATGTGTAAAAAAATAAAAGAAAATTAATTTGTTTTTCATAATGGATTTATTATGTATTAAAAAAAACACGGTTTTCATGATAAATTTACATAAATTTGTGACATGTGCGACACGTGGCAACAACATAAAGTAGAAGTCCAAGTACATTTGTAAAACTTAAAAAAAAATTACAATGTCAATGTTTAATAGGGCCTTAGTTATAGGCCCTCAAACATGGGTGCACACGCTCGGCTGCCGCACTGTAAAATAAAAAATAATAACAATAATAATAAAATACGTTTTTTCCTGATAGTTTTACATAAATTTGTGACATGTGTGACACGTGGCAACAACATAAAATAAAAGTCCAAATACTTTTGTAAATCTTAAAAAAAAATGCAGTGCCAATGTCAAATAGTTACTGAGTAATAGGCCCTCCAACATGGCTACACACACTCGTCCACCGCACTGTAAAAAAAATAATAATAAAAAAAGTTTTTCATGATAGATTTACATAAATTTGTGACACGTGTGACACGTGGCGACAACATAAAATAGAAGTCCAAATACATTTCTAAAACTTAAGAAAAATTGCAGTGCCAATGTCAAATAGTTACTGAGTTATAGGCCCTACAACATGGCTCCAAACACTCGTCCACCGCACTGTAAAAAAAAATAATAAAAAAAGTTTTTCATGATAGATTTACATAAATTTGTGACACGTGTGACACGTGGCAACAACTTAAAATAGAAGTCCAAATATATTTGTAAAACTTAAGAAAATTTGCAGTGTTAATCCCAAATAGTTACTGAGTTATAGGCCCTACAACATGGTTACAAACACTCATCCACCGCACTGTACAAATAAAATAATACAAAATCGTTTTTCATGATAGTTTTACATAAATTTGTGACACGTGTGACACGTGGCAACAACATAAAATAGAAGTCCAAATACATTTCTAAAACTTAAGAAAAATTGCAGTGCCAATGTCAAATAGTTACTGAGTAATAGGCCCTCCAACATGGCTCTGCAGCAGTGTAAAAAGTGCTCACTAATAAAATATGCATATTTTTACTTGCAGGTTGCCTCAGTGTTGATGGTGCCCTCACATCAAGTATGTCTGTATACTCTAGCAGTTCCCACTGCCCTGGTGCTTGACGTCGGCTATAAAGAAGCTGTGTTGATCCCAGTAGTCGAGGGTATACCTGTGCTTCCTGCCTACCAGGCTCTCGCCTTGGCAGGGGAGGCTGTGGATAAGTAAGTAATTTATCAAATAGAAGGTAGATAGTTTTAGGCCTTAAAGGGAATGTAGAGGATTTTAGGCCTTAAAGGGAATGTAGATGATTTTAGGCCTTAAAGGGAATTTAGATGATTTTAGGCCTTAAAGGGATAAGGGAATGTAGATGATTTTAGGCCTTAAAGGGAATTTAGATGATTTTAGGCCTTAAAGGGATTGTACATGGTTTTACACCTTAAAGGGATTGTAGATGGTTTTACACCTTAAAGGGATTGTACATGGTTTTACACCTTAAAGGGATTGTAGATGGTTTTACAACTTAAAGGGAATGTAGATAATTTTACTCTTAAAGGGAATGTAGATGATTTTACACCTTAAAGGGACTGTAGATATTTATAGGTCTTAAAGGGAATGTAGTTGGTTTTAAGTCTTAAAGGGATTGTAAATAGTTATAGGTCTTAAAGGGATTGTAGATAGTTTTAGGTCTTAAAGGGATTGTAGATGTTTTTAAACCTTAAAGGGATTGTAGGTGTTTTTAAACCTTAAAGGGATTGTAGGTGTTTTTAAACCTTAGAGGCAATATAGATGTTTTCACACCTTAAAGAAAATGTTCAGTGGTTACAAGATGTCTTCTTCAATGTTAATGTTAATGAGAAAATCTGTTCATTGACTCACATATGATGACTCAAAGCCCTTCAGTAGCCCCACAAATATGCGCTCATCCTGAGAGATATGCAACTAGCTACAGCTTTTTTAATAGTGTGTTTGCATTCATGTTAAAGTCGACGTCATAAGTGAGTACTAAATAACTTTGGCCAGTATAGGAAAATGTCACATTTTGCCAGTTTAAAAATACTTAGCAATATTTTTGAGAGCATTGATGTTGTTAACAGTTTGAATTAGTATCTCAAGTATGCAAGAAAAATAATAATGACCAAAAAATAGCTAATTTTCCAAAGAAAATAGCCAAAAACTATGTTTGTCCTATGCTGAGCAATGTTATTCATTGCTCAAGAAGAGCATCGTAAAGCACTCAGAATGACGTCATGCGTACACACACTATAGGGTGTATGCAGATGACGTCATATTTATTGCGCTTGGAGGCCATACTGGAGTAGTACATAACATTGCTCAGCATAGGACAAACTTCATTTAAGCCAATTTTTTTGGGAAATCTGTTAATTTTTTGGTTATTGCTATTTTTCTCCCATACTTGAGATACTAATTCAACATATTTACAACATCAATGCTCTCAAAAATATTGCATAGTGGTTTTAAACTGGCAAAATGTGTTATTTTCCTATGCTACCCATGTTATTGAGTTATCCAACATGGCGTCGATATAACAATGAATGCAGACACCCTATAGTAAAGCCGTAACTATGATGTAAAAGATACGGGACGGGTTGCATATCTCGCAGGATGATCACAAGTTTGCGGGGCTACTGAAGGGCTTTGGGGCTTCATATGTCAGTTTATGTGCAGTTCTTGTCATTATCTAACATTGAAGAAGCCATCTTGTAACCTCTGAACTTACTTGTTAAGGTAGCAGGGTACCAACCTTATATCTCAAAAACTGGACCAGGTTTTAGGTCTAAATTTGGCGCCATTGTGTAGCTAAGGGTCACACCATATAAGAAATATATATAACTCTAGACCATATGGACGGAATGTCGCAGTTTTTTCTCATCGTGTTTCTGTTCACTGGTAGTTGTACACATTTTTCCCCTTTTTCTTACTCTCGAAAGGTCTTTTTCAGTATGAAAGAAAAATTTACAATCTGCCTCCAACGGGGGAGGAGGGGGACGAGGCAACCGGAAATTTAGGGTAGGCACAGCGTCAAAAGGCAAGAGTAATAAAAATTAAATCGAAATATTAACTTTCTTAAATATTGATGATAGCCTTAATTTTATCATTTATTAAATAGTTTTGTAAAAAAAAGAAGTTATTTTCTCGTTTCATTCGTGATTCTACGACAATTAGAAGTCAAGTAATGCATTGATCGTTTTCACCTCCTCTTGAAAAAGATCGCGCAAAAGAAAAATATCTATATAAAAAAAAGGGAAAATGTTATGCACAAAAGGGAGGGATGAGTGTTGGAATGCATCGTGTGAGGGTGGGTGGGTGGGGTGTTCGTGATGTCAGTTAGAGCCACCTGGTGAACGCGAACAGGCAACTGATTGAAAACGTAGACACAAATAAACATAGGGTATGAAGTAGCCTGGTAACACCTGGCCGTCATAAAAATTTTATGATGTTTGAACATACAGGACAAAAATTAACATTGGGCCTTATGGGCTTAAAATTAAAAAAAAATGATATACAATTAATTTGCTCTGTGACCCCTTAAAAAGTTTATATATTTGAAATTGTCTCACGCTGAAGTATCATTGGACAAAATTTTAGATTTTTGTGACGAGAAAAGTTTGAGTCTAATGGCCGACGTCGGTCCCTTCTTAACTTATACAAAATTTGATCTTTATTGCTGCATGTTAATTAATTTTATATTTGAGGTCTCTTCAGTTTGTCACGTATATCAGCCAAGCTGAAAACTTATAAATAAGTTTGCGGGATCACCATACTAAATCTAACATCACTTTTTTGATTTTTTTTTTCAATTTTTATTTCTTTTTTTTTATTTTTAATTAATTTTTTTTTTCAATTTTTATTTTATTTTTTTTTTCTTTTTCTCCTTTTTTTTTCCATTTTTTTATTTTATTTTTTCATTTTTTTCCTTTTTTTTCTCTTTTTTTTTCCTTTTTTTTTTTTTTTTTTTTTTTTTTTTTTTTTTTTTTTTTTAAGTTTTTGTCCCATAACAGCCCATGTTAATTTTAATAATATTTTATTGATGAATTTTTTTTTGTCTGATGGTCACAGAATCTGAAAAGAGAAAAAAACATGTTATGTTATGTAGTATAATCACTGTACAATATAGCATACATTATGTTGCTACATTAAGCTAACTATATTACTGACTTAGTTATTTTTCTGTGCTAGGTCTTTACGGCTCTACCTGGAAGATCAGCCCCAGCAAGAAATCATCCTGAAAGCCCCTGAGCCCCTACCTGACAGCGTCATTGAGGATATTAAAAGTAATTTATATTTATTTGTATACAAGTTAGCAGCTTCAGTAGCCAGTTCAATGTAATCCTGGTGACGAGCTGATTACATTGAACTGGCTACTGAAGCTGCTAACATCAATCAATATTGATTTGTATACAAGTTAGCAGCTTCAGTAGCCAGTGCAATGTAATCCTGGTGACGAGCTGATTACATTGAACTGGCTACTGAAGCTGCTAACATCAATCAATATTGATTTGTATACAAGTTAGCAGCTTCAGTAGCCAGTTCAAAGTAATCCTGGTGACGAGGTGATTACATTGAACTGGCTACTGAAGCTGCTAACATCAATCAATATTGATTTGTATACAAGTTAGCAGCTTCAGTAGCCAGTGCAATGTAATCCTGGTGACGAGCTGATTACATTGAACTGGCTACTGAAGCTGCTAACATCAATCAATATTGATTTGTATACAAGTTAGCAGCTTCAGTAGCCAGTTCAATGTAATCCTGGTGACGAGCTGATTACATTGAACTGGCTACTGAAGCTGCTAACATCAATCAATATTGATTTGTATACAAGTTAGCAGCTTCAGTAGCCAGTGCAATGTAATCCTGGTGACGAGCTGATTACATTGAACTGGCTACTGAAGCTGCTAACATCAATCAATATTGATTTGTATACAAGTTAGCAGCTTCAGTAGCCAGTGCAATGTAATCCTGGTGACGAGCTGATTACATTGAACTGGCTACTGAAGCTGCTAACATCAATCAATATTGATTTGTATACAAGTTAGCAGCTTCAGTAGCCAGTGCAATGTAATCCTGGTGACGAGCTGATTACATTGAACTGGCTACTGAAGCTGCTAACATCAATCAATATTGATTTGTATACAAGTTAGCAGCTTAAGTAGCCAGTTCAATGTAATCCTGGTGACGAGCTGATTACATTGAACTGGCTACTGAAGTTGCTAACATCAATCAATATTGATTTGTATACAAGTTAGCAGCTTCAGTAGCCAGTTCAATGTAATCCTGGTGACGAGCTGATTACATTGAACTGGCTACTGAAGCTGCTAACATCAATCAATATTGATTTGTATACAAGTTCAATCAATATTGATTTGTATATTCCAGTTCGAGCCTGCTTCGTGACCACACTCGAGAGAGCTCAGATGACTCAGGCCTCACAGAAAGAAAGTTCTGTTTCTCCACCCCCGCCACCCCCTAGTGTAAACTACCCCCTGCGAGGGGAGCGTCTGCTCAGGGTGCCAGGGTCTGCTAGAGAAGGGGCCTACGAGGTGCTCTTTGAGATGGACAATGACCTGATGTCAGTGCCCACTATGATACTGGACGCAATTCTTAAGGTAACTTTGCACCGTAATATTAAAGCAATAGACCAGATAAAAACATATTTATTTCAGAAAACACTTGATAGGATTTACATAAATAACTTTAGTTTGTCTCAAAACCAGGGTTGGCAAGTGGTTTCAATTACAGGTAATTACCGGTAATTGCCGGTACGGACTTTACCTCATAAATGCCGGTAATTACCACTAGATAAAAAAAAATTAAAAAGAATTGTTTTTACAATGCAAGAAATGAAATGTACGAAATAACAATGTTTATTTTAATAGTTTAAGTTTAAGGATTGTATTCAGATAACTTGTATCTCAAAATCTAAAAATAAAACTTCGATATTTTATGATGCCATTTGAAAGTTAACAGTAACAGCTACCTATGATAAAATTTTCAGAACCCGTGACCATCAGATAAGAGAGAAATTAATTATTGAAATTAACATGGGCTCTTATGGGACTAAAACTTCAAAAAATCACAATTAAAAATCTAGCATGGTGACCCCCCAAAATTTTTACATTTTTGAAGATACCTAATCCTAATGTATCACTGGGCAAAATTTCAGATTTTTCTGTTTTTACAATTTTTTAGTCAAATCCCGCAGTAGCTGATTTCCCGCCTTAAGGTCAAATTGTTCATTTTCTGGTGAAAATCGACTGAAGTCATTTTTGAACACATTTTTCTCCTTGCTTCTTTGGCTGGGGTCATGTGAGACTTAAGGTACTACTTTAGGGTAGGAGTGGATTTTTATTATTTTGAAATTAGGTTTAGGCTGCTGTACTTATAAATGATATAAAAAAATTCTATCTAACAAACTGTCGTCACAACAGAGCGTCAAAGTGTCGCTAAATGCCCCGCCCCCTAATGTTAATGAATCTATATTTGGACCCCAATTTTGACCCACTTTGAATTTTTTTGAGCGGTTAAAAAAAATACTAGCTTGTTCTTTGTGTTGATTTTTAATGAAAACTGATTTTTCAGATTTTTCTAGAAATTACTTGCCGAGAAAAAAATTATCGCAAATTGACCCATGTTAATTGCATATGCAAATTTCAATAATTTTTTTCTCCGTAAAAATGTCGTAAAAATTGTTTTAAATCTCAAAATCATTAAAATTTTATGTGTAGATCACGCTAGTATTTTTTATTGAGAAGTTGGTCAATTCAATTTTGCACACTATGAGCTTGAAGTTTTGTATCTTGTACATGCTAAAGGGGGCGTAACCACTGACTTTGAGGCTCATTTGCCGAAAATTGATTTGAGCAAAAACTTTTTTTAGAATAGAAAATTGTTCCTTGGTCTATTATAAAGCTAAATATTGATATAAATTTGGTTTTTACGACAAAATTGCTACTGCCTTAATGTGTGTTTAAGTTTCTAAAGAAAGCAATTGATATTTTAAAACCTTCAATTTCATATGGCCAATTTTTTTTTTTTTTTTTTTTTTTTTATTTAAAATTCTTCGTTACATTTTAATATACATTTTTCGTCCAGCCAAGATCCTCACTTGGATCTTGTCGGCTGGTTCGAATATCAATAAAATAATTATACAGTTTTTTTAGTATTTAAGTAATATAATATATTTAATAATGTAAGTGAACCACATTATTTTCTAATACTACGATATATCATTTCCACAGTTTGTATTATGATTTTTAAAAAATAATATTTTTCTTTATATATAAATAAAATAAACCTTTTAAAATAATTATTTAATTTTCTTTACTTAATTTCAAGTTTCTAGTGTTTTAAACATCCAATTTTTTATTTCTTTTTTCACAATTTTTTCATCATCTAAGTTTCTTAGATGATTTGGCAGTTCATTCCAAAGTTTAGGCTATATTATTTTATGAGTTCTTTCACCAAATCTATTTACATATTTTGGTGTTACATATGGCTCTTTATTACATGTTCTTGTGTTATATACAAAACTTTTAGTATCGCCTTTAAATTTAGAGTATTTCTCAGTTATTAATGCAACTTTAGCCAGACTTTCAATAGGTAATATGTTCCAATATTTAAATACATTATCATTATAACCAAATTTATCACCTTGTTTCATGACCTTTAAAATTCTTTTTTGCATTTTAATTAATTGAGTCATGGCACCAGATGCATTAAATCCCCAGGCTGCAATACAGTACAATATAAATGGATGAACAATTGCATAATATAAATTTCTTAACGTTTTTTTGTCAACTAATTGTTTTATATTATAAAAAGCTGGAATAGTTTGTTTTATTTTTGTTATAATTTTATTTATATGTAAGTTCCACTTAAAATCTTGGTCAATAATTGTTCCCAAATAAATATGGGATGATACTTGCTCAATTTAAGTACATGAGCAATTAAACCTAAAATTGTGCATACAATCATTTGTATGAATTGTTACATTTACTACCTCATCTTTTCTTAAATAACTATTATAAATATGAATGACTTTAGTTTTTTTAATATTTATTATTAGACCATAATCATGTGCCCAGTGAGCTAAATGATTAATATTTATTTGTAATATCTTTTCTGCTTCCTTAAAATTTTTATGTGACACTATTATTGCAAGGTCATCTGCAAACATTAGTACCTTACAATTTTTTAGTATAGAAAACAATGTATTAACGTAAATTAAAAATAAAATCGGGGAAATATTTGTACCCTGACCTACTCCAACATTTACTTCAAAAACGTTGCCCCTAATTTTATTAATTTCCACCACAATTTTTCTATCTTTTAAGTATGATTTAATTAACTCAAGAGCTGGACCAACAACACCTATCCTTTCCAGCTCTTGTATAACAATTTCATGCAATAAAGTATCAAATGCTTTTGATAGGTCAACAAACAATACAAGAATGTGATTATTTTTTTCCAACTCAGTATTTATATATTCAGAAAATTCAATAATTAATTTTACACAAGATTTTCCCTTTTGAAAGGCAAATTGATTTTCATGAATGATATTATTATTTCGTAAATAATCAATTAAGTTTAATGTAATATGTTTTTGCAACACTTTATCAACTATATCAGATAATGCAATTGGCCTATAATTACTATAGTCATTGTGTTTACCAGATTTATATATTGGTCTTACTACTGCCATTTTCAATTTTTCAGGATAAACACACTTTTTTAAAGATAAATTTACAAATTTTGTTAAAACTTCAATCATATTTTCCCCTCCTAATCTAATATCCTGCACAGTTATTTTATCCTCCCCGGGAGCTTTTTTAATATCAAAACTATTTATAATTTTTTTTGCTTTTTCAAAAGTTAATATTGGAATGTTGAACGACACATTTGTTTGATTATTAGGCATAATTTGAAATTTTATGTCGCATTTATGAATAATATTTTGTACTCCACTAATAAACTCACAAGGGAGGGTATTCTATCATGACACGAGTTCGAAGCTGGGACTTCGAGTGGGGGTTGACCTCCCAACCAAAGGTTTACTACAAAAATTTTACGTCCCCATACGCACTTTTACGGGAGTTACGGCCGTAAACGTAAAACACCGGTTTTACATGTTAATCAATGGGACATAAATTTCTAAGAAAATTAATTTTCATACCAAAACGTTCAAGGGGTCGATTTATATGTAAAAAGTGACGTTCTTTTCGAAAATCAACTTTTCTTGGTCGTAAAATGTTAATTACGGGCCCCAGGGACAACAATGCTGTTTTTGACCCCTACCTTACGTCACTGAATTAGCTATAAAAATTCGAAAAATTATTTTTTCTAACTTTTACAAAAATAGTCAGAAACTACATAAAATTTGCCATCGATTGATGTATATAACATTAGGTTTGCATAAAATACAAAGGCAGTAGCGCTTTCAAAAGTGGCAACATCAGGCAATTTTCGTTCGTGGACGTAAAATTAACATAGACTATATGGGCAAATTGGCCAGTTTTTTACCGAATAATATCAAAGTGACGTATATTATGTTAAATAATGCGCTCTTTTCAATAAAATTACTTTTAAAATCGTTATCTCAAAATAGGAGTCACCAGAGGCAATTTGACTATGTTGCTATCTCATCTCCTATATAAATAACATTACAAGTGGTACAAAGTGCTGAATAACGCTAGTCTGGTGCAAGATTAGGAAAAATGTATAAGAGCCTGACCCCCATTTTTTTGGATCATTTTATCAGAATTAGTCTTTAAAATTACCATAATTTAAAAAAAATAGTTTTAGCCCATAAGTTCCTATATATTATGCAAAAAAGCACTCCAAAAATCGTCGAAAATGACACTTTTTTTTTACCTTTCACGAAGAACGAAAAATACGGTAAAAATTATAAAAGTTACAAGGAAGCCCCTGGCAAACTTTTTAAAGCTGACTATCTTACACACATTTCCATGTGTGTATCATGAAAATCGGTCTATAATTTCTATTATAAAATAGTGCCTGCAAATGGGTCCAAATATAGCAGTTTTTCGCTTCTGTAGGCTACCCAAAATATTAAAACCCACAGTGCACTACATCAGGATTGTTGCATTTTTGACGCTCTACAAGCTGATAACCTTAACAATGCCGTAACTTTATTTCGCAAGACGCTAGAGTCGGAAAGTGGTTTTAAGGGGGGTCGAAAGAAGGGGACCCCCTTCCTTGTTTCTTAGGTCAAAAAACTTTTTGTCCCGTATTTTTATGTTACACGTGTTTTTAGGTCAATTTTGGGTCTCTGATCACGAATCTGAAATTAGTTTTAGAAAATTGCAAATATTAAGTCCACAGTGCACATTTTAAAATTGTGTCCCATTTAAACGCGTGTTAAATTTCAGCGCAGTTGAAGGGTCAGTAAGTCGCTTAATACTGCAGATACGCAAAATTATGCAAATGTAAAACACACTCTATTTATGCACCTGTTACCTTTACACATCATTATAACACGTACAAATTCCTTTTTTTTTTTTAAATTTAAATACATAATGTTTTCGTATTACAGTGCTCTACATATTACGGTGCTATTGTGTATTACGTGTTACACGGACCAAAATAAATATACGTAATAACTATGCTACCTAAATTTCAGCACAATATGTTCACTACAACATAATTAATGCTATATTGCATAAATATTATCTTACATAGCCATAATATTGTTTGTAAAGCATGATTGTTTATGTTGTTCTAATTTAGCATAATTTATGCTGGAATGACATAAATGCAGCATAAATTATGTAATTTATTTTTCCGTGTAGTAAACGGGCATTTGTTTTCGGCTCACAGACTCGCCGAGTTATGCCAACGTAAACGTCCTATGCTGGCAATGCTTTACAAAAAAAAAAAAAAAAAAAAAAAAAAATTGTTTCCGGTGCAAAAATACTTCCATCACCAATAAGGAATGCAGAACATTAAATAACCACACCTTCTACCTCGTAAAACCGCTTTACTGAAAACCCAACTGTAGCACCGTAGCAGCTAGTGATCAGAATTTTCGATTTATGCAACCTGCACAACATTTTCATACTAGTTTTTGCCTGTAAATGACGTCATATACAGGAATATTGCATACTGTACATATTTTTTCAAGTTTTTTGTGGAGCAACATTTGCGTTCTGGTAAAAATTATCACCATTTTTGTAGATCCCATTTTGCTAAATTAGAACAACATAAACAATCATGCTTTACAAACAATATTATGGCTATGTAAGCTAATATTTATGCAATATAGCATTAATTATGTTGTAGTGAACATATTGTGCTGAAATTTAGGTAGCATAGTTATTACGTATATTTATTTTGGTCCGTGTAACACGTAATACACAATAGCACCGTAATATGTAGAGCACTGTAATACGAAAACATTATGTATTTAAATTTAAAAAAAAAAAAGGAATTTGTACGTGTTATAATGATGTGTAAAGGTAACAGGTGCATAAATAGAGTGTGTTTTACATTTGCATAATTTTGCGTATCTGCAGTATTAAGCGACTTACTGACCCTTCAACTGCGCTGAAATTTAACACGCGTTTAAATGGGACACAATTTTAAAATGTGCACTGTGGACTTAATATTTGCAATTTTCTAAAACTAATTTCAGATTCGTGATCAGAGACCCAAAATTGACCTAAAAACACGTGTAACATAAAAATACGGGACAAAAAGTTTTTTGACCTAAGAAACAAGGAAGGGGGTCCCCTTCTTTCGACCCCCCTTAAAACCACTTTCCGACTCTAGCGTCTTGCGAAATAAAGTTACGGCATTGTTAAGGTTATCAGCTTGTAGAGCGTCAAAAATGCAACAATCCTGATGTAGTGCACTGTGGGTTTTAATATTTTGGGTAGCCTACAGAAGCGAAAAACTGCTATATTTGGACCCATTTGCAGGCACTATTTTATAATAGAAATTATAGACCGATTTTCATGATACACACATGGAAATGTGTGTAAGATAGTCAGCTTTAAAAAGTTTGCCAGGGGCTTCCTTGTAACTTTTATAATTTTTACCGTATTTTTCGTTCTTCGTGAAAGGTAAAAAAAAAGTGTCATTTTCGACGATTTTTGGAGTGCTTTTTTGCATAATATATAGGAACTTATGGGCTAAAACTATTTTTTTTAAATTATGGTAATTTTAAAGACTAATTCTGATAAAATGATCCAAAAAAATGGGGGTCAGGCTCTTATACATTTTTCCTAATCTTGCACCAGACTAGCGTTATTCAGCACTTTGTACCACTTGTAATGTTATTTATATAGGAGATGAGATAGCAACATAGTCAAATTGCCTCTGGTGACTCCTATTTTGAGATAACGATTTTAAAAGTAATTTTATTGAAAAGAGCGCATTATTTAACATAATATACGTCACTTTGATATTATTCGGTAAAAAACTGGCCAATTTGCCCATATAGTCTATGTTAATTTTACGTCCACGAACGAAAATTGCCTGATGTTGCCACTTTTGAAAGCGCTACTGCCTTTGTATTTTATGCAAACCTAATGTTATATACATCAATCGATGGCAAATTTTATGTAGTTTCTGACTATTTTTGTAAAAGTTAGAAAAAATAATTTTTCGAATTTTTATAGCTAATTCAGTGACGTAAGGTAGGGGTCAAAAACAGCATTGTTGTCCCTGGGGCCCGTAATTAACATTTTACGACCAAGAAAAGTTGATTTTCGAAAAGAACGTCACTTTTTACATATAAATCGACCCCTTGAACGTTTTGGTATGAAAATTAATTTTCTTAGAAATTTATGTCCCATTGATTAACATGTAAAACCGGTGTTTTACGTTTACGGCCGTAACTCCCGTAAAAGTGCGTATGGGGACGTAAAATTTTTGTAGTAAACCTTTGGTTGGGAGGTCAACCCCCACTCGAAGTCCCAGCTTCGAACTCGTGTCATGATAGAATACCCTCCCTTGTCAGTAGCAAAGTTATTAGCAACTTCAAAAAGTGAATTATTGTCAAAATATTTAATTATTTGTTCATCGATATTTGAGACCTTTTTACCTAATTTTTTATTTATAAACTGCCATGCAAGTCTCATATTTTTATTTATAATATTAAAAATATTTCTATTATAAATATTTTTGGCTTTTTTATATTTTTATTTACTTCATTTCTCAATTTACGATATTTATCTTTAAATTTTTTATTTGTAGGATTACTTTTACATTTCCTAAACATACTATCTTTATCCTCTATTAATTTAATCAATTTATGTGACATCCATTTTTCGTTATTCACATATCTCACACCAACAACCTTATTATTTTGGAATTCATACATACATTTTTTATGCAGATGATCATATATATCTCTAATTTGAGTGTAAATTTCATCCGCATCTGTCAAATTTTTAATAAAACCCCATCTTACTTTGTTTATTTCCCTTACAAATTTCTTTTCATTCAATTTAAAAATTTTTTGGCTACTATTTAACACTAAACTTTCTTTATAATTAATCATTAATCCAATCGCATAATGGTCAGATATTTTTTGCATTATTATTGCTGATTCACAAGATAATTCGGGATATTTAACAAAAAAATGATCAATGCAAGTTGCAGTAATTTTATCTTGAACGATTTCTTCTCTAGTTACTTTATTTATTTGTTTATATAACCCATACTTCCCTAACTTTGTTTCATATTTTATTACTGTTTCATCATTTTCATTCAATAAATTTATATTAAAATCCCCCACCAAAATAGTTTTTTCTGTATTATATTCTAAAATTTTATTTTCAATTTCTTTAATAAATTTATTTTTGTTACTGTCAGGTGGTTTATATATAGCACAGATTTTTATTTCATTTACAATGACTTTTAAACATTCAAACGTCTCATAATTCTCATCGTTTTCTAGGTATTTTATTTTACATTTTTTGTTTATAAATATCATAATTCCTCCCCCTTTAACTTTATTTGTCGTATTTCTACATTTTGTTATATTTTCAAACCCTTTCAATTCAAATTTATTTACGTCATTATTATTAATGTTAATTTCTGTAAGAACAATACACGATATTAAATTTAAACTATCTTTATATCGGATGTTAAATTGATCCCAATGTTTATTTAGAGACCTTATGTTTAGATGTATAATAACAAAATTTCTCTCTACTGATCTAATATTACTTAATTTCAACCAATCTGTTGTACTATCATAATTATTACATTTAATTTTATCATAATCTTCTTCAAAATCTTCCAACATAATAATAATAATAAAAAAAAATCTACTTTAAAATTATCTTGTTGATAATTTACACCATTTTTGAATCTAGATCACTTTCACCACCAATTCTAATAATTCCCATATTCTCATTATGACGTGCGAATAGTTTTCCATTTTTAAACCATACAAATTTCCAGTCTTTGTTTTTAGCCCTCTCTCGAGCTAAGTAGTGAAGTTTCTTGTAGTATGGTGACATATGCTCATTCACGTATATCTTAGCAGTGCCTCCCTCTCCAAATACCTTCTGCTCATTTAGGCCACGCCCCCTAGCCTTCTCTAGCCAGGCAGCACGGTGATGTTGGGCTCGGAAGCATACAACAATTTTAGCTGGTCTATCATTTCTCGGAGTTTTGACACGATATACATGTTCAATGCCGTCCAACGTGTCTGAAACTTGCATAGCGTCAGCAATCTTCTCTATGGTCTGCATTACATTCTCATTTTCAATGTTTTTCACATTTGAAATTTCAATATTTGTATGTAGTTGATTTTGCTCTATTTCACATATCTTATTCTTTAGTTCATTTATCACTTTTTCTTGCTGTTGTTTTTCTTCAGTTAATTTCTGAATTCTTTGAGTAAGTTCCTTTATGTTATTATTTTGTGTTTTTTGTTGTTTTAATAGCTCGTCATACTTTTCTGACTGAAAGTCGAGAGCTTTTTGCATAGCTGGAATTTCATTTGTTTTCTCAGCTATATTATCAATCTTAGATTTTAAGTCAGATAACATGTTCATCATTTGAGTTATTTTATCAACTTCTTCATCTTCACTTCCTCCTTCAGCTTCACTTTCAACTTTACCTTCCATACGACAACATTCCCACGTTTTTAATGGTCTACCACGTTGATTAGTTTTTGTGCACTTGATATGATATGGATTTTTGCACGACTTGCAACAAATTAACCTATCCACACCAATCTCTTCATTACATGCTGTACACCGCATTTTGCATAAAAGTTACTTTTTATTCTCACTAAGAAAACTGTAATCACAATAAAAAGTATAGGTAATATTTTCCCTACTCCGCTTAGCGAGCGAGCAGTGAATGCATCCACACTCTACCGCTGCACGGACTAGACTGATTAAAACTAGTTAAGGCAGTAAATCAGCTACTGCGCAATTTGACTAAAAAGTTGTAAAGACAGAAAAATCTGAAATTTTGCACAGTGATACATTAGGATTAGGTATCTTCAAAAGTGTAAAAATTTTGAGGGGTCTCCATGCTAGATTTTTAATTATGATTTTTTGAAGTTTTAGTCCCATAAGAGCCCATGTTAATTTAAATAATTAATTTCTCTCTTATCTGATGGTCACGGGTTCTGAAAATTTTATCATAGGTAGCTGTTACTGTTAACTTGCAAATGGCATCATAAAATTTCGAAGTTTTCTTTTTAGATTTTGAGAGACAAGCCATCTGAATACAATCCTTAAAATAAAACTATAACAATAATAATTGCCAGTGATCTGTCCTCATTATGTGAAGTCAATAAAATTGTTATTGCAATTATTTCAACTCATAATAAACACTTGCAAAATTGATCATTTAATTGCAAATAACAATTTCTTTTTTTTAACCATTATTTAATTTTTTATTATAAATTAATGAAATTACTTATTTTATATATTATGGGGCAAAAATTTAATTTTTACAAAACTTAAAAAGTTCATCACTTCAAATTGGTCCCCTCCCCTTAAGAAGAACTTTCTAATTCATATTTTTTACATAATATTTACCCTGATGTCATGGAAGCCTCTTCCTCCATTTTACCAAACACCAACCATATAACTCGCCCCCCCCCCCCCCAAACTCCCCTTGCACCATAGAAATAATTTTCTTAAAGTTATTTTGACTTAATATTGGTATATGCAACTAATAGCCAGTAAATACCAGTAAATGCCACCGAGATGGACTTTATCTTAAAGGCATAGACCACATAAAACAACATGTGCTTTTTACTGAATAAACATGAAATGGGATCTTCAAAACTATTAACAATTTTTACCAGAATGTTAATGTAGCCTCACGAGAGAGCGTAAAATAACTGTAAAGTATGCAATTTGCGTGACTATTCATGTTTATGACGTCAGAAACATGCAAAAATTAGTATGAAAATGTTGTGCGTGTTGCATAAATTGAATTTTCTGATCACTGCTACGGGGCTACTGTTGGGTTTTGAGACAAACTAATGTTATTTATGTAAATCCCATCAAGTGTTTTGTGATTTAAATGATGTTTTTTTCTGGTCTATTCCTTTAAAAACCGGCTTTTATGGCAACCCAGCTCAATACCCAACTGTAGCTCCGTAGCAGTGATCAGAAAATTCAATTTATGCAACCCACAACATTTTCATACTAATTTTTGAATGTTTCTGACGTCATAAAATGGAATAGTCACGCAAATTGCATACTTTATAGTATTTTTTTATGTTCTCTCGTGGGGCTACATTAACATTCTGATAAAAATTGTCATCAGTTTTAAAGATCCCATTTCATGTTAATTTATTAAAAGTACATGTGGTTTTATGTGGTCTATGGCTTTAAATAAGTTAGGATTATCTGACCTATGTCTTTAATGTTGCAGTGTGTCCAGTAGACACCAGGGTGACCCTGGCAGAGAACATACTGGTGGTGGGGGGCACCTCGCTGGCTACTGACTACAACATACATGATGTTTTATCTGACCTATGTCTTTAATGTTGTAGTGTCCAGTAGACACCAGGGTGACCCTGGCAGAGAACATACTGGTGGTGGGGGGCACCTCGCTGGCTACTGACTACAACATACATGATGTTTTATCTGGCCTATGTCTTTAATGTTGTAGTGTCCAGTAGACACCAGGGTGACCCTGGCAGAGAACATACTGGTGGTGGGGGGCACCTCGCTGGCTACTGACTACAACATACATGATGTTTTATCTGGCCTATGTCTTTAATGTTGTAGTGTCCAGTAGACACCAGGGTGACCCTGGCAGAGAACATACTGGTGGTGGGGGGCACCTCGCTGGCTACTGACTACAACATACATAATTATCTGACCTAGGTCTTTAATGTTGTAGTGTCCAGTAGACACCAGGGTGACCCTGGCAGAGAACATACTGGTGGTGGGGGGCACCTCGCTGGCTACTGACTACAACATACATGATTATCTGACCTATGTCTTTAATGTTGTAGTGTCCAGTAGACACCAGGGTGACCCTGGCAGAGAACATACTGGTGGTGGGGGGCACCTCGCTGGCTACTGACTACAACATACATGATTATCTGACCTATGTCTTTAATGTTGTAGTGTCCAGTAGACACCAGGGTGACCCTGGCAGAGAACATACTGGTGGTGGGGGGCACCTCGCTGGCTACTGACTACAACATACATGATTATCTGACCTATGTCTTTAATGTTGTAGTGTCCAGTAGACACCAGGGTGACCCTGGCAGAGAACATACTGGTGGTGGGGGGCACCTCGCTGGCTACTGACTACAACATACATGATTATCTGACCTATGTCTTTAATGATGCAGTGTCCAGTTGACACCAGGGTGACCCTGGCAGAGAACATACTGGTGGTGGGGGGCACCTCGCTGGCTACTGACTACAACATACATGATTATCTGACCTATGTCTTTAATGTTGTAGTGTCCAGTAGACACCAGGGTGACCCTGGCAGAGAACATACTGGTGGTGGGGGGCACCTCGCTGGCTACTGACTACAACATACATGATTATCTGACCTATGTCTTTAATGTTGTAGTGTCCAGTTGACACCAGGGTGACCCTGGCAGAGAACATACTGGTGGTGGGGGGCACCTCGCTGGCTACTGGGTTCAAGTCCAGGCTACTACAAGAGCTACAAGATCTGCTGATGTCGCCTCAATACCTCGCCAAGTTGTCGCTCAAGAGATTTTGTTTTCACACGGCGCCTGGGCAAGAGAATTATATAGCCTGGCTAGGAGGTGAGTCTGTCTGTCTGTCTGTCTGTCTGTCTGTCTGTCTGTCTGTCTGTCTGTCTGTCTGTCTGTCTGTCTGTCTGTCTGTCTGTCTGTCTGTCTGTCTGTCTGTCTGTCTGTCTGTCTGTCTGTCTGTCTGTATGTGTGTCTGTGTGTCTGTGTGTCTGTCTGTCTGTCTGTCTGTCTGTCTGTCTGTCTGTCTGTCTGTCTGTCTGTCTGTCTGTGTCTGTCTATCTGTCTGTCTGTCTGTCTGGCTGGCTGTCTCTCTGGCTGTCTGTCTGTCAGTGTGTCTGTCTGTCTGCCTGCCTGTCTGTCAGTCTGCGTGTCTGTCTGTCTGTCTGTCTGTCTGTCTGTCTGTCTGTCTGTCTGTCTGATAAAGCATGTTAAATCAACGACTAAAGATTATTTGTTGATGTTTCAGCCGCCATCTTGGGAGCAACGAACACGATCAACAAACGTTCGTTGAGCCGAGAAGTTTTCATGAAACAACAGCGACTTCCTGATTGGTCAGATCTCTCCTTCAATGATCCAGGCTCTAAGAAAGGATAATCTGAATATATCATTGTACTAATAATTTATTTACCTAACTTATTGATTTGTATACAAGTTAGCAGCTTCAGTAGCCAGTGCAATGTAATCCTGGTGACGAGCTGATTACATTGCACTGGCTACTGAAGCTGCTAACATCAATCAATATTGATTTGTATACAAGTTAGCAGCTTCAGTAGCCAGTTCAATGTAATCCTGGTGACGAGCTGATTACATTGAACTGGCTACTGAAGCTGCTAACATCAATCAATATTGATTTGTATACAAGTTAGCAGCTTCAGTAGCCAGTGCAATGTAATCCTGGTGACGAGCTGATTACATTGCACTGGCTACTGAAGCTGCTAACATCAATCAATATTGATTTGTATACAAGTTAGCAGCTTCAGTAGCCAGTTCAATGTAATCCTGGTGACGAGCTGATTACATTGAACTGGCTACTGAAGCTGCTAACATCAATCAATATTGATTTGTATACAAGTTAGCAGCTTCAGTAGCCAGTGCAATGTAATCCTGGTGACGAGCTGATTACATTGAACTGGCTACTGAAGCTGCTAACATCAATCAATATTGATTTGTATACAAGTTAGCAGCTTCAGTAGCCAGTTCAATGTAATCCTGGTGACGAGCTGATTACATTGAACTGGCTACTGAAGCTGCTAACATCAATCAATATTGATTTGTATACAAGTTAGCAGCTTCAGTAGCCAGTGCAATGTAATCCTGGTGACGAGCTGATTACATTGAACTGGCTACTGAAGCTGCTAACATCAATCAATATTGATTTGTATACAAGTTAGCAGCTTCAGTAGCCAGTTCAATGTAATCCTGGTGACGAGCTGATTACATTGAACTGGCTACTGAAGCTGCTAACATCAATCAATATTGATTTGTATACAAGTTAGCAGCTTCAGTAGCCAGTGCAATGTAATCCTGGTGACGAGCTGATTTCATTGAACTGGCTACTGAAGCTGCTAACATCAATCATAATTGATTTGTATACAAGTTAGCAGCTTCAGTAGCCAGTGCAATGTAATCCTGGTGACGAGCTGATTACATTGAACTGGCTACTGAAGCTGCTAGTACTAAAAAAAAATCAATAAAATAATTAAATCAATATTGATTAATGTTAGCTTATGTGATTTTGATAAAGAAATACTTAATGTTAATTCTTGGTGAGCTGCTTGTAAAATTAATTATTAAAAATATTTATTAAAACTAATTAACTTGACTTTTTTTTAAATTTTTTGGCATTATTTCAATTAAAAAAATTTAGTCATAATATTTGTTCTTTTAATAAAATTATAAACTGTATTTAATTTTTTTTTTTTTTTAGACGAAGGTTTTTCCAATGGGGCATGGTTTCTAATTTTTTCATGTTTCTGACGTCATAAACATGCAAAAGTCACTTAAATTGCATACTTTACAGTATTTTCACGTTCTCTCGTGGGGCTACGTACATTTTGATGATCTCATATTTCGATCTTATTGCGATAAAAGTCCTATCTCGTATTTTGTCAGTGGAAGCAAAAGGCCTATCTCGTTCCCGAACGTTATGGCGATAGTGCTCGAGATAGGCCTTTTGCTTCCACTGACAAAAAAACGAGATATGCCTTTTTTTTCGCAACAAGATCGATATATAGTAATGTTCAATCAGAAATTTTTCTTTTTTCGAAGTTCAGATAGCAATTACGGTGCGTCGCATGTTTTTAAAAAAATTAACTTTAGTATTGCCGCAACAGTACTTAAATGTGTTTCAGAATTTTTGTGTTGAAATTAAGTGTTGTCGTTAATTTTTGATTACTAAAAAATGGAAGCATTTTTATAGAAAAAATTAATGTTAATGTAGCCTCACGAGAGAAGGTGAAAAAAATTGTAAAGTATGCAATTTGCGTGACTATTCATGTTTATGACGTCAGAAACATGCAAAAAATTAGTATGAAAATGTTGTGCAGGTTGCATAAATCTAAATGTCTGATCACTGCTACGGGGCTACAGTTGGGTTTTGAGACAAACTAAAGTTATTTATGTAAGTCACATCAAGTGTTTTGTGATATAAATACTTTTATGTTTTTCTCTGGTCTATTGCTTTAAAACTATATTTAAATAGTTGCTGTACTTTATTTTGTTTGTAACGTCAATATTTGCAGATTTTAAAATTAGATTTGACACTGCTTTTGTTTTTGATTTGAAAATGCATTTTGCAAACTAAAACTTACCTTTAATCCCAGGAGAATTGGTCTTGTTATTTGGTCCAGATTTAAAGTATATAGGGTACTGCATGGTGTACGCATGACGTCATTTTGAATGCTTTACGATGCTCTTCTTGAGTAATGAATAACATTGCTCAGCATAGGACAAATCTAGTTTTTATTTTTTATTTTTTTTAAATTTTTTTTTGTTAAATTAGCTATTTGTTTCTCACTCACTTGTATCTTTGCTCTCAAAAATATTGCATAGTGGTTTTAAACTGGCAAAGTAAGTTATTTTCCTATACCGCCGGTCAGTACGTTATTCTATGACGTCGATTAACACAATATATTGAAAACACTCAATATACTGTGAAAGTCTGCAAATAGATGACTGTTTAAAAAAAATTAAAAATGGAAATCTAAAATTACCATCTATAAAAGTAAAAAATTAAAAAAAAAGTTTTAATCCATGAATTATATAAAGTATTAAAACAAACAAGTAACTTTAGAAATTTGATTCTAACTTAAAGGCCTTATGCACTTATTTTTTTATCATTTAGAATACTAAATTATACCTTATATTATCCATGAACTTGACACCAATACGTTGATTTTGTATTTATTTTTATTTATTTTCATTTTGACAGTTGAAATAAAACTTATCTGACGTCACAATGTACCGGTGACTGCGATTGGCCGACTTTAATTTCACACGTGACTTTAACATCATTTGCCCTAATTTTTTACATTAAAAAGTTTATTTCAACTGAATGAATTTTTCTCATATTCTTCGAGCTTATTAGGAGCTACAAATAAGGCTTTGATTGAGCTTTGAAGCTTCTTTTGCTATATAATAATAAAAAATGTCGTTTTTCCTATGCTGGCCTATGTATTTCTGACCAACAAAATGGTGGCCCTTAAATATGAGTGCAAGCGGTCTATAGGGGCAACGAATAACAAATTATAGTAGTAAATAGTTGGTAAATATACCTATTGACTAGTAAAGGAACAACAGTTTTGAGGCCGACTATAAGCGATTTTAGTCACATCCGCCTCCGTTTCTCCTTACTACGCGTGCGCAGTAAGTCGAAACGGAAACGGATGTGAGCGAAATTGCTTATATATAGTCGGCTTCAATACAGTTGTTCCTTTATTGGTCAATATAATACTTGAAATATGAGAATTTTAATATTGTTTAAAAACTACACTTTACAGTATTAGGGGCTGATTCTATTTTTTTTTTTAAATTTTTCATCAAAACCAGCGCCTTAATTTAAATTTTTTCTGATTGAATTAAAGATACTTTTCTATTAGAATAACTACTCTATTTAATATTAGTGGTGACTAATAACTAATTTTAATTATTATCATCGTAATTAGTGGCTGAATTTACTTTATAGGAAATGACGTTTTTCTGTCTGAAATGCGATAAATTAAATTTAAATTGTAAAAGTACTTCCAAAAATTAAGGGAGTAATTTTCTTTTTAAATTTTCAATATCACCATCGTAATCAGCTACCTTATTTACCTTAGCACTTTACGTTTTACTTATTTAAATATGACAAACTTCTAATAAACTTCAATATTTTTAAACAACACATCAGTCGAAATATAATTTTATTTTTGCTACCAAAATAGAGAAATACGATCACAATATTTCTTATACCTTATTCTGTACAATGTATTAGGTACCACAAAAATGGCGACTAAAAGCAAAGATGTGTACTGTTTGTTTATTTATGAAGAAGCTACTGTTTTTTTTTTTTTTTTATTTTAGAAATGAGTGATATTTCTGTTTTAAAGAAAGTTAGGTAGGTAATATAAAGAAAAACTTCTTTATCAGCTGTTTTTGACAATTAGTTTAATATTAAAATATATTTATACATATGTGCAATACAAATCTTCTTTGTGTTATTTATATAATTAACTAAACATTATTTATTTTAAATTAAGGTAAAAGTTAAATGTAACAAAGAGAAATTATCAAGTTAACAATGAATATTTTATTATGTATATATTAAAATTAAAACATAAATATATATAGTAATAAAGACAGTTTAAATCTTACATACTATTTTTATATTAATAAAACACCATATAAAATATAATTTATTATAAAAGTAAAATGTCACAAAGGATTAACAAATAAACGTTAAATATTTTATATTTTGTAAAAAACTTGAACTTTAAATATTTTTTATTTAAAATTTTTTTATTATTATTATTTACATTTTTATTAAAATAATTGTTTGCAATTTTTTAACATTATAAACTGAATATACATTATATATATTT
Organism: Ecdyonurus torrentis; assembly: GCA_949318235.1. Classification (NCBI taxonomy): domain Eukaryota; kingdom Metazoa; phylum Arthropoda; class Insecta; order Ephemeroptera; family Heptageniidae; genus Ecdyonurus; species Ecdyonurus torrentis. The sequence continues at coordinate 55,548,894 of OX439128.1, read as the reverse complement.
GTGACTACTAACTGTATATTATTGTCTAAATCTTACATAAGTTTGTTTTATATTATTAAATAACCATTTAACATAAGAAATTATAATAAAATAAAAATGTCACAAAGATAAAGAAATAAATGTTTAATATTTAACATTATGTACAAATATTATATATTAAAAAGTATTTTATTTTAATTGAAATGTTATACAAATTCTTAATATTAGTTTCATTATTTTTTAAATTAATAATTTTAAATTTTTAAACCCAATAAAATGTATACATATTTTTAAGCACTTTTATATATATTGCAGCACCTATATTATAGCTAACCTGATATAAATAACTGCGTTACTTATGTTTGTTGACACAATCTTGTATCAGGGATAGTTCATCTCTGTAAGCTCTAGTAGTGAAATATCACAAAAGTTTGATTTACATATGTTTGCACCATGATTCAGTAGCAGAGTTGCTTAATTAGTCCTCATCCGTTATGATCCAGTAGCAGTTTTACTACGTCTGCGTGACCTTTAATTGCAGCATACTATAGAGCTAAACAACCATCATTGTCCGTGTCAGTTATGACTGCACCATGATCCAGTAGCAGTTTTACTACGTCTTTGTGACCATTATATGCAGCATGCATTAGAGCTGACTCACCATCATTGTCCTTGTCAGTTATGACTGCACCATGATCCAGTAGCAGTTTTACTACGTCTTTGTGACCATTATATGCAGCATGCATTAGAGCTGTCATACCATCATTGTCCTTGTCAGTTATGACTGCACCATGATCCAGTAGCAGTTTTACTACGTCTTCGTTACCTTCATTTGAAGCATGTATTAGAGCTGACTCACCATCATTGTCCGTGTCAGTTATGACTGCACCATGATCCAGTAGCAGTTTTACTACGTCTTTGTGACCATTATATGCAGCATGCATTAGAGCTGACTCACCATCATTGTCCTTGTCAGTTATGACTGCACCATGATCCAGTAGCAGTTTTACTACGTCTTTGTGACCATTATATGCAGCATGCATTAGAGCTGTCATACCATCATTGTCCTTGTCAGTTATGACTGCACCATGATCCAGTAGCAGTTTTACTACGTCTTCGTTACCTTCATTTGAAGCATGTATTAGAGCTGACTCACCATCATTGTCCTTGTCAGTTATGACTGCACCATGATCCAGTAGCAGTTTTACTACGTCTTTGTGACCGTTCCTTGCAGCATACATTAGAGCTGACCTACCATATTTGTCCTTGTCAGTTATGACTGCACCATGATCCAGTAGCAGTTTTACTACGTCTTTGTGACCTTTATATGCAGCATAAATTAGAGCTGACCAACCTTCATTTTCCTTGTCAGTTATGACTGCACCATGATCCAGTAGCAGTTTTACTACGTCTTTGTGACCTCCATTTGAAGCAAGTTTTAAAGCTGACCTACCATCATTGTCCTTGTCAATTATGCTTGCACCATGATCCAGTAGCAGTTTTACTACGTCTCTGTGACCTTCACTTACAGCAAACCTTAGAGCTGAATTACCATATTTGTCCTTGTCAGTTATGTCTGCACCATGATCTAGTAGAAGTTTTACTACGTCCTTGTGACCCTTAAGTGCAGCATACATTAGAGCTGTCATACCATTAAAGTTCTTGTCAGTTATGACTGCACCATGATCCAGTAGCAGTTTTACTACGTCTCTGTGACCTTTATATGCAGCATAAATTAGAGCTGACCAACCATCATTGTCCTTGTCAGTTATGACTGCACCATGATCCAGTAGCAGTTTTACTACGTCTCTGTGACCATCACTTATAGCATACATTAGAGCTGACCAACCATCATTTTCCTTGTCAGTTATGACTGCACCATGATCCAGTAGCAGTTTTACTACGTCTCTGTGACCTTCTCTTGCAGCATACATTAGAGCTGTCATACCATCATTGTTCTTGTCAGTTATGACTGCACCATGATCCAGTAGCAGTTTTACTACGTCTCTGTGACCTTTACTTGCAGCATATATTAGAGCTGACCTACCATCATTTTCCTTGTCAGTTATGACTGCACCATGATCCAGTAGCAGTTTTACTACGTCTTTGTGACCTTTATATGCAGCATAAATTAGAGCTGACCAACCATCATTGTCCTTGTCAGTTATGACTGCACCATGATCCAGTAGCAGTTTTACTACGTCTCTGTGACCATCACTTATAGCATACATTAGAGCTGACCAACCATCATTTTCCTTGTCAGTTATGACTGCACCATGATCCAGTAGCAGTTTTACTACGTCTCTGTGACCTTCTCTTGCAGCATACATTAGAGCTGTCATACCATCATTGTTCTTGTCAGTTATGACTGCACCATGATCCAGTAGCAGTTTTACTACGTCTCTGTGACCTTTACTTGCAGCATATATTAGAGCTGACCTACCATCATTTTCCTTGTCAGTTATGACTGCACCATGGTCCAGTAGCAGTTTTACGAACTCACTATGACCTTTACTTGCAGCATACGTAAGAGGTTTTTCTATTGTATATAATTCAGAATTAAGATATAACTTTGAATTAAAATCTTTTAATTTATCACAGTTAGATAAAACAGCTTTAACAATTATTTGAAATGTTTTGTCGTTGTCTTCCACCATCGAATTAAGCAAACATTCAACTTTACTAAATACTAATAACATTTCAGGTGCATTTGTTTCTGTATATTTAGGCTTTATCTCAAAATAATTTTCCATGAACCTCCTAATCATTGCATTTTGTTTAACTAATAGTATGCTTCCCAAACGTTTTGTTATTTCTTGTTTCTCTAATTTTGAAAATTCGTCGTATCTCAACAGAGATTCATGAACATATAAAGCAATGAAGTATTCAGCAAATGTTAAATGTAGAAACTTTTGTTCATTTTCATTTAATGCATAAATTATACCAATTTGGATTAAATTTCCGTTAAATTCCGGATTGAGCTGCACTTTGAGAGTATTTTCTTCTTCTTTACTAAATGTACATTCAAATTGCGAACTCAGTGATTTTAAAGCTATTACACCGTACAAATTTGTAACTTTTTTAATTTCTTCATTAACTTTTGAATTAATGTTATTTCTGTTTATTCCTACTTTTGAACTTAAGTGTCTTTTTATATAAATTTCAATAAATTTTTTGTACAGTTCAGTCAGGTTTTTAAATGAAATTTCAGAAATAGACGGCAAATTATCAACGAAAATATTAGCAATCATGTATAAGAGAAGAGGAATACCCATCAAATTCTTGATAGAATAACTTATGTTTTCTGTTTTTGCATGCAGTTCTTTACTATATTTATCTACTTCCTGTGCTGTTAACTTTGTATTTTGGAAGCTTACGTGTTTTTCTAGGAAGTTAATTTGATTTTTTTTATTGAAGGGCTCAATTTTAATTGCAAGAGTACTAAATGCCTCTTCCAATGTTTGTTGCATATTTTCTCTACTAGTTATCCAAACCTGAATGCATCCATTGCTTTCGTGTAATAATTTTTGTAAGAATTTAACAAATATATCTGCTGAATTTTTATTTAACTCATCAAATCCATCAAATAGAAGAAATATTTTCTTGCTGGACAGACAAAAGTTAAAGTAGCTTTTATGGAACGTTGATTCAAGTTTCAAGATATTATTTTTAAGGAATTCTAAAGCAGTTATGTTATCGTTTAATTTGTCTAACTCTTCAACTATCATATTTTCGTTTAACTCTTTGAAATATATTGATGATGTATTGTTCTCTTCTTTCAATAAATTTGAAAATTTTCTTAGTAATAAAGATTTCCCCATCCCTGGTTTTTCAGATACTATGGTTACTAAGTTTTTATTTTGTTTGATAAACATTTCTTCAGACTCACTATAACTATTTTGGTTACGGTTAACGTAGTTTTTAATATGTTCTATATTTCCCTTAGTATCACGGTACAGAATTTTTTTGTCTTTTAACTCAAGCAAGTGAAAATTTTTTCCTTTCAAATTTTCATTTTGTGCACATTTTTGATATTCTAGGTTTGCTTGTGTTGTGTCTGTTCCTTCATATAAAATGACATTTTTATCCCCTTGGTCTATATTTGTATTTGGCAAGTACCTGACACTTGGGATTGTTAACTCAGTTATATTCTCTCCCACCACAAAAAACACTTCACTTTGTTTCAATGCTGATGACTCAAGTGCTTCCTTTTTTATTTCACACGGCATTATGTTTCGGTTAACATAAAGTTTTTCCTTATTCTGCATCAGATTTGCTATATTTTCACCTACAATGATTTCCTTTTCCTTTAGTAACTTAACTGCCGTCACGTAGTCAATTGTTATCTTAGCACTTTCTTCAGAAACATGTCCATTTTCGTCACAAAGAAGGTCTTGAACTTTAGATTTACATCCTTGAAGTATCACATTTTTATCAAGCAAACGCTTTTTTGTTTCTGCGTCGAAATCTACGAAACTGTAATTTAAATGTAGTTGAGTGAACTCTTTTAAGCATGAAATATCAGAAATATTTTTATGCAGGATAAAAGTTGCTCTTTTATTCTTATATTTTTCTAGTTCTAGTAGTTTAATTAGTTCTTCAAGAGTCTGAACAATCAGATCAGTTTTCTCATTACAAACCACAGTTATCCAATCTTTTTTATGCTCAAATAAAAGCAGAAATTTATGTAGGTCTTTTGCTTCTACAAAAAGATCATTGTTATGTTCTTTCTGAAATGCCTGGTAAACTTTGGCAGTAGCAAGTAATGTAGATTCATCATTTGTTAACACACAGCAGCTCTCTTTGATGTTAGCTAACTCACTTAAGCAGCTGCTCTCAAATCTACAGTCCATTAAATGAATGTCATTTCGTTTTGATAGCTTAAGATATCTTGCGCCTTGTTTTGCGATATCAAGGAATAATGTGAAATCTTTTTCAGTGAGAGGAATGTTGGTCATTTTTTGCAAATCTTTCAACAAACTTTTATACATAAAATCTGCGTCAGTGCTATCACAATTTGTAAGTTCTTTTAATTGAGACTTAATTTCCATTGACAATTCTTCCGTATTTGCTTGGTTTGTAATAAACGATAGATTTTTTAAGAAAATTTCCCTATCTGACGGATTTATAGAAGAACGGTTCAAAATTGGTTTATTTTTTTCTGAGTTCCAATCTATTTTTTTTATGCTACCATTTCGTGATTTTAGTAAATTAAGTTTTTCTGGATATGAAGGATTTTTACACCAGTCTACAGTTTCATATGGTATAGACGGAACTGCATCATCATCATCATCATCATCATCATCATCATCCTCATCCTCATCTTCATCATTATCATCATCATCATCATCATCATCATCAATAATTTCCCCTCTTATATTGGTAATGTAGACGTATTCGACACATTGTGACGTATGTGCCTTGTTATCTCCAACTGTTGAGTTGCCTTTGGCATCAGACTCCGACACTTCATCATTTAGAGCAGTAGTTCTTGGCAACGGCACATGACATTTGTCTTCTTTCGTTTGTTTGTCTAAATCATCATAACTCAAGTTTAAATTAAATGATTTGTCATAGTATCGTTTGTTATTTATTTTCAATTTTTCACCTTGTAGTAAGTTAATATCTAACAGCCAGTCTTCACTTTTTTCTTTATGTTTAATTTGACAACAAATAATAATTTTGATTCCATTTTCTTTGTACTCAATAATTAAATCATCAAGTTTCCCATAATTTGGTAAGTTATTACCAACTTTATAATTAGAAAAGATTTCAATTTTGGCGTTTACTAAGAAAAATAACAGGAATTGCAATTCATATAAAAATCCTTTTTCTGCACTTACAGTGTTCCCACGTCTTTTTGGCTATGTTAAAAGTTTCATCATGATAACAAATTAACAAGTTATAACTTTAAAATTAACAATCATCTCATGCTGTATCAAATTAACACAAATATCGTCTTTATCGAAACCAATTGTTTGAAGTGAATTTATGAATTATAAATATGATATAAAAATTAGTATAATCACCATTATGCCCTCAGACTTTCTTGATACATTTACCGAGCTTCACTTTGATGCGATAAAGTCGACATTTAACAATCAATACCCAAATAATATTTACAATTCACATTCACAAATGTTTTTTTATAACTATTGCATTAATTAAATATTTTTACATTTTAAAACGTTTTTCTATTAATTTTTTAATTCACCTCTTATCTTCAACTTTTCACAGATGCTCTCTGCGAAATTTTGGGGGATGTTTTTATTTTCATCTGAAAGAAAAAACATAAAATTGAATATTAATAGATTTTGGTTGAATAAAACAGTCATTGAAAAATTTTATTGCAGTTAAATACATTATATTATTCGCACTTGTGTTTTTAAACACAGAAAATATCGAACTTAAAATTTTGCTACGTTATTGCATATTGCAATTAAATTATACCTATAAAATAAAATTTCTGATAAAAGTTGCTATAAAATTAACTAAATAGTCAGAGAAAAGAAAGTGGAAGTATATTTTGTAGACAGATTCATAGTAACAGATTATTAAAAAAATAAAGAGGAATTTTTTAATGTTTGCTTCTATTTGCTATTTTTAAAAGTTCATTCAAATCATGTTTAATTCAATTTCTCTGTAAAAATTCCGTATTTCAAAAATTACTAAACATTTCCTGCAAAATAAATAAATTTCTCTGTCCGAGGTTAAATATTTATATTGTATAAATTATATAAATTGATCATGAAAAATTAAAAACAGTAAAATATAATATTTTCTTTGCACCTATTATTTCAGACAGTGAAAAAATTGAGTTTAAAAATTAGCTACGTAATTGAATATTGCAATTAAATTAAACTTATGAAAGACAATTCATGCATAAAAGTTGTATTACGTATTGTTTAAAAAAATATTGCAATAAATAATATTTAACTAGTCAGGATACTAAAAATGTTTTTATTAAAGATAGCTTCATTGTTACAGATTTAGAAGTTGGGACCAAAATTTAACGATTCTAAATTGAGATTAAAAAAGGCTTAGAATTGGAACAGGAATTTAACTTTGCTTTTGGACAAATATACTATAATATTTTTTTAACGTTAGTTAAGTTAGTAAAGTTTTGAGCTTATAACTCATAAACAAGACCATTTTGTGGGTCTAAATTTGGTAATTTTATAAAGCTAAGGGTCCCAATTAGCCATGATAAAAATGTCATGATCTTTGACTGTCCAAAGAAAAAGTAAGAAAATATTGAAACTAACATTGGTCCTTTGGGATTAAATATAAAAAATTATACAAATTAATATTCACGATAACCTTTTAAAATTTTATTATATATATATGAAATTTTCTTAAGCTAAAATATCGCATTGTGCTAAATTTTGATCGAGAAAAGTTTAAGTCTATTGGCCGACGTTGGTTGCCTACTTTCTCAAATCAATATTTAAAAAGTTTGTGACTCACCACTTGCTCAGTACAGTACTTTGTTGTCAGCTGTGTCTTCAGAGCAGAAGTTCAAGCTGTGCTCGTCTTTTATTGGAGAAATTTCTGAAACAAAAACACATCAATGAACTGTTTTTGTTGATTGAATTAAAAAAGGTTGGAAACCAGGTACTATGAGTTTGACAAAAAATAATGTAAGTAAAGAAAAGTATGAAATTTTGCACGGTGATTTTGTGACTTTAAAAACGTAAAAATTAGGAAGTCATAATGCTAGATTTTAAATTATGAATTATTTTAAGTTTTAGTCCCATAAGAGCCCATGTTATTTGAATAATTATTTTTTTCGTCTTATCTAATGGTCGTTTTATTACATGCTACTTGGAACTGGCTGCTGGTAATAATTCATCTATTTTATACACTTTTCTGGAGTACTAAATCTCACAAAAACCTAAATTTGCCTTATGCACATTATTAAACAACATGCTTTGTAAATATTTTGTGCATCCCTGGCAAAAGTTATCCACGGATATTCAATGATTCCCATGGATAATGTCTGTTTTCCCATGGATATTTACATATTTCCCATGGATATTTGTATTTCCCACGTGGGCTTTATTTCTATCCATGGGAAATTGAATATCCATGGACAGATTTTAATATTTCCCACGTAGTTTATAATTCCCATGGATAGTTTAATATATTTCCCATGGATATTAGTGTTTCCCACGTGAACTTTATTTCTATCCATGGGAAATTAAATATCCATGGACAATTTTAAATATTCCCACATAATTTATAATTCCCATGGATAGTTTAAGTATTTCCAATGGATAGTTTTATATGTCCATGGGAATTATTTAAGCGTGGCGGCATGACGAATATGACGATCTAAGCTCATTTACACAGGCCGAGTGCAAAAAATTAAAAAGTGCATAAGAATAAAAAGTGTTTATTTTTTAATCTTTAACTAGAATCAAAGAAAAATAAATTCTTTTTTTTTCAATTTTCTTCCCAAAAAATGGGTTTATTTCAAACAGTTACCAACCCGTAAAAAAGTTTATCGCGTTTTTCGATGTAACTCAATTTTTAATACCCCAAAAAGTCATTCTAAATTGTTAATAAAGAGCATATATTAACAAATAACCAATATAGATTGAAACTTTAAAAAAAATGCATGATAAAATGAATATATCCACTGACAGAAAAATTATCTATGGGGATTTCAACATTTTCCCCATGGATAGTTTCTATCCATGGGAAAAAAACTATCCACGGGCAATTTGTCCATAGACAATAATTTCCCATGGATAGAAACTATCCATGGGGAAATTGTTGAAATCCCCATGGATAATTTATTATCCAAGGATACACTTTTGCCAGGGATTTGGAAGCAAGAAATAACGTTATTTAATTAATTAATAACTAAGTTATTATATTAAATTATTGTTCGTTTCTTGCATTTCGCAACCTGATGCTCATTTGCTATTTATTCCAGTAAGTTTAAAAATATTAGCAATTCATCAAATTTGCTTGATTTATCGGCATTATTATTGTGTTTAAACCAAGATCATGTTAATAAAGTTGAAAATACTTCAACTAACAGCTACTTAGCCATAATTTGGTGTCACTCAGTAAGTATCAGGCCCAATCATTTAGAAATTGGAATATTATTTAAAATATATAGGACTCTAATCTGCTCTTTTGATTCACATTACAATTTCACAATACAAAATTGAATACGAAGTTATATTATTTTCTGATTGCAAAAGATATATTTGTGCTTAGAGGATTTTATGAGGGTAAGAGAGACAGAGAGAGAGAGAGAGAGAGAGAGAGATGTTTAAACACGTACAGCTCTGGCCAAAAGTTTGAGAACGATTTGAAATGCAACCTGCAACACAAATCATGTAAACAAGCAAATTTCCTTTTTCCTGACTATAGCACTATAGCGATTACGACTATTTATCACGGCAGAAAGCAAGCAGACGTGCGTCTCTCTTGCTTGCTTGCTGCATACACCTTTCTAGCTTGTCAATATTTCTGATGACTACAAAATATTTTAGTTTTGTTATGCATGCCTGCTATTTGATATTGTAAAATGTTGTCTCTTGTTTTTTTTTTTTGTTAAAATACAAGTTTTATATTATAATATAATATCAACCCTGGTAAAAATACTATATTATATAGATAGGCCTATATTTTTATATTATTATTATTATTTTTGCAATATTTGAAATTTTTTCTTTTATATTTAATCAATTAATTAATTTCTACAAATTATCGCTTTCATACTTAATTTGTGTCATTAAATAGTTAGCTATAATTCTTTAACTAACTATTTATATGAAACAACTTAAATTGTATAATTAAAAAAACGGAAAGGGATGATTGTTTATGCGGGGGAATAAAACAACAACAGATGATGAAATTAAATATTATAATTAATAAATATGTTAATTAAAAAAATAGTGAAATACTTATTTTTTAAATATAGGCCTACCATAAACTGGAATCATATAATTATTATTGAATATTTGTAAGACTATATAAAAAAAAGTTATCTTAATTATTTATATGAAACAACTTTTATTGTATAATTCAAATGACACAATAAAGGGACGATTGTTTATGTGGGAGGGAAGAAGAACAGAAAATATAAAATTAGATATGAAATCAAATTGTTTAATAATTCAATAAAATAATTAATAAATAAGTTAACTAAAAAAAGATAAAATAATGAAATTTTTTTTTATTATATCCACTAAATATAAAGTGGCATAAACATCGTAAACTGTGAACATATAATTATTGAATATTTTATAAAAAAAAATCCTTGCTTCATGGAAGTGATAATGTAAAAATAAAACTCAAGAAGACAATATTTGTTGAGTTTGATAAGTAAAAATAGAAATCACCACATTCAATGTGATTGTTTAATCGAAAAGCATGATAACAAAACTAGACACAACAGATATCCAAGAGAGAGAGAGACAGAGAGAGAGAGATGTTTAAACACGTACAGCTCTGGCCAAAAGTTTGAGAAAGATTTGAAATGCAACCCGCAACACAAATTATGTAAACAAGCAAATTTCCTTTATCCTTACTATATCACTATTGCGATTACGATTATTTATCACGGCAGCAAGCAAGCAGACGTGCGCCTCTCTTTCTTGCTTGCTGCATACACTTTTTAGCTTTTAAATATTTCTGAGAACTACAAAATATTTTAGATTTGTTATGCATGCCTGCTATTTGCTATAATTCATTAACTAATTATTTATATGAAACCACTTTATTCTATAATTAAAAAACCGGAAAGGGATTATTGTTTATGCAGGGAAACAAAACAACAAATGATAAAATTAAATACAAAATCAAATTGTTTGGAAAATAAATATTATAATTAATAAATATGTTAATTAAAAAAATTGTTAAATAATTATTAATATTTTTTTAATATAGGCCTATTCCTTAAATATAAAGTAAGAAAAATATCAAAAACTGTAATCATGTAATTATTAAATATTTGTAATACTTCAAAAAGAAATTAGCTAGCCTAATTATATATATGAAACAACTTTTATTATATAATTCAAAGTATGCCGATAAAGGGGTGATTGTTTTGTGAGGGAGAAAATAAGAACAGAAGATAAAGTTAGATAATATCTAATTTTTGATATAAAATATTATAATTAATAAAATAATTAATTAAAAAAAGATAAAGTAGTGGAATAATTTTAAAAAAATTATTATATCCATTAAATATAAAGTAGCATAAACATCGAAAAATATAGTTATGTCATTATTGAATATTTTTAATAGTTAGTAAAAAAATATTTTTTTCCTTGCTGCATGTAAGTTATATAAAAATAAAACTCAAGAAGACAATATTTTGTGAGTTTGATAGGTAAAAATAAAAATCACCAAATTCTGTGGTATTGTTTGACCAAAAAACATGATAACAAAACTAGACACAACAGATAGCCAAACTCAAAGGAAGAGGTGAGGGGAAATATTGACATACTATCGATATAGTCAGGATAAAAGGAACCTGCATTGATGACTAATCTGTTTTGCCCGATCACTTTCATATCGTTCTCAAACTTTTGGCCAGAGCTGTGCATATTTTTTTTTTTTTTTTAATTTACATATCGGAAAAGACAATCATTATGCAATATAATATTATTTAAATTTATCGTTGTATTATTTATATTTTTGTCTTCACAAAATATACATGACGATATATAATTAATTACTTATTAGTCTTAATAGAAAATATAGTCACTATCATAAAAATATTAGAAAACATTTTTTACTTTTAGTGCAGTTCTTTTCTGCTTTTTATCTGATTTATATTCATGACTTCATAGTCATATCATAATTTAATCAAATGAATATTTTGGTACATAAATATTTTCAAATATTTGAAATATACATGAAACATTATTTAAACATACAAACGTAAATCTCGAAAATTAATATTTTCAAGTATAATCGCCTAACTATGTAAAAGAGGAAGTTATGTTTTTCTCTACTCTGCACTTTTTTTTTTTATTTTTTTTTGCTTTTTTTGTCTCTTTTTTTTTATTTGATATATTTATGAGTTAAATTCATTATTAAAATTTAAGTGTGGGGTAGTTGCATTCATATTAAATTTGAAGCAATATGTGAGCAATAATTTACTTGGACTAATAGGAAAAAACATAAAATATCTTTCAGTTCAAAAATACGTGCAATTTTTTTACACGAAATCTGTTAACAGCTTTTCTTTCATTTGATTTTTTGTGAGAAAAATTTTAAAAAGAAAATATTATTAATTATTTTGTTAAGAAAGTACCAAAAAGAATATATATTTTTTCTTTACTAAGAAAAAGTTAATAATAGCTAAATATAAAGTCAAAGCTCCAAAGCGCATTCAATGTTCATTAAAAAAAATGCAGGTATTTTAAGCTGAAAAAAAGGTTTTGTTTTTGTGTCTTTTTGTCCAAGTAATTTATTGTTCACATAATGCGTCAATTTTAATGTGAATGCAACCACCCAACACTCAAATCCAAATACCAGTCTTTCCAGCGACCCCTTGCATCATAAATTTTTTTTTCTTATATAATCGCGCATCCCTTGCTCTATTTTTTCTAACCTTAGACCCACGACCTCTCTAATACCTGATAAGGTTTAAAATTGTGAATCACGGTCAATGTATTTCTTATGGACAAAAGTAATTTCAGTTATTAATTTTTCGCTATTACCATAATTGCGATAAAAATGTTTCAATAATTTTGCTAGACAGCTTAATAAATTTTGAATCGTCTATAAAAAAAATTTGAGCTTTGTACAATAAATAGCAAATATTTAATTATAAAAATAGGGTCTAGTGCACTGGGCTCGGCCTTCCACGCAAAAAGTTTAGTCCAGCATCTTGAGGGTTAAGACAAAAATATAATTAATACAACGATATATTTAAATAATATTATATTGCATAATGATTGTCTTTTCCTACTTAAATTAAAACAATATATAAAGTTTTTTAATGTACATACACTATGCACTTACTTATTGTCCAATATTTTCTGTACTTTTTAGAACTGTAATCTAAATATGAGGCACATACATATTTCATGTACCAATAAAGTCAATAAAAATAATTTTACTCTGTTAGTTAAGTCAATATACACACAAAAAGAATTAATTGCATAATTTATGCTGCATTTATGTCAATATAGCATAAATAATGCTAAACTGGAAAAATATAAATACTTATGCTGTACTACATAATGTCTATGCTATGTAACATAATTTATGCAGTATAACATTAATTATGCTACATTGAACAAATTGTGCTGAAAATGAGCTAGCATAGTTATTATACGTAGTTATTTTTTTACGTGTATGAAATCGTAATAGTTTTTTCAAAATTATTCAACTTTATAAAATATAAAATGTATTTTTTTTCTTTTTTTTTTTTTTGCACTGTTACAGAATAAAAGTCACTTTTCAACTCGTACGTACAGCTCTGGCCAAAAGTTTGAGAACGATTTAAAATGCAACCCGCAACACAAATCATGTAAACAAGCAAATTTCCTTTTTCCTGACTATATCACTATAGCGATTACGATTATTTATCACGATAGCTAGCAAGCAGACGTGCGTCTCTCTTGCTTGCTTACTGCATACACCTTTCTAACTTTTCAATATTTCTGATGACTACAAAATATTTTAGTTTTGTTATGCATACCTGCTATTTGATATTGTAAAATGTTCTATCTCTTGTGGTTTTTTGTTAAAATGCAAGGTTTATTATAATATATTTTCAACCTTGGTAAAAATACTATGATATTATATAGATAGGCCTATATTTTTATTTTCTTATTATTATTTTGCATTATTTAATTTTTTTTTAAATCAATTAATTAATTTCTGCAAATAATTGCTTTCACATATAATTTGTTTCATTAAATAGTTTGCTATAATTCATTAACTAATTATTTATATGAAACAATTTTTATTCTTTAATTAAAAAGACGGAAAGGGATGATTGTTTATGCGGGTGAATAAAACAACAGATGATAAAATTAAATATAAAATCAAATTGTTTGAAAATAAATATATTAATTAATAAATATGTTAATTAAAAAAATAGTGAAATAAAATTATTGTTTTTTAAATATAGGCCTATCCCTTAAATATAAAGTGGCATAAATATCATAAGCTGTAATCATATAGTTATTGAATATTTGTAATACACTTTATAAAAAAATTAGTTAGCTTAATTATTTAAATGAAACAACTTTTATTCTATAATTCAAATGATGCAATAAAGGGATGATTGTTTATGCGGGAGAAAAGAAGAACAGAAGATAAAATTAGATATCAAAGCAAATTGCGTGAAAATTAAATATTATAATTAATAAATTAGTTAATTAAAAAAAGATAAAATAATATTTTTTTTATTATATCCATTAAATAAAAAGTAGCATAATCATCGTAAAACTATATTCATATAATTATTGAATATTTTTAATAATTTATAATTTTTTTTCTTACTTCATGTAAGGAATATTATATAAAAATAAAACTCAAGGAGACAATATTTTGTGAGTTTCATAGGTAAAAATAGAAATCACCACATTCTGTGTGATTATTTGATCGAAAAACATGATAACAAAACTGGACACAACAGATAGCCAAACATAAAGGAGGAGGTGAGGGGAAAGATTCACATACTTTCGATATAGTCAGGAAAAAAGGAACCTGCATTGATGACTCATCTGTTTTGCCAGAGCTGTACCAATAAAGTCACTAAAAATAATTTTACTCTGTTAGTTAAGTCAATATACACACGAAAAGAATTCATTGCATAATTTATGCTGCATTTATGTCAATATAGCATAAATAATGCTAAACTGGAAAAATAAAAATACTTATGCTGTACTACATAATGTCTATGCTATCTAACATAATTTATGCAGTATAACATTAATTATGCTACATTGAACAAATTGTGCTGAAAATGAGCTAGCATAGTTATTATACGTAGTTATTTTTTTACGTGTATGAAATCGTAATAGTTTTTACAAAATCATACAACTTTATAAAATATAAAAAAAATTTTTCTTTTTTTTTGCACTGTTACAGAATAAAAGTCACTTTTATACTCGTACGTACAGCTCTGGCCAAAAGTTTGAGAAAGATTTGAAATGCAACCCGCAACACAAATCATATAAACAAGCAAATTTCCTTTTTCCTGAATATATCACTATAGCGATTACGATTATTTATCACGGTAGCAAGCAAGCAGACGTGCATCTCTCTTTCTTGCTTGCTGCATACACCTTTCTAGCTTTTAAATATTTCTGAGGACTACAAAATATTTTAGTTTTGTTATGCATGCCTGCTATTTGATATTTTAAAATGTTCTGTCTCTTGGTTTTTTAATAAAATACAAGTTTTATATTATAATACAATATCAAACTGGGTAAAAATACTTTATTTTATAGATAGACCTATATTTTTATTTTATTATTATTATTATTTTTTAAGATTATTTGAATTTTTTTTAATCAATTAATTAATTTCTACAAATAATTACTTTCATATAGAATTTGTGTCATTAAGTCGTTTGCTATAATTCTTTAACTAATTATTATTATGAAACCACTTTATTCTATAATTAAAAAACGGGAGAGAAATTATTGTTCATGCAGGGAAACAAAATAACAGATGATAAAATTAAATACAAAATAACATTGTTTGGAAAATAAATATTATAATTATTAAATATGTTAATTAAAAAAAATTGTGAAATAATTATTAATATTTTTTAATATAGGCCTATTCCTTAAATATAAAGTAAGAAAATATTAAAAACTGTAATCATGTAATTATTAAATATTTGTAATACTTCAAAAAGAAATTAGCTAACTAATTATATATATGAAACAACTTTTATTATATAATTCGCAGGACACCGATAAAGGGGTGATTGTTTTATGCGGGAGAAAAGAAGAACAGAAGATTATGTTAGATAATATCTAATTTTTGAAATAAAATATTATAATTAATAAATTAGTTAATTAAAAAAAATATAAAGTATTAGAATAATTTTTAAAAAAAATATTATATCCATTAAATATAAAGTAGCATAAACATCGAAAAATATAGTTATATCATTATTGAATATTTTTAATAGTTTGTAAAAAAAATATTTTTTTCCTTGCTGCATGAAAGTTATATAAAAATAAAACTCAAGAAGACAATATTTTGTGAGTTTCATAGGTAAAAATAAAAATCACCAAATTCTGTGTCAATGTTTGATCAAAAAACATGATAACAAAACTAGACACAATAGATAGCCAAACTCAAAGGAGGAGGTGAGGGAAAAGATTGTCATTCTATCGATATAGTCAGGATAAAAGGAACCTGCATTGATGACTCATCTGTTTTGCCCGATCACTTTCATATCTTTCTCAAACTTTTGGCCAGAGCTGTACATAAAATTTTTTTATTCTTTTTTGTTTAATTTACATAGGAAAAGACAATCATTATGCAATATAATATTATTTACATATATCGTTGTATTATTTATATTTTTGTCTTCACAAAATATACATGACGATATATAATTAATTACTTATTAGTCTTAATAGAAAATATAGTCACTATCATAAAAATATTAGAAAACATTTTTTACTTTTAGTGCAGTTTTTTTCTGATTTTTATCTGTTTTAGATTCATGACTGCATAGTCATATCATAATTTAATCAAATGAATATTATGATACATAAATATTTTAAAATATTTGAAATATACATGAAACATTATTAAAATATGTAAACGTAAATCTCGAAAATTAATAATTTCAAGTATAATCGCTCAACTATATAAAAGAGAAAGTTATGTTTTTCTCTACTCTGCACTTTTTTTTTTTTGCTTTTTTTGTCTCTTTTTTTTATATGTTTATGAGTTAAATTCCACTCAAAAAAATAGTGCATTACTTTAGTTGTTTTTAATGACTAACTTTAGCTGCTAAACGTTTTTTCTGCATTAAATAAGTTGGCAATATTTTTGTGTTTAAAATAAGTTATTATCAATGTCTAATCTCGCGCCCATCTAAAATAAGTTTGCCGCGGTAACTAATTTAAAACACAACTTTACGAGCACTGCCGAATACTTGCGACAACATACGATACGGATAGTGAAAGAAAGCAACATGGCGAAGAAGAAGGAAGAATGCAAGCGAAGCGGCTCTTGAAAAATTCACAAACTAATGGAATACACGGGAAGTAAACATGGTTTTAATATAATAATTTTATGTGTAAGAATGCGTTTACTTTGTGGAACATTTTATTTTAGGTCCGGCGAAAGGAGGAAACGTACAAATGAGAACTGACTATGTGATGATGCCAGATGCCGGTATGTGCGTGGTGCAGACATGGCGGGTAAATGAGAAAAAATGTGGTCTCAAATGAAGGTATTTATCGTTTTAGGGTAGTTTGAATACCATACACACATTTAAAATGTAATAAACGTTCATTTTAATTCATTATGTAAATGAAATTTAATTTCGTCTTTGTTATTTTCGTGTTTTCCGACCGGTATAGACTGTCTGTCACGGTTATGCATGTGATTGAAAACTTGATATTATCGTATCATTGCTATATTTATTGTGAAAAAGCGTAATATTTTGTGGATTGTAATTATTATCGTGTATGTTGCATGCGAAGATGTGGGGAAAGAGAGAGAAGAATATAAAAAAACAAGTGTGCCGGTGTGCCGGGTTGAATTGTGTGCGTAAGAGAGAGAGGTGGCGGGACACGCTGGTCAGAGTGCAGTGAGGCAGGCGGGCGCGAGAGCGAGCGAGACGAGCAAGAGCAGAGAAGCGAGCGCACGCAGCAGCGAAGGAGGGGAAAAATTAGTTACGCGTAATAACTAAACAAAAGTAACTTAAATTAGCTACTGTTAATAACTTGCTAAAAGTGCATTATTTTAGTTACCATTAATAGTTTATAAGTGTATATCTTAAATAAGTTAGTATTCGTAACTAAAGTAATGCACTTGTTTTTGGAGTGTCATTATTAGAATTTAAGTGTGGGGTAGTTGCATTCATATTAAATTTGAAGCAATATGTGAGCAATAAATTACTTGGACTAATAGGAAAAAACATAAAATATCTTTGAGTTTAAAAATAAATGCAAATCTGTTAACAGCTTTTCTTTCAATTGTTTTTTTGTAAGAAAAATGTTAAAAAGAAAATAAAAGTAATTAATTTTTTTTAGAAAATACCAAAAAAAAATATATATTTTTTCTTTACTAAGAAAAAGTTAATAATAGCCCAATATAAGTCAATGCTCCAAAGCGCAATTAATGTTCATTAAAAAAAATTCAGGTATTTTAAGCTGAAAAAAAGGTTTGTTATTTGTGTCTTTTTGTCCAAGTAATTTATTGTTCACATAATGCGTCAATTTTAATGTGAATGCAACCACCCAACACTCAAATCCAAATATCAGTCATTATAAGAATTTCATAAAATTTTATGATATATATTTCCCAACTTATAAACTGAGAAAAAGATAACATCCTCTTTTATATAGTTAAGCGATTATACATGAAAATATATATTTTCGAGATTTACGTTTATATATATATAGATATTTTAAATATTTCAAAATATTTATATATTATAATATTCATTTGATTAAATTATGATATGACTATGCAGTCATAAATATAAATCAGATAAAAAACAGAAAAAAAAAACAAAACAAAAATCACACTAAAAGTAAAAAATGTTATCTAATATTGTTATGATAGTGAATATATTTTCTATTAAGACTAATAAGTAATTAATTATATATCGTCATGTTTATTTTGTTAACCCTCAAGCTCGGACAGGGTTTGTCTCACTTTTGAGTTACTTTTTTTTATTTTAAATTTTTTTAATTGCTCAACAATTATGAAATTTTGTTACTTCTTCAAAAGTGTTGACTTACATCTTCACATAAAAATTGAGCGCGCAGATTTGATTGCATTAATTGTAATTCTTAATTAAAGTTTTTATTTTACGTAGACAGCCGTACCGGGTCTGGGACATCTGCATACCTGCTCTATATAAAATATATAAAATTTCACCCCTTGAGTAGTCGATCACTTTGGAGTAAAAAATTTATTACCCTTAGAGGTTACAAAAATAAAGAGAAGGCCATTTTTTTCGCAAAGAAAAATAATGTTAGGTATAAGATAAAAAATAAGGGATGTTAAAAGCTTTATTGCCTTCTTGCATTGATTATTATTATATATTATAACACAATGAGGCCTTTTTGATGCTTAATTCATGTCCTTATAATATACACCAGCTAATTAAATTAAATAAATAAAAAATATAAAAAAAAATACGCGTGTGGTGTAGTATAAGAAAAGAAAAAAAAACGCAGTAATAAATAACGTCATAAAATAAAAATGGTAATTGTTCAAATCTGGTATATAATATATATAATCTGTAATTTGTAATGCCATATATATTGCAAAAATCTACCTCTGAAAGATTTTTAGATCTGTAAGAGAAATTATGTATAAAAATATGCATATTTGAATATAATTTAATAATTTAAAATATCACACAAAAAAAAAACATTCTGCGAAACGGTTATGCCGTAGTAGAAATTATGATTTTGGATTTTTACTTTAAAAAATAAACTTAATTTGTTTGAGTTAATATAACAAGAGAGATGAGAAGGAATATACTACTCTTTTAAATTTTATTCTTTAGATTCGAGATTTCTCTCTTTACAAAAGTAAAATTTGCTATCGACCCCTCGCATCATAAAAAGTTTTTTTCTTATATAATCGCGCATCCCTTGCTCTATTTTATTCTAACCTTAGGCACACGACCTCTCTAATACCTGATGAGGTTTAAAATTGTGAATCGCGGTTAATGTATTTCTTATGGACAAAAGTAATTTCAGTTATTAATTTTTCGCTATTACCATAATTGCGATAAAAATGTTTCAATAATTTTGCTATACAGCTTAATAAATTTTGAATCGTCTTTAAAAAAATTTTGAGCTTTGTACAATGGAGCGTTTGTAATATTTAAATATAAAAATAGGGTCTAGTGCACTGGGCTCGGCCTTCCACGCAAAATGTTTAGTCCGGCATCTTGAGAGTTAAGACAAAAATATAAATAATACAACAATATATTTAAATAATATTATTTTGCCTAATGATTTTCTTTTCCTACTTAAATTAAAAAAAATAATAATTTTTTTTTTATGTACAGCTCTGGCCAAAAGTTTCCGAACGGGGCAGCGGCGGCCGCTGCGTTTTCTCATAAAGATAACATTGTGTGGTTGCGGGTTGCCTATACAAATCGTTTGGGAACTTTTGGCCAGAGCTGTACGTTTGAGTTTAAAAATGCCTTTTATTCTGTAACAGTGCAAAAAAAAAAAAAAAAAAAAAAAAAATCAACCTATATTTTATAAAGTTATATGATTTTGTAAAACCTATTATGATTCCATGTATATTTACTTAACTAACAGAATAAAATTATTTTTATTGACTTTATTGGTACATGAAATATGTATGTGCCTCACATTTAGATTATAGCTCTGAAAAGTTCAGAAACTATTGATCAATAATAAAGTTTATAGTGTACGTGTTTAAACAGCTCTCTCACTCTCTTTCTCTCTCTCTCTCTCTCTCTCTCTCTCTCTCTCTGTCTCTCTCTCTCTCTCCCTCATACAATCCCCTAAGCACAAATATATCTTTTGCAATCAGAGAAGAAAATATAACTTCAATTTTAATTTTGTATTGTAAAATTGTAATGTTAATCAAAAGAGCATGCAGAATAGAGTCCTATATATTTTATATATAATATTAATATATAATATATAATAATATATAATATAATAATAATATAATAATATATAATAAATAATAATATAATAATATATTATAATAATAATAATAATAATTAATAATAATAATAATAATAATAATAATAATAATAATAATAATAATAATTATTATAATAATATATTATAATAATATATAATATAATAATATATAATATATAATATATAATATATAATATTAAAATTTTTAAATGATTGAACCTGATACTTATTAAGTGACACAAAATTATGGCTAAGTAGCTTTATAATTGAAGTATTTTTAACTTTATAAACATGATCTTGGTTTAAACACAATAATAATGCCGATAAATCAAGCAAAGGTGATGAATTGCTCGTATTTTTAAAATTGGTGGAATAAATAGCAAATAAGCATCATATTGCGAAACGCGCGAAACGAAAATAATTTTATCTAATAACTTAGTTATTAATTAATTAAATAACGTTATTTCTTGCTTCCAAATGCACAAAATATTTACAAAACAAGTTGTTTAATAATGTGCAGAAGGAAAATTTAGGTTTTAGTGAGATTTATTACTCCAGAAAAGTGTATAAAATAGATGAATTATTACCAGCCAGTTCCAAGTAGCATGTAATAAAACGCTCACGGGTTCTGAAAATTTTATTAAAAGTTGCTGTTACTGTGTACTTTCAAATGTCATCATAAATTTTTACAGTTATATTTTTAAATGCTGATATCCTGTTGCATATAGGTCATGTGATTTACTTTTATAATTTGATGCTTATGACTTATTTTTTTTCTCGTGTATTTGTCTTGTTTTAAATTAAACCGTGTAAAAAATAATAGGTTGCTAAAAAATGATTGGCTAGGTCTATACGCCTTTCTTTACTTTGTAACCCGCCCTAGGTCATATAAATAAAAACTTGCACTTTTTAATGTATTTTATATATTTTGAAAATACCGCGATAAAAGAACTGTTTAGAATTTTCAATAATTTTATGTTGCGTATGCAAAAATGTTGTAGTAAAGTGTGCTATGAAGTATAGCGCCCTAAGCAGTTTATGTGGTCGTGCTTGATACACTAACACTGCGCCTTTATATCAATACAGAATAGATCTGGGAGTACTGTATAATATAATATAATCTTTCATTGCTCAAATCACCCTTACAATGTAAACTTGTTATCAAGTTATTGCGTGTGTTAAATACGTTACATATGAAGAAAGGTTCACGAGAGAGGGAGAGTCAGTTGATAAGAGCCGAGAAGTGACAGCTGAAGAAGAGTGGCGCCGGTGGCAAGCGACATGAGCACAGTGAGTGACGGACTACACAACCACACGAGATAACACAGTAATTATAGACAGAAGAAGCAGTTTAAATTTTTCGAGCGTCTCCTATATGTGACTTCTTTTTTCATAAAAAAAAAACTCAGATTAGATTTTATTCGCAAAATCATCGAGAGGGATCGAGAGTGTTCGCAAAATTACTTTTTAATAGCTACCTGAGCAGAAACGAGTTTCTCACCTCACTCTCGTTCTGCGCATGTGTCCCGTTTGTCAATATTCACGCGCGCCGGAGCTGCGCAAACGCTTACTGGAAACTTTGCGCATTTATTCCAAGCACGTGTTAGAAATAATCGGAGAGTATTTTGCGTTTTAACTTTAACTTGTGGGAAATCAAAATAAAATATCGGTAATCGAAGATAGCAGTTCCTAATAAATCGACATCGACTTTCTGAAACAGGGCATTAATTTTGTGAAACCTAATCAGAAGTATGTGTAATTAATGCCCTTATCAGGTACAGGAGACCTCTTGCTATATATCTATCAGCAGAGTGACGTCATGTCTTCTGTGTGACGTCATGCGCAGAGCAATGCGCTAAATCGTCCATCGTATCTATCTTTACTGTATCATGAAAAACCCTTCCTATTCTTTATTATTATATGAAGATGGCGGTAGTTTTTTAAATTATTTAACTTCGCAATGAAGATAAATATAAAATTCAGTGAGTTATTTGCTAATATGGCTTTTAAAGCAATAATATGTTTATTTATGCTACATTTTCGTCTACATATTTGTAAATTTACTGTTTTACTTTATTTTGTTTTTAAAAACGGGTAAAGTTATAACTTTAAATTTAAAAAAAAATCTTAACTATACTGCTACATTTTTATATAAATAAAATAGAAATTAACGAACTGGTATTACAATATGCAGATAACTTTTTAAAACAGCAGAAAACTACATAATATAGATTTTATATAACGTTACTTTATACAAGCATTTAGTCATTGAAAATTTTAGTATTAATGATAATATTATCGAAGCAGTTTATTATTGTAATAAAAGTTTCTTTGTCAATTATTTCACATTTTAAATACAGATGAAATAAAATATATTTTAACAAAATATAAATACCTTGTTTTCACTGTAGATCTATATTAGTTTCACTTACAAATGTCTCTTCTAGAATGTACGAATATTTCCACAAATAATAGATGTTGCATTTTGTTGAAATTTGCAACGTCAAATGTGATAACTTATATCCTAATCTTCTCTCACATATATCAAGGTGCGCCCTTATCTTTATACAAGTTTCGCACGTATTCAATATTAGGTTATCTTAATGGAGAGTTTTAATATATATATATATATATATATATATATATATATATATATATATATATATATATATATATATATATATATATATATATATATATATATATATATATATATATATATATATATATATATATATATATATATATATGTATATATATATATATATATATATATATATATATATATATATATATATATATATATATATATATATATATATATATATATATACAGTCCGTGCCACTTAAGGATGTTTGCAATTTACTAAATTTGAGCCACGCACCAATAGACGCTCAAGCGCTCAAAGTCGCTGGGATATGGGGTAATGTTAACTAAATGGAGAGTTTTTTTGGCGGTCTCTTGTTGGTTGCAACCTTAGGTGGCGTGGACTATATATATTTTCCTATATATATATTATATGGGATGTATTTATATCGTCCTTTGTCAGCAATTTGATAAAGGCCCTATCTTCATTGATCATGCCATAACGTTTGCACTGGACATTGGGCCTTGAATGAAATGCTATGATCAATGGAGATAAGGCCTTTTGGCGCGACCAGCACGATATATATATTTATATATATAATATATACAGGGTGTTTATAAAGTCTTTGAGGGTGTTTAGGCGGTAATATAAGACATAAGGCATGGGCTCTAAAATCTCCAGATCTCAATCCCCCCCTCCCGGACTTCTTCTTCTGGTGGTACATCAAGGACAAAGTCTTTAAAACACCAGTGCATGACGTACTCAAACTAAAGCAGAGGATCACTGCCGCCATCCAGTCTATCACGCCGCAGATGCTTTGCAACGTGTAACGCGAGCTAGAGGTTCGTCTCGGCACGTGTCGTGCTACTAATGGATCCCACGTGGAGGTAAATTTTCCGAAACTTTTGTCAGAAGTCCAAAATTTTAAATTTGTTTGGTTCATTTCAGACGATGCGGACGTGTCAAGATGCGGCGATTTTGGCAAAACCTCATTTTTTGCAATTTTTAGTGTAGCAACTTTATTAATTTTCCAAGTTTAAAACTGTTTTAATTTCCATAATTGAAAAAAAAACAGAGCTTTAATTTCATGTGTAAAAAGTTTATTTTATGTTAAGCCTTATGTCTTTCATTAACGTCTAAACACCCTCAACGACTTTATACACACCCTGTATATATGCTTAGGTATAATATTATTAATATATGTTACTTATATTTAATATGTATGCTATCATAGCATTGCTATATATCAAAGTTTAATTAAATATACAGTAATTAAAGCTAAGATAATATTACTTAAATATTGTAATGTTTATTTAATTACTATTATTTTCTCGTGTATCTTTTTGCACAATATTTTGTTGAAAAACAATTTTTCCCATATGATATCTTAATAAAATTACGATTTTAAATAAATGTTATTTTATGTTAAAATTTACTGGGTATATTTCCAAATTTGTATAAAAGAATTTTCTAAAATTTTAAAATTTATATATAATTACAAGAAAAGTATAATCTATGAATTTATGCTTTTTTGTATGTTATTATATGATAAATATTAAGTAAAATTAGATAAATAATTTTGTTTTACTATCCACATTGATTATTCTTAGTTACATAGTTATTTTGCGATATATAGTATTAGTTTTTTTTTGTATTTAACAATAAAGCGTGCTAAATATATCAGCTAGAATAATTACAACGTATTAGGTTTTTACAATTTATACATGTTATGCTATTTATGTTTGTATTTTACTTGCTCTTCAGTTCATTCAATCTCTGAGAGTATAAGCAGTATATATCTGAAGGTCGTATAACGTAGTGGGTCAGAGCCGAGTTTGGGTGCAGTTTAATATTCTCGGATTTACGCTATTTTAAAGCGTATTATTTGAATCAATTAATAATTGCCTTTTTTGTTGATATTTACAAGTAATAATATTTTTAATTTTTATTAATTTTAATTAGTAAGCGCCCGTAATGAAATGCCTAATTAAAGTTCATAATTTTAAATTTTTAAGTTAATAAGAAAAAAATAAAAAGAGTTTTAGTAAAAATAGAGATTGTGTTGGGGAGAGATGAAACGAGGAAAAGGTGTTAGTTTGTTTTAATGCTGTAGTTTGGTCACATGAATCGAGCAGTTACACCAGTGGCGGATTGAGCGCCGAGATTTCGATATTATCTCGAAGGGCCGCGGCTAAAGAGGGCCGTCGGGCCGTATTCGCAGCAACCGGCCAAAAAAAAAAAAAAAAAAAAAAAAAAGCAGGAGGGAAAGGAAGGAAATTTTTGAATCTTATATATAGTTTAGATATTGATATAATTTTAATAAGATCTATTGTGCGATGGCTGATCTTACAATATAAAGGTTGTAAATAAAAGTTTTAAATAGAAATAAATTAATCTTAACCCAATGTCTCATGCGACGGACTTTCAGAATTCTTGTCAGTTTTTTTTTTCTTCAAAAGATGATGCACTTTGACAAAGCAATATTCATACAAACAATTTGATATCACAGGTTACTAGTCATCTCAAAGAAATATATAATATTATATTACACACGAATATTTTCTATTCTAGCCCTGGGAGTTTTTTTTTTTTTTTTTTTTTTTTTTTTGCTTTCTTAAGTAAATGATTGTAATTTTTACTTAAAATTAGCTAGCCACGCCCCCTTTTTCGTAAAATTTTCGCCTGCGGTGCTATTCTGGGGGGCTTTGCCCCCCAGACCCCCCAGCGGATGGGGGCCGTCTCTTTAGTTATCTCGAAGGGCCGTGGTGGCCCAGTCCGCCCCTGAGTTACACTCCATGATTTTTGCAATCGAAATAATTTGCTTGGTGCAGCAGAGGTCAGCAGGGTCACGCGCACCATACTATGTACTAGATCGAGAGGAGAGTTCGGTGAAAACGTGCGGAGTGATGTCGTAAAATTAGAAGTTTGTCATTTCTGCATTACATTGGGGGTGTGGTAGAATTTTTATTGCTTTTATTTCAGTGACATTTTTTGTCCTTGAATAATTAAATATTGGAAGTCAACAATCAAACTGATTTTTCAGATAATTTAATATTGCTTTTAAATTGAAAATAATTATTCAAGCACACAAAATGTTACATAAAAATATATTATTTAAATTTTTAATTATTAAAGTAAATGCATAATATAAGTAATTTTTATTGAATGTTTTTCATATACTTATCAATATAATCTAATTAAAAAATGATTAATTATTTTTTTTAAATGGACCAATAAATTAAATTATAATTTTAATTCAACTATTTTTTGTATTTAAAAGTCTAAAATAAAACATTATGTAAAAATTATATTATCTTTCAATAACATAATTTTTTTTAGTTTGTAGTGACTTATGCTTTATATCATATATTAGTTAAAATTGTTAGCTAAAATTAGTTAAAATCGGTACAAAAACTTTTTTTTTTGCTGAAATCTAGATGCTAAAAGAATTTTGACAGTATGCAATTATCCACAAATCTCAAACAACAGTTAATAGTAATGCTATAATTATGCTGCAGTCAAATTTGTTTATTTTAAATGCAAATAATAATAATAAAAACTAAAATTAAAAATAAATAAAAAATATTATATAAAGATAGACATTGGACTACATATCTAACTTAATGTTAGTACTTATGTTGCAAAAAAATTACCATTGGATCAATGAATGCACCTTGTCGTACCTCAAGTTAAATATGTTAACATTACTAGATCATTTTAAAATAAAATTAGGTATTTCCCTGGCAAAAGTGTATCCATGGATAATAAATTATCCATGGTGATTTCAACATTTTCCCCATGGATAATTTTTATCCATGGGAAATTAATTATTGTGCGTGGATAGTTTTTTCCCATGGATAGAAACTATCCATGGGGAAAATGTTGAAATCTCCATGGATAATTTTGCTGTCAGTGGATATATTCATTTTATCATGAATTTTTTTTTTAAGTTTCAATCTATATTGGTTATTTGTTAATATATGCTCTTTATTAACAATTTACAATGACTTTTTGGGGTATTTAAAATTGAGTTACATAGAAAAACGCGATACAATTTTTTACGGGTTGGTAATTTTTTAAATAAACCCACTATATGGGAAGAAAATAAAAAAAAGAATTTTTTTCATTGATTCTAGTTAAAGATTAAAAAATAAACACTTTTCATTCTTATGCACTTTTTAATTTTTTGCACTCGGACTGTGTGACTAGGCTTGGATCGTCATGCCGCCACGCTTAAATAATTCTCATGGACACACAAAACTATCCTTAGGAAATACTAAAACTATTCATGGGAATTATAAACTACGTGGGAAAATTTAAAATTGTCTCTGGTTATTCGATTTTCCATTAATAGAAATAAAGTCCAAGTGGGAAACACTAATATCTATGGGAAATATATTAAACTATCCATGGGAATTATAAACTACGTGGGAAATATTAAAATCTGTATATGGATATTCAATTTCCCATGGATAGAAATAAAGTCCTCGTGGATAACACTAATATATCCATGGGAAATATGTAAATATTCATGGGAAACCAGACATTATCTATGGGAATCAATGAATATCCGTGGATAACTTTTGCCAGGGTTATGAAAAGGGATTTTTCATTGAATAAAGAAGAAATTTTTTTAAAAAACACCAAGCTTTTGTATTTGCATTTAAAAAACTGGTGTTTTAGCTTTAGCCCGATCCTCGATTTTTTTAGTTTTAGCTTGTTTGTTTAACCTTGGCTCCTTGTTGAGTTTTTTAGCTCGATTTGGAGTTAAAACCGAGTTTCGAGTCAACCCGGTCTAAAAGTTTTCAACTCGGCCTAAAAAAATTTCGAGTTTTTTACAGCTCCAGTATTATGTTTTAAAATTTATAATTATATACAAAACATGCAGAAATTTTATTTTAAATATTGAAGTTTGGCGCCAAATATTGTCAAGTGCAGATAGTTCACGTCTTTCACACAGTGGCAGCACCGACCAAGACTGAATATAAACCTATTGTATTTGTTATTGTAGGCGATTTAGTAAAACATAATTATATAAATAAGGATGTTTATAAATAAATAAGTACGTAGATAAATAAATAAATAAATAAATAAATGAATGAATAAATAAATGAATGAATAAATAAATAAATAAATAAATAAATAAATAAATAAATAAATAAATAAATAAATAAATAAATGAATGAATGAATGAATGAATGAAGTGAGTGAGTGAGTGAGTGAGTGAGTGAGTGAGTGAGTGAGTGAGTGAGTGAGTGAGTGAGTGAGTGAGTGAGTGAGTGAGTGAGTGAGTGAGTGAGTGAGTGAGTGAGTGAGTGAGTGAGTGAGTGAGTGAGTGAGTGAGTGAGTGAGTGAGTGAGTGAGTGAGTGAGTGAGTGAGTGAGTGAGTGAGTGAGTGAGTGAGTGAGTGAGTGAGTGAGTGAGTGAGTGAGTGAGTGAGTGAGTGAGTGAGTGAGTGAGTGAGTGAGTGAGTGAGTGAGTGAGTGAGTGAGTGAGTGAGTGAGTGAGTGAGTGAGTGAGTGAGTGAGTGAGTGAGTGAGTGAGTGAGTGAGTGAGTGAGTGAGTGAGTGAGTGAGTGAGTGAGTGAGTGAGTGAGTGAGTGAGTGAGTGAGTGAGTGAGTGAGTGAGTGAGTGAGTGAGTGAGTGAGTGAGTGAGTGAGTGAGTGAGTGAGTGAGTGAGTGAGTGAGTGAGTGAGTGAGTGAGTGAGTGAGTGAGTGAGTGAGTGAGTGAGTGAGTGAGTGAGTGAGTGAGTGAGTGAGTGAGTGAGTGAGTGAGTGAGTGAGTGAGTGAGTGAGTGAGTGAGTGAGTGAGTGAGTGAGTGAGTGAGTGAGTGAGTGAGTGAGTGAGTGAGTGAGTGAGTGAGTGAGTGAGTGAGTGAGTGAGTGAGTGAGTGAGTGAGTGAGTGAGTGAGTGAGTGAGTGAGTGAGTGAGTGAGTGAGTGAGTGAGTGAGTGAGTGAGTGAGTGAGTGAGTGAGTGAGTGAGTGAGTGAGAGTGATTATATGAAGGTATACAATAACAGTTTTATTTTAACAGAAAAAATTATTACTGACAGTCTCAAATTTTTGCAGGTTCTACTTGACATTAGGCCAGTGACAAGTTAGTGACAAGAGAGTGACAGCCACAGTAAGGACGCACACAGCCTTGACGTGGACATCTCAGACTTACACGTGGCTTACCACGTGTCAGGCCAGTCCACGTGATTTCAGTTGCTGCATATTGTGAGTAACATTGAACTTCTGTTTGTCGTCAGCTTTGTGATTGTGTGTGTCATAATAAGGAGAGAGAGAGCGAGAGAGAGAGAGAGAGAGAGAGATTGTTTCTTTTATCGGACTTTTTTTATTTCTTCATCCCTCTCTCTCACTCTAAATCTTTCTTAAATATTTAAATAAAATTTATTTTAGTTCTAATAGATATAAGACAAACCAATATTTTCTATAATATAATAAACATTTAAAGAATATAAAATACTATAATATAAAAAATACTTTGTGTTATGAATCAAAGCCGTTTAATTTTACACTTTTTTTTAAATTCATTGCATAGTATTTGTTACTATAAATATTTCTGCGCCATAATTGTGGTGCCTATTGCATTGACTATTAATTATTCTTTTTCGTAACAATTTTTGTAAGTATATATAAGTATATATTTTGTTAACATGACATAGAATATTGGCTTTTTTTTGTAGTTGCAATATTAGTGCAAATTTTATATAATTGATAATCTAAAAAAAAATAATATCGTTATTATAAATACGATAATCAAGCTCCGGACATTGAACTGTAAAACAAAATTCTTCTTTATTTACAAATAATAAGTAAAAGGTGAAATTTTTAAGGTACAAATTAAATGATTTTTTTTCTTGTGAAAAGAATTGTTACTAATTGGATTTTTGTATTATCTTTACAGTTAATTAAAATAAAATTTGGCTCGTGTTTTCATGTACACTCACTGCAGAACTATTTAAAACTTTCAGCTTTAATTAGAATTTCTATGGACTACAAAATATTGCCAAACATTTTTTTACTTAAAAATAAATAAATAAATTGAGAAAATAATTCATGATATTTAATACTAACATATGGCGACCACTTAGGTATTTGACATTTTCAGAAAAAGAAGCAGACAGTTGAAGGTCGACCACCGTAAAGTGAACACAGACAGCTTAGACCTTGACATATCAGCTTGACACGTGGCTGCACACGTGTCACGTCAGTCCACGTGACTTGTTGCTGTTATATATTGTGAGTAACATAGAACTTTTGTTTATCATCAGTTTTGTGCATGTGTTTGTGTCACGTCAGTCCACGTGACTTGTGCTGTTATATATTGTGAGTAACATAGAACTTTTGTTTATCATCAGTTTTGTGCATGTGTTTGTGTCACGTCAGTCCACGTGACTTGTGCTGTTATATATTGTGAGTAACATAGAACTTTTGTTTATCATCAGTTTTGTGCATGTGTTTGTCTGTGCCGTCTATCGTGTCACGTCAGTCCACGTGACTTGTGCTGTTATATATTGTGAGTAACATAGAACTTTTGTTTATCATCAGTTTTGTGCATGTGTTTGTCTGTGCCGTCTATCGTGTCACGTCAGTCCACGTGACTTGTGCTGTTATATATTGTGAGTAACATAGAACTTTTGTTTATCATCAGTTTTGTGCATGAGTTTGTGTCACGTCAGTCCACGTGACTTGTGCTGTTATATATTGTGAGTAACAA
The DNA here is from genome assembly GCA_949318235.1 of Ecdyonurus torrentis. NCBI lineage: Eukaryota > Metazoa > Arthropoda > Insecta > Ephemeroptera > Heptageniidae > Ecdyonurus > Ecdyonurus torrentis. The sequence continues at coordinate 55,517,769 of OX439128.1, read as the reverse complement.
AGAACTTTTGTTTATCATCAGTTTTGTGCATGTGTTCGTGTCACGTCAGTCCACGTGACTTGTGCTGTTATATATTGTGAGTAACATAGAACTTTTGTTTATCATCAGTTTTGTGCATGAGTTTGTGTCACGTCAGTCCACGTGACTTGTGCTGTTATATATTGTGAGTAACAAAGAACTTTTGTTTATCATCAGTTTTGTGCATGAGTTTGTCTGTGCCGTCTATCGTGTCACGTCAGTCCACGTGACTTGTGCTGTTATATATTGTGAGTAACATAGAACTTTTGTTTATCATCAGTTTTGTGCATGTGTTTGTCTGTGCCGTCTATCGTGTCACGTCAGTCCACGTGACTTGTGCTGTTATATATTGTGAGTAACAAAGAACTTTTGTTTATCATCAGTTTTGTGCATGAGTTTGTGTCACGTCAGTCCACGTGACTTGTGCTGTTATATATTGTGAGTAACATAGAACTTTTGTTTATCATCAGTTTTGTGCATGAGTTTGTGTCACGTCAGTCCACGTGACTTGTACTGTTATATATTGTGAGTAACATAGAACTTTTGTTTATCATCAGTTTTGTGCATGAGTTTGTGTGTGTCACGTCAGTCCACGTGACTTGTGCTGTTATATATTGTGAGTAACATAGAACTTTTGTTTATCATCAGTTTTGTGCATGTGTTTGTGTGTGTCACGTCAGTCCACGTGACTTGTGCTGTTATATATTGTGAGTAACATAGAACTTTTGTTTATCATCAGTTTTGTGCATGAGTTTGTGTCACGTCAGTCCACGTGACTTGTACTGTTATATATTGTGAGTAACATAGAACTTTTGTTTATCATCAGTTTTGTGCATGAGTTTGTGTGTGTCACGTCAGTCCACGTGACTTGTGCTGTTATATATTGTGAGTAACATAGAACTTTTGTTTATCATCAGTTTTGTGCATGTGTTTGTGTCACGTCAGTCCACGTGACTTGTGCTGTTATATATTGTGAGTAACATAGAACTTTTGTTTATCATCAGTTTTGTGCATGTGTTCGTGTCACGTCAGTCCACGTGACTTGTGCTGTTATATATTGTGAGTAACATAGAACTTTTGTTTATCATCAGTTTTGTGCATGTGTTTGTGTGTGTCACGTCAGTCCACGTGACTTGTGCTGTTATATATTGTGAGTAACATAGAACTTTTGTTTATCATCAGTTTTGTGCATGTGTGTGTGTCATGTCAGTCCACGTGACTTGTGCTGTTATATATTGTGAGTAACATAGAACTTTTGTTTATCATCAGTTTTGTGCATGAGTTTGTGTCACGTCAGTCCACGTGACTTGTGCTGTTATATATTGTGAGTAACATAGAACTTTTGTTTATCATCAGTTTTGTGCATGTGTTTGTGTCACGTCAGTCCACGTGACTTGTGCTGTTATATATTGTGAGTAACATAGAACTTTTGTTTATCATCAGTTTTGTGCATGTGTTCGTGTCACGTCAGTCCACGTGACTTGTGCTGTTATATATTGTGAGTAACATAGAACTTTTGTTTATCATCAGTTTTGTGCATGTGTTTGTGTGTGTCACGTCAGTCCACGTGACTTGTGCTGTTATATATTGTGAGTAACATAGAACTTTTGTTTATCATCAGTTTTGTGCATGTGTTTGTGTGTGTCACGTCAGTCCACGTGACTTGTGCTGTTATATATTGTGAGTAACATAGAACTTTTGTTTATCATCAGTTTTGTGCATGTGTTTGTGTGTGTCACGTCAGTCCACGTGACTTGTGCTGTTATATATTGTGAGTAACATAGAACTTTTGTTTATCATCAGTTTTGTGCATGTGTTTGTGTCACGTCAGTCCACGTGACTTGTGCTGTTATATATTGTGAGTAACATAGAACTTTTGTTTATCATCAGTTTTGTGCATGTGTTCGTGTCACGTCAGTCCACGTGACTTGTGCTGTTATATATTGTGAGTAACATAGAACTTTTGTTTATCATCAGTTTTGTGCATGTGTTTGTGTGTGTCACGTCAGTCCACGTGACTTGTGCTGTTATATATTGTGAGTAACATAGAACTTTTGTTTATCATCAGTTTTGTGCATGTGTTTGTGTGTGTCACGTCAGTCCACGTGACTTGTGCTGTTATATATTGTGAGTAACATAGAACTTTTGTTTATCATCAGTTTTGTGCATGAGTTTGTGTCACGTCAGTCCACGTGACTTGTGCTGTTATATATTGTGAGTAACATAGAACTTTTGTTTATCATCAGTTTTGTGCATGTGTTTGTGTCACGTCAGTCCACGTGACTTGTGCTGTTATATATTGTGAGTAACATAGAACTTTTGTTTATCATCAGTTTTGTGCATGTGTTCGTGTCACGTCAGTCCACGTGACTTGTGCTGTTATATATTGTGAGTAACATAGAACTTTTGTTTATCATCAGTTTTGTGCATGTGTTTGTGTGTGTCACGTCAGTCCACGTGACTTGTGCTGTTATATATTGTGAGTAACATAGAACTTTTGTTTATCATCAGTTTTGTGCATGTGTTTGTGTGTGTCACGTCAGTCCACGTGACTTGTGCTGTTATATATTGTGAGTAACATAGAACTTTTGTTTATCATCAGTTTTGTGCATGTGTTTGTGTGTGTCACGTCAGTCCACGTGACTTGTGCTGTTATATATTGTGAGTAACATAGAACTTTTGTTTATCATCAGTTTTGTGCATGTGTTTGTGTCACGTCAGTCCACGTGACTTGTGCTGTTATATATTGTGAGTAACATAGAACTTTTGTTTATCATCAGTTTTGTGCATGTGTTCGTGTCACGTCAGTCCACGTGACTTGTGCTGTTATATATTGTGAGTAACATAGAACTTTTGTTTATCATCAGTTTTGTGCATGTGTTTGTGTGTGTCACGTCAGTCCACGTGACTTGTGCTGTTATATATTGTGAGTAACATAGAACTTTTGTTTATCATCAGTTTTGTGCATGTGTTTGTGTGTGTCACGTCAGTCCACGTGACTTGTGCTGTTATATATTGTGAGTAACATAGAACTTTTGTTTATCATCAGTTTTGTGCATGAGTTTGTGTCACGTCAGTCCACGTGACTTGTGCTGTTATATATTGTGAGTAACATAGAACTTTTGTTTATCATCAGTTTTGTGCATGTGTTTGTGTCACGTCAGTCCACGTGACTTGTGCTGTTATATATTGTGAGTAACATAGAACTTTTGTTTATCATCAGTTTTGTGCATGTGTTCGTGTCACGTCAGTCCACGTGACTTGTGCTGTTATATATTGTGAGTAACATAGAACTTTTGTTTATCATCAGTTTTGTGCATGTGTTTGTGTGTGTCACGTCAGTCCACGTGACTTGTGCTGTTATATATTGTGAGTAACATAGAACTTTTGTTTATCATCAGTTTTGTGCATGTGTTTGTGTGTGTCACGTCAGTCCACGTGACTTGTGCTGTTATATATTGTGAGTAACATAGAACTTTTGTTTATCATCAGTTTTGTGCATGTGTTTGTGTGTGTCACGTCAGTCCACGTGACTTGTGCTGTTATATATTGTGAGTAACATAGAACTTTTGTTTATCATCAGTTTTGTGCATGTGTTTGTGTCACGTCAGTCCACGTGACTTGTGCTGTTATATATTGTGAGTAACATAGAACTTTTGTTTATCATCAGTTTTGTGCATGTGTTCGTGTCACGTCAGTCCACGTGACTTGTGCTGTTATATATTGTGAGTAACATAGAACTTTTGTTTATCATCAGTTTTGTGCATGTGTTTGTGTGTGTCACGTCAGTCCACGTGATTTGTGCTGTTATATATTGTGAGTAACATAGAACTTTTGTTTATCATCAGTTTTGTGCATGTGTTTGTGTGTGTCACGTCAGTCCACGTGACTTGTGCTGTTATATATTGTGAGTAACATAGAACTTTTGTTTATCATCAGTTTTGTGCATGTGTTTGTGTCACGTCAGTCCACGTGACTTGTGCTGTTATATATTGTGAGTAACATAGAACTTTTGTTTATCATCAGTTTTGTGCATGTGTTCGTGTCACGTCAGTCCACGTGACTTGTGCTGTTATATATTGTGAGTAACATAGAACTTTTGTTTATCATCAGTTTTGTGCATGTGTTTGTGTCACGTCAGTCCACGTGACTTGTGCTGTTATATATTGTGAGTAACATAGAACTTTTGTTTATCATCAGTTTTGTGCATGAGTTTGTGTCACGTCAGTCCACGTGACTTGTGCTGTTATATATTGTGAGTAACATAGAACTTTTGTTTATCATCAGTTTTGTGCATGAGTTTGTGTCACGTCAGTCCACGTGACTTGTGCTGTTATATATTGTGAGTAACATAGAACTTTTGTTTATCATCAGTTTTGTGCATGAGTTTGTGTCACGTCAGTCCACGTGACTTGTGCTGTTATATATTGTGAGTAACATAGAACTTTTGTTTATCATCAGTTTTGTGCATGAGTTTGTGTGTGTCACGTCAGTCCACGTGACTTGTGCTGTTATATATTGTGAGTAACATAGAACTTTTGTTTATCATCAGTTTTGTGCATGAGTTTGTGTGTGTCACGTCAGTCCACGTGACTTGTGCTGTTATATATTGTGAGTAACATAGAACTTTTGTTTATCATCAGTTTTGTGCATGTGTTCGTGTCACGTCAGTCCACGTGACTTGTGCTGTTATATATTGTGAGTAACATAGAACTTTTGTTTATCATCAGTTTTGTGCATGTGTTCGTGTCACGTCAGTCCACGTGACTTGTGCTGTTATATATTGTGAGTAACATAGAACTTTTGTTTATCATCAGTTTTGTGCATGTGTTCGTGTCACGTCAGTCCACGTGACTTGTGCTGTTATATATTGTGAGTAACATAGAACTTTTGTTTATCATCAGTTTTGTGCATGTGTTTGTGTCACGTCAGTCCACGTGACTTGTGCTGTTATATATTGTGAGTAACATAGAACTTTTGTTTATCATCAGTTTTGTGCATGTGTTTGTGTCATGTCAGTCCACGTGACTTGTGCTGTTATATATTGTGGTTAAGATTGAAGTTTTCTTTGTTATTTGTATATTTACAACGTATATGTTTTGTAATAAATATTTTATATATTTTTATATGTTGTGGTTTCATTTCTGAAATTCTTTTTTTATTAAACATTATTAACCCCCGTAAGCTGCAACGCTAACTAACTAGTTAAACCATAGTTAAGTTGTTATTTTGATTATTGCAACAATTAAAAAAAGATAACTAAGGTTTTACCAGAGGTTGCAGCTTACAGCCCTAAATGCATTTAGAAATAAAATTTTATATTATAATATTGTTTAATTTTATATATATCCATACATACACACACATATATCGTGTTCTTCATTTCGTATGGAAAGGTTGTCTGCCAACACATTCTCTGATTTCGTTCAAATTTGGTACAAATATCAAGTTTAGGGTTTAGAGAAAAGTACTTTTTCAAATTTTGAAAATTTTGAAAATTCCCGGAAAAATCCCGCATTTTGTAATTTTTGTAACTACCGACTTTGCTTGGGAAAATCTTTAATTTCTCTTAAATGAATTAGAATCAGTAAATAAAAATAGTTGGATGGTATGACCATTGACCAAACCTTTTTTTGTGACAGGTGACCCATGACCTTGAACTCGTGTCAAGGTCAATGAACTGCGTTCAAAGTGGAAAATTGCAAAAATGGCCAATTGACGTAACTTTTTTTGGGCATTTTTTTTGCATCATTTTGTAGCCTATAATGTCCTTAAGATATGTGCAAAAATTTGGAATGGACAAATTGTAACTTTAAACGTGGCGCCACGTCAAGCAGTGGCACCTCGGGTTGGTTGCGGAGTACCGACCAACTAAAAAATTCAAAATAAAAATAAGTTACAAAGATATTCAAACCAAACTTGGTGCACATACACATATACACATGGACCATATATTTACAAAGTTATAAACTTATGGCGCGAAAATTCAAAATTTGGCAGTTACGAAACTTAAGAAAAAATTTAATTTTTCTGTATTTTCTCTGTATGCATGACAGTGGTTGATCGTGAAAGTTAATTTAGGATATAAAAATACAGAATCGGTATGGTTTACACCTAAAATCCATAAAATGGCAAAAAAGAGGAGAAAAAAAAACTGGCTGAATTTTATAATATTGCAAACAACAATACTTTGATACGATTCAGCATTGTTCACAATTAGCTTAATTATTGTTACATTAGGCTTCAAATAAATTACATTATTCCATGTCTTGCAAATTATAATAATAAATAATAATTCAATCTATATCATTAGAAAAACAGATTGTGATCGGATCGGGGCTTACATAGTATCAGAGTATTCCGTACTATTTATGAATTATAAATTTTCAGACCATTTTCTTTTTCAAGGCTAGTAAGATTTTCATATATTATAATTAATTAATTTAATGTAAATTATTTAAAGAAATCATAATTAGTTAAAGTAACAATAATTAAGCTAATTGTGAACAATGCTGAATCGTATCAAAGTATTGCTGTTTACAATATTATAAAATTCAGCCAGTCATTTTTTTTTCTCTTTTTTGCCATTTTATGGATTTTAGGTGTAAACCATACCGATTCTGTATTTTTATATCCTAAATTAACTTTCACGATCAACCACTGTCATGCATACAGAGAAAATACAGAAAAATTAAATTTTTTCTTAAGTTTCGTAACTGCCAAATTTTGAATTTTCGCGCCATAAGTTTATAACTTTGTAAATATATGGTCCATGTGTATATGTGTATGTGCACCAAGTTTGGTTTGAATATCTTTGTAACTTATTTTTATTTTGAATTTTTTAGTTGGTCGGTACTCCGCAACCAACCCGAGGTGCCACTGCTTGACGTGGCGCCACGTTTAAAGTTACAATTTGTCCATTCCAAATTTTTGCACATATCTTAAGGACATTATAGGCTACAAAATGATGCAAAAAAAATGCCCAAAAAAAGTTACGTCAATTGGCCATTTTTGCAATTTTCCACTTTGAACGCAGTTCATTGACCTTGACACGAGTTCAAGGTCATGGGTCACCTGTCACAAAAAAAGGTTTGGTCAATGGTCATACCATCCAACTATTTTTATTTACTGATTCTAATTCATTTAAGAGAAATTAAAGATTTTCCCAAGCAAAGTCGGTAGTTACAAAAATTACAAAATGCGGGATTTTTCCGGGAATTTTCAAAATTTTCAAAATTTGAAAAAGTACTTTTCTCTAAACCCTAAACTTGATATTTGTACCAAATTTGAACGAAATCAGAGAATGTGTTGGCAGACAACCTTTCCATACGAAATGAAGAACATATATATATATATATATATATATTTATATATATATATATATATATATATATATATATATATATATATATATGTATATATATATATATATATATATATATATATATATATATATATATAATATATACATAAAAATAACTTTATAGTTCGTAAAAAGTTAGCTGAGTAATTTAATGTTTACTTATAATTATTCAAGCATAAAAATAGAAAATTAAAGTTTCATCACAAATTAAGTAAGAGAATGACCGAGTTGCAGTGAAAGATGAATTATTTTTTCATAAAAATTATATTTAAATTTTGCATTTCCAGTAAAACAAACATTTTAATATTTAAATAATATCAAATTATTATAATTTGTCCAAAATAAAAACATTTGAAAATATTTTATAAATTTAAGAAATTCAAATTAAATTTTCCTTGAACATTGACTTCTAATATTTGAAATGTAAAAACTTTTTCGTGTTTTCCCACATATGACGTCATGTCAATATTTCACCACGCTGATCATTTCTGTATTATTGCCCTCTTTAAAAACCTTCACTTCAAATTTTAGCCGCAACAATAAACATGTAAAGATTAAGAGGCGCTGTGATCTGGGGGAAACTAGAGAAATTTAACAGAGAAGTGACATCCCAAAAAGTTAGGCAGACACGCAACACTCATTTCTTTAAAATTGGCAACACTGCAGACGAAATTACTATAGCGTGCTCTCTCATTGGCGCCGTGATTTGTCCACTTCTGGCCTCTGATTGGTGCTTCAAAACGCAACGTTGCCAAGTAAAACTGTTGAGTGTAACAGTCTGACTAAAACATGGGGATGTCACTTCTCTGTGTAAGTTCTCTAGGCGAAACTTTAAAAATTTTCCCCAAGATCGCAGCGCCACTTTTTTACGTAATTTTGTATTCTTGCATTTTTGAGGCGAAAGCTTGAATTACATTACTAAGGGAACGTCTTTTCTACATTAGCTTGCTATCCTGTTTATATATCCATGGTATTGTGTGATTGTGTTTATATTATAATAAGTGAACGTCTAGTTTGTGAGATATCAGTGGATCAGCGGTTGTCATAAGTTAATAATGTTAATGTGCGCTTCAGTATGAAGTAGAAAATATGTTAAAGAGATACTATTGGTCCACCAAATTACAATAGCAAAGTGTGTCTGCTGCAGCAGTTCTCCACCTTCTCAGACTGGTTGTGATTGCAGTGACCAATGACATAAATATAAGCACACCTCCTTGACTATGCAAACCCTCTCTCTCTCTCAGAATCAGAGTATTATGTTTGCTTGCCCGCCTTCAACCCGTCTGGTGCACTACATTATCTCTCTCTCTCTCTCTCTCTCTCTCTCCTATCCTGTCAAGAGAAAAATACCATGCAATGACAGCAGAGAGAGAGAGAGAGAGAGTGAGAAATGAAGGTGATAGTTTGCTGTCTAGTTTGGTTTTGCATGATACTCATACAGGAAGTGAGACAGTAGCAAAGAGAGAGAGAGAGAGAGAGAGCAAAGGTGTTCACGAGCGTGCAGCAGACAAGCGACTGGTCAAGTAGACAATCATATTTTGGTGCTGACACATAGCAGTGATGTAAGCAGACAGAGAAATGCAGCAGTAGACACACCTAACTGTTGTTGTGACAAGTTCCTTACAGCCACTTCATTGGAGCAGAAGTTTCGACAAAATCATTTTGTTCCCATTATATAACATAACAATTATAGTGTACAAGTAAGTACAGAGCTGACTGATCTGATTTTACATCAAATATTAATTTTGAAATATATTTACAAATATGTTTTATTTTATTGTAGTGTTTTATTTTAACATAGGTACGGCATATCAACACTTAAATCTCTTGTCAAGTCACTTTTTTATCATTTACAATACTAGACTGATGATAATTACCATACCTTATTATCCATGAATTAGACACCATCATGTTGATTTTGTATTTATTTTCATTTTAATTGTTATTTCACGTGTCTGACGTCACAATGTACCACCGCCAATCACAGTCACCACTCTGGTCACGTGATAAATTTAAGCCCCTCTCTCAAGTTCTTTACCCCTATCACGACCACATCGGTACATTGTGACGTCAGATACGTGATATAACCGCTAAAATAAAAATAAATACAAAATCAACGTGTTGGTGTCTAATTCAAGGATAATAAGGTATGGTAATTATCAATCTAGTATTCTAAATGATAAAAAAATAGCTTGACAAGGGCTTTAAGATATAAACAAAATCATTGCTCTCAATAACATTGCTTAGTATTTTTAAATTGACAAAACTGTTATTTTCCTGTGTCTTGCTCATGTATTTAATTGATCCATCATGGCGTCGACTTTAACATGCATGCAGACACCTTATACTTTGTATCTTCCTCTAGATCTTGAACTTCTTCAAAATAAATATTTATAATAAATTATTGTAGCACATGGAAAACCTAAATTTAGGAAATTAATTAGAAACATATAAATAACTTCTTTTTTTTGCTTGCCATATTGTGTTATCATGCTATACACCAATCCCAGTCCCAGTCAAGACATTGTCTTATCGACAGCTAAGGACTTTACAATTAATGTAAACTCACACCAAGGCTGGCCACGGCCTAAGTACACAGCCCGGCATTCGCCATGACAGCCTAGAGAAACCGTGGAAATATCTAGACAGGCTGGTCGGTGCAATCACATCAATCATGCACCTCACGAATACTGTGCGTCGTCATGGAATGTATGTAAACATACATCGTGCAACGTGTTGTGCTCTCACACTTGACGTACGCACCCAGCAGTGGCTCGAACCTATACTTGGTGAGGAGTACACAGTTACGAGTCAGCTGTCTTCACCACTCGGCCATACTCTTTCCTTCAAACCAATGAATCTCTTGCAAAAGTTTAAACAGAAACTTGTTAGTAAAAACGTTATATAATCAGTGGTAAATACTTAACTATTTAAATTATAAAAAGTTTACAAAGTTTGTAACGAAATTATTATGAAAAAATTCAAAATACCAAATTTTTAAATAATTTTTTTTCCTACAGGAATTTTAACTATTAAAAAAAAGCTCCTATTTTCAGTTTGCATTTATTTGTTGTATTTTTAAAAATCAATTTATAACGAACCACAGATTTGAGTGAAAATATTGAGTAGATAGAAACTTTAGTTAAAGGCATAGGCCAGATAAAAACATAAGCATTTATATCACAAAACACTTGATGTGACTTACATAAATAACTTTAGTTTGACTCAAAACCCAACTGTAACTCCGTAGCAGTGATCAGAAAATTTAGATTTATGCAACCTGCACAACATTTTTATACTAACTTTTGCATGTTTCTGACGTCATAAACATGAATAGTTGCATACTTTACAGTATTTTCACGTTCTATTGTGAAACTAAATTAATACTCTTGAATTTGACAGGTTGAATTAGTACCTCAAGTATGTGAGAAAAATAATAATGACCAAAAAATAGCTAATTTACCATAGAAAATAGCCAAAAACTAGGTTTGTCCTATGCTGAGCAATGTTATTCATTGCTCAAGAAGAGCATCAAAAAGCATTCAGAATGACGTCATGCGTACACACCCTATAAGACAGGTAAGCGGCACTACAAGCAGAGGTGAAAAGGTAAAACAGAAGGGGGGATGCAGATGGGACCAGTTTTAAGACAATTGAGACCTTCCTTGTATTGACTGATGAAGGCGAACAACTGTTTTGAAGCCGACTTTAAGCAATTTCACTCATATCCACTTCCGTTTCGTCTTACTGCGCATGTGTAGTAGGAGAAACGGAAGCGGATGTGACTGAAATCGCTTATAGTCGGCCTCAATATCGTTGTTCATTTATTAGGCAATAAAAAAAAAAAGGATTCCATAATCGATGAAAGAGAAAAAAAATTTAAAGGAATGTGTTAGAAGCCAGGTTGGCGAGGGGGTAAAAAGACAAAGAGGGTGGGGGGGAGGAACATGCTGGCCCAGTAACATGAAAATTGAGATACTAGTTTTATTAAAAAAAAAACTGAAAAAAAAACTGTAAAAAAATTTTAACATAAGGCAGAAGTGTATAGGGTGTTTTCATTGATGTTAAAGTCGACGTCATAAGTGAGTACTAAATAACATTGGCCAGTATAAGAAAATGTCACATTTTGCCAGTTTAAAAATGTTTCACAATATTGTCAAACATCGTAAATTGATGAAATTAATTTTGTTGTTTTTTAATTATTCTGTTCTGAATATACTGATACAATTCTCTAGTATTGCTATTATTTGGGGTTGAACGTAGCTCAGATAAAACTTAGTATTATTTACTCTATTTGACTCGCTTGATACTAAATTACTGGGAAGCCTTATTAGTAGGAATTATGCTTATATGGTTATAGGAATTGCATGAATAACTAGATTAAAGAATAACATTTAACAAGATATATTTATTTACGTTACAATTAATATTGGAAATTATATTGGTGTGAATATGGTCAACTTACATGGATGGCGGAGTTGTCGCGGTGTGTGTGTGCCAGCGTGCCGTGACGTCGCGGTGTGTGAGACTACATCTCGGGTGTAGTTCACCACCTCTCTAGCGTACTCGGTAGCTCAAGAATAATAACCTATAATGAGGGTAAAACCGAACCCTTCTTATACTCAATGTGTTTACATTTACAATTAAAACAAACGTGACACAATAAACTACTAATCATTATTGCAATCGTAAGCAATAATGATTATTTATTTTTATTTCAAAACGCGAGTAATCAAATATAATAAATTTGATTACTAAACATTACCCATATGGTATGTTTTGGCTATACGGCTTGCACCACACCTTGAGAGCATTGATGTTGTAAATATGTTGAATTAGTATCTCAAGTATGGGAGAAAAATAAAAATAACCAAAAAATATCTAATTTTTCAAATAAAATTGGCTTAAACAAAGTTTGTCTTATACTGAGCAATGTTATACACTACTCCAATATGGCCTCCAAGCGCAATAAATGTGACGTCATCCGCATACACCCTATAGGATATATCTATAATTACAATATAAATGTGCAGTATCCTGGCAGTTATGCAGCCATGGTGCTCACACAGGAGCAACTGGTTGCATACCTCACTTTGTCTGCAGGCGTCACAATATCTACATGACGTCATCTAGTAGTCTTGCAGTTGTGATTTTGTAGAGTTTTGTGATTTAGTCTCATTTTACCTCGCTGGTATGGCCGAGTGGTGAAGGCAGCTGACTCGCAACTGTGTACTCCTCACCAAGTATAGGTTCGAGCCACTGCTGGGTGCGTACGTCAAGTGTGAGAACACAACACGTTGCACGATGTATGTTTACATGCATTCCATGACGACGCACAGTATTCGTGGAGGTGCATGATTGATGTGATTGCACCGACCAGCCTGCCTACATGTTTCCACGGTTTCTCTAGGCTGTCATGGCGAATGCCGGGCTGTGTACTTAGGCCATGGCCGGCCCATGCTTGCTTTTCTATTAATTGTAAAGTCCTTAGCTGTTGATAAGACAATGTCTTGACTGGGACTGGGATTGGTGTATAGCACGATAGCACAATATGGCAAGCAAGCAAAAAAAAAAAAAAAAAAGTTAAACCTAGGATTATGAGTGTGTGTTTCATGTGCATTTATTCTATGTATTTTTATTTGTGTTTTCCGTTTGTTTTTTACCCAGGGGTGAGAAGGCCGATGTCTTGATTGTACTATGTATTGTGTTTGTATTGTGTTTTTTGAAATAAATCCCTTTCTGAATCTGAATATTAAATGCGCTTGGACGCCATATTAGATCAACTAAATAACATTGCTCAGCATAGGACAAACTCAGTTCAGGGGGCTGATTCTGTAACTTTTTCGCTTTGTTGCAACAAACAAATTTACATAAGGATTAACCTCAGACCTAGCAAAAGCAAAATATCTCAAAATTGGTTCGACCACTTTTTTTAAAAACTTTAAGGGGGTTAAAAAATGTCATGATCTACGAGCTCCAGTTAACAGAATATTCAAACAATATTTGTGACTCGCGATAATTAGGATTAAAATTTGCTTATGATTAGCATTGTGTTTTTGTTTTTTCAATTTAAAAAAATTTTGGTTCGACAACTTTTTTTGAAACTTTCTGACGTTATAGATATGTCCAAGCTCTATCGATTACTTTTTGTTTTATGTTTCAAAATTATTTCTGGTTCGAGAAATGAAGCGTTAGTTTGCCCATTTGAATAACATTGATTTTGATTTCGCGGCAAAATAAAAATGGTTAAAAATTGATTGTGAGAAATGTATGGCAATTATGAAGAAATTATACTTGAACTTCTATTTTGTAAAGATGAGATCTATCCAAAAATAATTTTTAAAATATTTTACGATAAGTTTTTGAAAAAAGGGGGCGTTCTAGGTCTGAGGTTCACCGATAAGATATCGAATAATTTCGTTCGTTATGAAGTTACAGAATCAGCCCCCTGCAGGTCTGTTTTCTTTGACAAATTAAACAACTTTGTTTTTTTCAGCTCGTTCTGTACTTACAAATATTGAGCCAGCTTCTAAACTTTCCTTTGTTCATTAACATCTGATCACTACGTCACGATCGCTTCACCAAGTGTATTTTGACTTACACTTACCATTTATTTTACTGAATAACTTCCATTTATACGTTTTATTAGATGAATATTATTATAATTATTTTTCAACGTGTAAAAATGTGTCAAAAATGTTTCAATCAAGAAAAAATCACATTTTTTGCTTCTGTTAAAACTTAACTTCTGGCGCAATTGCTCGACAGGTGAGATGGCTCGTCTGGTAGCTCGGTACATGCCTGGCGAGAGTGTCCGAATGACATGAGGCGCCATGAAGTGCTTTCTCATTTTATTAGGAAGTCAAGTTGGAACATAAGCAAAATACATCAAATTTTTTCCTCAAATTAATATATATATTTTATATATATATATATATATATATATATATATATATATATATATATATATATATATATATATATATATATATATATATAATATATATATATATATATTAAAATACATAAAATTTTCCTCAAATTAAGAATTTTTAATACTTTTTTATATGCAGAAATATATGAAAATAATTTTCAACTGTAAAAAAGTACTTTAGAATTTTTATTTCTTAAGGCGTGAAATCAGCTACTGCGGGATTTGACTTAAAAGTTGTTAAGACAGAAAAATCTGAATTTTGCCCAGTGATACATTGAGATTAGGTATCTTCAAAAATGTAAAAATTTTGGGGGGTCACCATACTAGATTTTGAATTATGATTTTTTGAAGTTTTAGTCCCATAAGAGCCCATGTTAATTTCAATAATTAATTTCTCTCTTATCTGATGGTCACGGGTTCTGAAAATTTTATCATAGGTAGCTGTTACTGTTAACTTTCAAATGACATCATAAAATTTCGAAGTTTTCTTTTTTTTTTTTTGGATACATGCCTGTACATTTTATATCACTGCACTTTTTTCGTTCTCCTTAAAGGCATAGACCACATAAAACAACACGAGCTTTTTAATGAATTATACACGCAATGGGATCTTCAAAACTGATGACAATTTTTACCAGAATGTTAATGTAGCCCCACGAGAGAGCGTGAAAAAACTGTAAAGTATGCAATTTGTGTGAAAATTCATGTTTATGACGTCAGAAACATGCAAAAATTAGTATGAAAATGTTGTGCGGGTTGCATAAATTGAATTTTCTGATCACTACTACGGAGCTACAGTTGGGTTTTAAGACAAACTAAAGTTATTTATGTAAATCCCATCAAGTGTTTTGTGATATAAATGCTGATGTTTTTCTCCGGTCTATTGCTTTAATTTAAAATATTTAATTAAAATAAAAATTTGTAATTTTGTAATAACAATTAATAAGTACAAGTTTTTCTGGTTTTGATACAAAAATTTAATTATAAATTTTCTTAATTTTAATTAAAATATATAATCATGAATTTTTCTGATTTAAATAAATATTTAGTTTGAAAATACCTTGATTTTAATTAAAGTATATAATTATAAGTAACTTTGATTTTAATTAAATAGAATTATGAATTCTTCCTATTTTAATTAAAATATATAATTATATGAGTAATCTTGATTTTAGGTTAAGGAATTTCATATTTACAAAAATCAGGATTATTTATGATATATTAGTTGTTCCGTATTGACCCCTTGCAAAACCTTGCGCTTTGCCGCCATGTTTGTGGTGCCTAATACATTGTCCAGCATAGGGCAAACATTATTTCTACTAAATTTTAACATAAAAACAGTTTATTTCAACTGAACAAATTTTCATGATATTCTTGTAGCTTATTAGGAGCTACAAATAAGGCTTTGATTGAGCTTTGAAGCTGCTTTTGCTGTTAAAAATATAAAAATGATGTTTTTCCCTATGTTGGCCTATGTATTACTGATCTACACTACAATTTTTATAAAATTCGACAAAAGGATTTTGCCGAATGAAATGGCTAGAAAATAATTGTCACAACAACAGTTAGGTGTGTCTACTGCTGGGTTTCTCTGTCTTCTTCTTATATCACTTGTATGTGTGAGCACCAAAATATTTATGCCTGCTTGCTTGACCAGCCGTCTGGTGCATCTCTCTCTCTCTCTCTCTCTCTCTCTCTCTCTCTCTCTCTCTCTCTCTCTCTCTCTCTCTCTCTCTCTCTCTCTCTCTCTCTCTCTCTCTCTCTCTCTCTCTCTCTCTCTCTCTCTCTCTCTCTCTCTCTCTCTCTCTCTCTCTCTCTCTCTCTCTCTCTGCTACTGTCTCACTTCCTGTGTGAGTATCACGCAAAACCAAACTAGACAGCAAACTATTACCTGCATTTCTCTCTCTCTGTCTCTCTCTCTCTCTCTGCTGTCATTGCATGATATTTTTCTCGAGACAGGATAAGAGAGAGAGTGTGAGAGTGAGAGAGTGAGAGTGAGAGAGAGAGATATAGTGAGAGAGAGAGAGAGAGAGAGAGAGAGAGAGAGAGAGAGTGAGAGTGAGAGTGAGAGTGAGAGTGAGAGTGAGAGTGAGAGTGAGAGACAGAGAGAGAGAGAGAGAGAGAGAGTGAGAGTGAGAGACAGAGAGAGAAGAGAGAGAGTGAGAGACAGAGAGAGAGAGAGAGAGACAGACAGAGAGAGAGAGAGCAAAGGTGAGCGCTAGCGTGCACCAGACGGCTGGTCAAGCAGGCAAGCAAATTTTGGTGCTCACAAAAACCAATGATATAGGAAGGCGGAGAAACCCAGCAGTAGACACACCTAACTGTTGTTGTGACAATTATTTTCTAGCCATTTCATTCGCGCAGCATATTCGGCAAAATCCTTTTGTCCGATTTTATAAAAATTGTAGTGCACAGCATGGCGGCTTTGAAATATGAGTGCAACCTGTCAATATATAAATCATATATATTCATTCATAATAATTAATAAATTGATAATTCAAAGTTAATTATAAAGTTTGTCCTAAAAGTATTTTCACGATCAAGATCTTTGTAATATTCCTCATATAAATTTAATTATATATCAATTAGAGCTGTAAATATAAACCGGTTCGAGCCCCCACCCGGGCCAAAATCTTCGAGTGCTCGTTTTTTTGAAAATGGTAAACCCGGGTTTCGAGATTTTAGCTCGAAAACGAGCTTTTTCGAGTTGAGCTCGTAAGTGACTCGTGAAAATAACGAGCTTTTAAAATAAATCGAGCTAAAGTACAATTTTTGAAGAAAGCAAAGAAATTTTTATTTTGTAATTTTTGTTTAAAATGGTGTTTTTAATACTCTATCATGCAAAATAAGCTGTTTAAAATATTATTAAAAATTATTTTATTTTATTTATGACTTTTATCCCTCAAAAACAATATTTTCATAATAAAAATTGAGCTTTTTTCTTCATAGGCTCGAAAACTCGTTTTTAAACTTTGGCTCAAATGTCAAGCTTTCCGAGCTTTGGCTTGTTTTTCAAGTTTAAGCTCGATTTCAAGCTAAACCCGGGTTTCAAGTCAAACCGGGCTAAAAAAATTTCAGCCCGGGCTAAAAATATTTAGAGTTTTTTACAGCTTTTATATATATATATATATATATATATATATATATATATATATATATATATATATTTGTCGATATTTATTTGCGCATGACATCATACTTTTTTTTTATTATTTTTTTTTTTGGTATTGTATTTGGTTATTATTTTTTTTTCTCCCATACTTGAAATTCAACATATTTACAACATCAATGCTCTCAAAAATATTGCATAGTGTTTTTAAACTGGCAAAATGTGTTATTTTCCTATGTCACCCATGTTATTGAGTGATCCAACATGGCGTCGACTTTAACATGAATGCATATACACTATATAATTGATATGGCCAATGCAAAACAAGACCAGATATTTCTTTATTTGCTTTTTTTCTAAAACTTTTTTCTACAAATAATAATTAAAATTTAACAGGTAATTAATAATTAATCAATAATTAATAATAATTAATCAATAAACAGAAACCTGGAATAGTAATTTTAATATCCGAGTTTATTTTATTTTATCGAAATATAAAATTTGTAATTTTTGTTCTAGCTTTGCATTCTTGTTAAAGTTGACGCCATGTTGGATCAGTAAATAACATATAGGGTGTATGCGCATGACGTCATATTTAATGCACTTGGAGGCCATACTGGAGTAGTGAATAACATTGCTCAGCATAGGACAAACTTTGTTTAAGCCAATTTTCTTTGGGAAATTGTTTAATTTTTTGTTCATGTTATTTTTCTCACATACTTGAGATACTAATTCAACATATTTACAACATCAATGCTCTCAAAAATATTGTATAGTGGTTTTAAACTGGCAAAATGTGACATTTTCCTATGTCACCCATGTTATTGAGTTATCCAACAGGCCTCCAAGAGCATTAAATATGACGTCATCTGCATACATCATATAGGGTCTATGCATTCATGTTAAAGTCGGTGCCATGTTGGATAACTCAATAACATGGGTGACATAGGAAAATAACTTATTTTGCCAGTTTAAAACCACTATGCAATATTTTTGAGAGCATTGATGTTGTAAATATGTTGAATTAGTATCTCAAGTATGTGAGAAAAATAACATGAATAAAAAATTAACAGATTTCCCAAAGAAAATTGGCTTAAACGAAGTTTGTCCTATGCTGAGCAATGTTATTCACTACTCCAGTATGGCCTCCAAGCGCAATAAATGTGACGTCATCCGTATACACCCTATAGGATATATCTATAATTACAATATAAATGTGCAATATCCTGGCAGTTGTGCAGCCTTGGTGCTCACACAGGAGCAACTGGTTGCATACCTCACTTTGTCTGCAGGCGTTTGTATTATGACGTCATGCGCATACACCCTATTTGTAGAAGAAGCTATGATTCATACTTATGTGCTTATATAAGTATTGGTTTTATGTAAGCAGAGAGAGAGAGAGAGAGAGAGAGAGAGAGAGAGAGAGAGAGAGAGAGAGAGAGAGAGAGAGAGAGAGAGGGGGAAGATATTGATCGCGCCTGCGTGTGTGTCGCGGGGAGGGTAGGGAGTGTTCAAGCTAGCCGCTCGCCCACGCCGCTCATACTGTTCAGTCAGTGTATGAGAGAGAGAGAGAGAGAGAGAGAGAGAGAGAGAGAGAGAGAGAGAGAGAGAGAGAGAGTCACCACATCATTGTATATAGGGTGTGCGCATGTAATAGCATAAATATAAAAAAAATCTTTCTTTGAATATTGCAAAAAAAAAAAATTAACTTAATAAGTTTAATTTTTTTAAGCGTAGTGGACTCCAATTTTTTAAAACTTATAATTGAAAATAAATTATATACAGTATTTAATTCATTCATTCATTCATTCATTCATTCATTCATTCATTCATTCATTCATTCATTCATTCATTCATTCATTCATTCATTCATTCATTCATTCATTCATTCATTCATTCATTCATTCATTTATTCATTTATTCATTCATTCATTCATTCATTCATTCATTCATTCATTCATTCATTCATTCATTCATTCATTCATTCATTCATTCATTCATTCATTCATTCATTCATTCATTCATTCATTCATTCATTTGTTCGTTCATTTATTAGTTATTTATATATATTTTGATAAAAAAAAGCTCTGTTTAGCAATTTAACATTAGGATTTATTTAATTTTGCGCTATATGGGAAGTAGATTTTTTTATTATTGTGAAAACTACTGCACTGATTCTATAGAAATACAAAACATAAATAATAATACTAAAAAAAAATAAATAATAATAATAATGAAATAATTTTTAATTATTAAACACTTCATTGAGAAAAGCATAAATATTTATGTTATATTTAAATAATCTGAAAAATAAATTTTAACCGAAACCAAAGCAAAACTAAAAAAAAAGAAAAAAAAAAACTAAAAAATGTTACATTTTAATTTTCATTATCATATACTTCCACCGGACAAAATAACAACCTAATATATAATGGTAGCTCAATTTCAGCTAAATATGTTCAATAGGTTGTATGCATTCATGTTAAAGTAAACGCCATATTGGATAACTCAATAACATGGGTAACATAGGAAAATGTCACATTTTGCCAGTTTAAAACCACTATGCAATATTTTTGAGTGCATTGATGTTGTAAATATGTTGAATTAGTATCTCAAGTATGTGAGAAAAATAACATGAACCAAAAATTAACCGATTTACCAAAGAAAATTGGTTTAAATAAAATTTGCCCTATGCTGAGCAATGTTATTCACTACTCCAGTATGGCCTCCAAGCGCAATAAATATGACGTCATCCGCATACACACAATATAGCATTATTTATGCTGCATAATTCATAGCATAAACATTATATTGTTCAGCATAAATATTTATGCTGTTTATTCTTATAGTTTATGCTATATTAACAAAAACTTGGCATACATTTCTTGTTATATTATACTGATCTGTGATTGGCTGTTAGATTATACCAGTAAGCTACATTGTGAACACAGATATGACAGTTGAGAGAATAATCAATTATTTGAAATATAAAGGTCGCGGGTGCAAGCAAGCAGCGTCGAGAATGTTCTGGACTGAGAAATAAGGAAATATAGCAAGCGAGAAAAAAATTTACAAAAATTACTTTTTTTTTTTTTTTTTTTTTTTTTACAAATTTTGCTTATACTTTAATAATGTGTATACATTCATGTTAAAGTCAACGCCATGTTGGATCACTTAATAACACGGGTGGCATAGGAAAATAAATTATTTTGCCAGTTTTAAAAATACTATGCAATATTTTTGATGTTGTTAATAGCTTGAATTTCAAGTATGCGAGAAAAAATATAAAATTTACTGATTTCTCAAAGTTTGTCCTATGTCGAGCAATGTTATTCACTACTTCAATATGGCGTCCAAGCGCATTAAATATATGACGTCATCCGCATACATTCTATATACATAGAAATGCATGGATTATGATGACTTATTTCTGTAAAATAGTTTAAAAAAAAAACAAAAAAAGTTTAAAATTTTTATATAGAAATTTTATCTATCTATCTATCTATCTATCTATCTATCTATCTATCTATCTATCTATCTATCTATCTATCTATCTATCTATCTATCTATCTATCTATCTATCTATCTATCTATCTATCTATCTATCTATCTATCTATCTATCTATCTATCTATCTATCTATCTATCTATCTATCTATCTATCTATCTATCTATCTATCTATCTATCTATCTATCTATCTATCTATCTATCTATCTATCTATCTATCTATCTATCTATCTATATATATATATATATATATATATATATATATATATATATATATGCTTCTATAAAAAAAACGCCTTCAGTTATACACTTTTATATAGTGTGTATGCGGATGACGTCATATTTAATGCACTTTGAGGCCATATTGGAGTAGTGCATAACATTGCTCAGCATAGGACAAACTTCATTTAAGCCAATTTTCTTTCGGAAATCTGTCAATTTTTTGTTCATGTTATTTTTCTCACA
>OX439128.1:55486373-55491373 GCA_949318235.1 Ecdyonurus torrentis | reverse complement strand
AACTGTTTTTATGTTAAAAATTAGTAGAAATGATGTTTGCCCTATGCTGGACAATGTATTAGGCACCACAAACATGGCGGCAAAGCGCAAGGATGTGCAAGGGGTGCTATTGTATATTATAATTAACAATATAGCTTACTTTTCCTATTAATTGATTTATTATAGGGCGTATATGCAATGAATGTGTGTAAATATTTTTTGTATTGAAAAATCGTTATTTTATGCACCATATTTTAACAATACGTATAATTTCTATTACAACTCGTCTATTATAACTCATATTAAAATAAAAAATAAAATATTATACCTAATATAATTATAGTATTTTGTATCAGTATTTTATTGCGCGGACAGAAATATTTATACAAATTTAAAATATTCTTCGTACTTTTTTTATTGAAAAATCGTTATTTTTATAGTTATAATAGTTATATTATAGTTAAAGCAATAGACCAGATAAAAACCTCATCATTTATATCACAAAACAATTGATGGGATTTACATAAATAACTTTAGTTTGTCTCAAAACCCAACTGTAGCCCCGTAGCAGTGATCATAATTTCAGATTTATGCAACCCACACAACATTTTCATACTAATTTTTGCATGTTTCTGACGTCATAAACATGAATAGTCACGCAAATTGCATACTTTACAGTATTTTCATGCTCTCTCGTAATAAAACCCTTTGAAATTGACAAAAAAATAGTGTAGGGTGTATAAAATATGCCATACAAATTTAAAACATTCTTCATTTTTTTTTTTTGTATTCCAAAATTATTATTTCACTATATCTCAACAATTAACGTATAATTTCTATTACAACTAGTCTATTATATATATAGTTAACATAATACTTAAAATCAATGATTAAATATTAATCATTGATATTACTAATTGAGTTTGTATAATTATTTTTACTTCTAGAATATGCAATGCAAATGTGTAGCATCATTCTTTAATTTATAATATTCTTTCACATTTTTCGTATTCAAAAATCATTATATTATGCTATATATTTTAACAATATGTATAATTTCTATTACAACTATTCTATAGGGTGTATGCGCATGACGTCATATTTAATGCGCTTGGAGACCATACTGGAGTAGTGAATAACATTGCTCAGCATAGGACAAACTTTGTTTAAGCCAATTTTCTTTGAGAAATCTGTTAATTTTTTGTTCATGCTATTTTTCTCACATACTTGAGATATTAATTCAACATATTTACAACATCAATGTTCTCAAAAATATTGCATAGTGGTTTTAAACTGGCAAAATATGTTATTTTCCTATGCTACCCATGTTATTAAGTTCTCCAACATGGCGTCGACTTTAACATGAATGCGAACACCCTATATTCGTATTAGATAATCAGTAATTTCACTGCAAGACAAAGATATGCGAGGAAAATTTGGAATATTAATTTTTCTTTTTTAAAAATCATATATTTTAGAAATTAAATTCTACCAGCACGTAACTACTATTGTATTTAGACATTTTATACTGATAGTTGCCAATATATTTAGTGGTCCAACATGGCGTCTATATAAATGTTTAATTTTTTTGTTGCTCATAAATTGTATTTTAATATTCTCAATAAAATAAAAATAAAATTAAATAAATAAATAAATAAATAAATAAATAAATAAATAAATAAATAAATAAATAAATAAATAAATAAATAAGTAAATAAATAAATAAATAAATAAATAAATAAATAAATAAATAAATAAATAAATAAATAAATAAATAAATAAATAAATAAATAAATAAAATAAAAGTAAGAATACAAAATTCTTATATATAACGTATTAATATTAGAGATGTAAAAAACTCGAAATATTTTTAGCCCCGGGCTGAATTTTTTTAGCCCGGTTTGACTTAAAACCCGGGTTTAGCTTGAAATCGAGCTTAAACTCGAAAAACGAGCCAAAGTTCGGAAAGCTCGACATTTGAGCCAAAGTTTAAAAACGAGCCTTCGAGCCTATGAAGAAAAAAACTCGATTTTTATTATGAAAATTTTGTTTTTGAGGGATAAAAGTCATAAATAAAATAAAATAAATTTTAAAAATATTTTAAACAGCTTATTTTGCATGATAGAATATTAAAATGCAAAACCAAAACTACGAACAATTTTTTCTTTGTTTTCTTCAAAAATTGTACTTTAGCTCGATTTATTTTCAAAAGCTGTTTTTTTTCACGAGTCATTTACGAGCTCAACTCGAAAAAGCTCGTTTTTGAGCTAAAAGCTCGAAACCCGGGTTTACCATTTTCAAAAAAAACGAGCACCCGAAGATTTTGACCCGGACGGGTGCTCGAACTGGTTTAAATTTACAGCTCTAATTTATATATTATCAATTTTCATTTCAATTTTATAATATAGATTAAATATTCTCAATTGAAAACTTTTGAAATTAAAATGTTGAAATAATTTTAGTGCAATTTTGTCAGCATAAATTTTAAAATAATTTTAACATTATTTTTCTCACATTATTAATTATTATTAATTAATTATATAATTTTTAATTAATTATAATATATTTTAATTGAATGTTCTGTTAAACAGTTGGGTTAAATTGAGAGATTTCGCCCAATAAAACACGTTAGTTATTATAATTATTAATAATTGTTAATAATTTGCTAAATTGCATTATTTTAGCTGATAAAAGTGATTATATTAAATTCTTAAATTAGAATGTGTAACTTTTTAGAGTAGGGTATATGCAGATGACGTCATATTTAATGCGCTGAGACGCCATTGTGGAGAAATGAGTAACATTGCTCAGCATAGGACAAACTTTGTTTAAGTCAATTTTCTTTGGGAAATTTTTTATTTAATTATCTTTCTACTTGAAATTCAACATATTTACAACATCAATGCTCTCAAAAATATTGCATGGTGGTTTTAAACTGGAAAAATGTTTTATTTTCCTATGTTACCCATGTTATTGAGTTATCCAACATGGCGTCGACTTTAACATGAATGCATACATTAACATTAGTATTAGTTAATTAATATTGGTATTAAATAATTAGTAAATTTTTACTGCAGGATAAAGATATGCAAGGAAAATTTGGAATATTAATTTTTCTTATTGAAAACTCGTTATTTTACAAACTAAATTTCAGGAACACGTAACTACTATTGTGTTAAGCCTACAGTGTCGTGTAACAACCATTAGTTTATATGTTCGAGTCGTCAGTATAGCGCGTACATCAGTATAGCATATTACTGCACTAAATATGCAAGGAAAATAATGCAATTTACCGATTTAATATTATATTAAATAAATGTAAATATTAATAACAATTATTTATTATTTAATATTATAATTTTATATTTACACTTAAAAGTATGTCTAGTATTCCATATTTAAATATTTGTGAGCTCAGTGCAGTAGTTTTCTCACAAACACACTAACAAGAGGCTTCTACAATGTTAAATTAGTACATTTTACTGTCTTAAAACACGTAAAAGTATGTGAGAAAAATAATAATAAAAAATTAACCAATTTCCAAAGAAAAATGCATAAAACAAAGTTTGTCCTATGCTGAGCAATGTTATTCACTACTGCAGTATGGCCTCCAAGCGCATTAAATATGACGTCATCCGCATACACCCTATTTACAAAAAACAACCATTAAAATAAAAATAGCAGATAGATAACGAAATAATAATAAATAAAGAAATGCAAATACTTAATTTTCCATAATAATGTATTGACCTCTTGCATATCCTTGCGCTTTGCCGCCATGTTTGTGGTTCCTAATACTTTGTCAACATAGGGCAAACATCATTTTTACTAATTTTTAACATAAAAACAGTTTATTTCAAGTGAACAAATTTTCATGATATTCTTGTAGCTTATTAGGAGCTACAAATAAGGCTTTGATTGAGCTTTGAAGCTGCTTTTGCTATTAAAAATATAAAAATGTAGTTTTTCCTATGCTGGCCTATGTATTACTGACCTTTCTGAAGTGCAAATATAGAAAATGCATTTTATAACACTGTACTCAGTATTTAAAACCTTTATTTAAAAATTTTTAATTATTATTTAATAATTCATTAAATTAATAAATATTTGCTATTATTACGATTTTTTTATATATTTAAAAACATGCTAAAAACTATGTATTATTTATAATCTAATTATATATATATATATATATATATGATAAAACAAACTAAATGAAAAATGTATCATGACTTTATTTAAAATAATGTACTCAAATGAGGAAGGTGACTTTTTTTAACCGCCACTTTTTAAGACATTTTTGAAAAGAGCGTTAAAATTTTTTGAGGCGATATTTTTTTTTAGAACGATTGGAGCATGGGAAGTATTTTTAATTAATTTTTGAAAATCGTCCTAAAAAGCCTGTGACGTCATCAATAGGGCATTTATTTCGGAAAGTATTGACTGTAGAAGGTTCAGTAGCCAGTTTTTTGAAATCCTGAGGATGAGCTGATTTCATTAAACTGGTTACTGAACCTCAAACGATTAGTATTTGCCGAGAAAAAAGTGGAATGATGACGTCACAGGTTTTCTAGGTCGATTTTCAAAAATTAATTAAAAATACTTCCCATGCTTTAATCGGCCTAAGAAAAAATACCGTCTCAAAAATTTTTAAAGAACTTTTCAAAAATATCATAAACTTAACAACAAAATGTCAATCCACCTCATTCGCGACTTTTCAATTGTTCACAAATAAAAAAAGTTTGTGGTTTAAAATTTTTTTGAAAAGTTTCTTGACAAATTTCTCTCGCTTAAAACACGTTAAATTTTATTTAGCATTTAAATAATGTTATTTAGTTAGTATTTAAATTTCTTCGAAATCAGTGAAATCAATGCATTTTCTAGTTTTCTTTAAAAAAAAATAATAAAAAAAAAAATAAAAAAATTAAAAAAAATTAAAAAAAAAGGTGTTTTTCCACCTGAGTGTAATATTAAATTAGGTGAACCCTTAGCTTTGGCTACGTCTCGCCGCACGCTCAACC
>OX439128.1:55396373-55483873 GCA_949318235.1 Ecdyonurus torrentis | reverse complement strand
TTATATTTTCGGTTTTTTGTATCAGTAATTCGATTAAAAAGTAAAGATCGGTTTAAAAATTTCGATTTTTATTATTTATTTGAAATATGAAAATCGATTTGAAAAATTCGATTTTCATGTTTTAAATATGAAAATCGATTTTTAAACTTAAATTGTTACGAAAAATCAAATAAATGACCAATTAATCGAACAATAAAATAAACTTCGATTTTTTTCTTATTATTTTTTTTTCTGAAGAATACGAAAGCGTTAAAATTGTATGTCTAACATGAAAGCTAATTGCAATATATTGTAGTAAATTACATTATAGTTTTAAAACTTGAAACTTTTATTAGATTGAATAAAATTAAATTTCTAATTTTTGTTTATTCCTTTAAAATTTAAGTAAATGAAACTGTATAGAATATTTCCAACCAGCGCTTGCTTCCCCCGTATTAAAATACATTTTTATGGAAATAGATTTAATTATGTATTATTTTTTTAAGTACAAAAGAAAATAAACATGTCATATCTGTGCATCTGTCATTTACTATAGATTGGTATAGAAGGGAAAGGGAAGCTGGAAATTTGTACAGTACTTCTTCTGTACCGTTAAACAAGTATTGAGAGAAAGGGTAGGTAAAAAAACACACACACAAAAAAAAGTGTGGTTTAGTCACTGCGTCAGTAAAAGCTATATCATAGAATGGTCATCCCGCTCTCCTCATGCTTTTGTCTGCTCGGTAGTATTTTTATTTTGCTATATAGATAGAACATAGAACATTTAAAAAAATATATCTCTCTCTCTCTCTCTCTCTCTCTCTCTCTCTCTCTCTCTCTCTCTCTCTCTCTCTCATAAGATATTTTATATTTTACTTTTTACATTTAAACAAGAACTATAGCAATAAATTTAATGACAATAACAAACTTTAATAACAATTTATAATAATAAATCAAAATTAGTTGTTAAACATTTTCTTAATAAATAAAAAAAAATGTGAGGCGCTAGAAAAAAAATCTATTTAATGAAGAAGGTGACTGGCTTGGACCGGAAATCGTTGATAGAGGAATTATATTTCCACTATAATATATATATTTATATAATATGTATGCACATTCTTTATTTCCAGCAAAATAAACTAAACAAAAGAAATCGAGTAATTTTTTTTTGTTCTGAACAAAGTTTAAATGATATTTTAAAACTATAAAAAAAGTTTTTAATATTACTAAAATTTGCCGCTAAAATGTTAAGTTCTACATTTGCATGCAATCTTCAAAGTTGAATAAGTTATAATATAATAATATCAAAATTTTTAGGTGCTATTTCTTAATATTAAGTTAATATTATAATCCGCGATCGTATTATTTGCGAGATATCAGTCAATTATCTACCCCCTAATATGTATTGATCCATTTTAAAACCATATAAATTATATATTAATTACTCACAAAACTAAAATCATCAAATGTTTTATTCATATTTTTTAGTTTTATTAACAAATAAACGAATAACAATAAGAAAAAAAGAAAAGGTAAGGCAGGGGGAGGAGGGATTGTAAGGTAGTTTTATAAGCTCTCAGGTGTTTAGCTGCTTGTTGTATACATAGACAAGTCTATGGTTATACATGCACTTAAAGGAAGGTAAAAAAGAAAAATTATATTATTTATTATTTCTTTTAAAAAAAATTTGGTGGTAGTATTTTAAAAAGATGATTTTTTTTTTCAATTGAAAATCTGAAATATATTAACTTAATATTCAAAGATTTTAAATAAATTTACACACTTTTAATTACTAGATTGTTTTCTCCATTATTACATCTTAAAATGCAGTGCTATAGTATATTACTGTTTGATTACAAATATTTGAAACTATCTAGTTAAGATTTGCATACAAGACTATGATATATTTTTGTTATGCTTGTAAAAAGTATTCTTAAAAATAAAGCACTCAAATAATTTAACCTGCTTCCAAAATACGCTTTAAAATACGATATTAAAATTAATTATAAAACATTAAAAATTATTTTCTGGCTTAATTTTTCGTCTTATCAAAATTCATTTTTGATATTCATGTTCAGAATTTTTTTCTGCTACATTAAGGATACAAAATCATGCTTGAAAGATCATTTCAGACTATTTTGCATACATGCAAAAAGATGTGTTTTTCGTGTTTTAACATATTGTGGTAAAATTTTAGCGACATATCTAGGATTAGCATAAAAATTCCGTTCAGAAATGTATATTCCAGACTCGAAATTTTGAAAGCAAGAAACGCCCCTTTTTAATTAATGATTAATTACTCTAGAACTATACGTCGCATCAAAAATTTGCAATAATTAGAAATACGTAAAATTATGTTATACACCATGTACAGAAATTTCATAACAGTTGAACTGTTTTTGACAAATTGCGAACGTTTTAAAAAAGTTAAATTGGGAAATTATGAAAGTAATGTTATTGTGTATACAATATTTTACTTCACTTTTAAAATTTACTATTTTAACTTTTTTTAAAACGTTGGGAATTTGTCAAAAACAGTTCAAATGATTTGAAATTTCTACACGTGGTGTATTATATAATTTTACGCATTTCTTGTTATTATAAATTTTTGAAGCGACGTATAGTTCTTGAGAAATTTATCAATAATTAAAAAGGGGCGTTTCTGGCTTTCAAAATTTCTAATCTTGAAAAGTAATTTCTGAACGCAATTTTTATGCTAATCCTAAATATGTCGCTAAAATTTAACTACAATGTGTGTAAAACAGGAAAAACACATTTTTGCTTGTATGCAAAAAATCGTGATAATATGTCTCAAACATGATTTTGTATCCTCAATGTAGAAGAAAAGAAATGCTGAACATTAATATCAAATTGCAATTTCAATAAAATAAAAAGATTGAGCCAGAATATAATTTTCTTGTTTTATAATCAATTTTATTGTCGGTTATTTAACGTCTATTTTTGAAGCAGGTTATATTAATAACAATTAAGGACTTTATTCATGAATACTTTTTCAAGCATAACAAAAATATTTCATTCTTGTATGCAAATCTTAAATAGATATTTACAGATGCAATAAAGTAATTTTCAGATCGATTTTTTATGTATGTAAAAATAAAGAGAGAAAATCATGCAAAAAAAACCTGTAAAAACATTGAATTTTTTTACCCCATACTACTCTTTCAAAGTCGAAAAGTATGTACTATTGCACACCTCTTTTTATATTATATGCTAGGTAAAACAGACACCTTTTAAAATTAGGTAGTCCTGAGATAAAGAATGATCTGCTACCTGACCGGAAGACCCTCATTACCTTATATGCATTACTAAAAGTTAAGAGTTATAAAAAGTAAGTAAAGTGAATTAAAGTTGATACAGTTGTTATTTTAATAAAAAATACATAAATATACTTTTTTTGATCGTCGTTCTAAAGTCATTTTTACATTTTAATGACAATTTTTTGTGTATTGTTTTGCTTATAGTATTTCGCTGAGAATGACGCTAGAATGACAATTAAAACAGATATATGTGTGTTTTTTCATTAATAAGACAACTGCAATTATTTTAATTAACTGCAATTGTTCCTACTAAATATAGATGTTTAGTCATGCAAAGGTAATTGGGTCTTACCGGGTCTTACCTGGTCAGGTATACGCTTTCTGTGCGCTTATATATTTTCTCCCGCACCCATAGATACAAAATTTTTTATGTTAAGTTCTGAGCAATTGAATTTTTTTAATTTTTTTTATTGAATTATTATAATATTACCTATATACGCCTATATATATATAGTTGCAAAAAAAAAGAGGAAAATTTGTTAGGTATTAAACATATTGAATATAATTATTTAGGTGTTAAAAACTAATTGATCAAGATGTTTTATTACATCACCCTATAATTTATTTTTTTATTGCTTATTTGTTTGTTCGTGGTTTCGCAGAAAAGAAATTAAAATATTTGATTAAAAAAAGTGAACAAACCAAAACGTATAAATATAAGAGTTTGAAAATCAGAGATCTCCGCACTAACGTAGATAATTTCAAAATAAATTTATTGTAGCATATCACTCCATTTAATTCATAACTTTTTAAAGAAAATATTGCGTGATTAACAATCAAAGCAAAATTAGCTGAATAAATGATCGAACAAGATTAAATAAAAAAACAACTGATCAAATGTACACCTCTAAAATAATATATTTTTTCTATAGTTTTTTATTATATAAAATTATTTGATTCATATACATTTTTAATATTACGATTGGAAGTATACTATATTTAGCTATAAAAATTATTTCGATTTTTTTTACGTATAAATATTCAACTTTTTAAAAAAATCGAATTCTTTGACGGTTTTTTATTTAATAGAAGAATTTCGATTAATCGAATCTTTGCAAAACGGTTTTTGGTTGTTTTAAACCGTTAATATTAATTTCGATTTTTTTTAAAAAAAATCGATTTGTTTCAATAAGTTGAAACCGGTTTTTTGAAATGACGAAACCGGTTTCAAAAATAAACCGGATGAAATCCACAGCTCTAATATATATATATATATATATATATATATATATATATATATATATATATATATATATATAATATATATGTGTGTATTTCATTTAAAAGTTAAATTTAGCATTTTTCCACTGATATTTTTAAATACATCATCAAAAATAAGGGTTTTTTTCTTCTAAATATCTAAAGTAATAGGATGTATGCAGATGACGTCATATTTAATGCACTTGGAGGCCATACTGGAGTAGTGAATAACATTGCTCAGCATAGGACAAACTTTGTTTAACCCTCAAGCGGTCAGACCGGGTCTGTCTCATATTTGAGTTAGTTTTTTTAATTTAAAATTTTTTGTAATTGCTCAAAAATTATGAAATTTGGTTACTTCCTCAAAAGTGTTGACTTACATCTTCACATAAAAATTGAGGGCGCAGATATGATTGCATTAATTGTAATTCTTAATTAAAGTTTTGATTTTGCGTGGATAGCCGTACCGGGTCTGGGACATCTGCATACCTGCTCTATATAAATGCAGTACGGAGAGAAATAATTACTAAGTTATTGTTAAAAACTACTAGTTTGCACAGTAGTTTTTGTGCCAACTGCGCTAATGCAATAGAAATCAACTTTTTCGTATCAATAGGGTGATTTCATTCATGTTAAAGTCGACGTCATAAGTGAGTACTAAATAACATTGGCCAGTATAGGAAAATGTCACATTTTGCCAGTTTAAAAATACTTAGCAATATTTTTGAGAGCATTGATGTTGTTAACAGTTTGAATTAGTATCTCAAGTATGTGAGAAAAATAATAATAACCAAAAAAATAGCTAATTTCTAAAGAAAATACCTAAAAACTATGTTTGTCCTATGCTGAGCAATGTTTTTCATTACTCAAGATGAGCATCGTAAAGCACTCAGAATGACGTCATGCGCACACACACTATACTTCATAACTGAGAAAAAATTATAAAATTTAAGTTTCATTTTTGTTAGTAAATGTTTCAAAGAATTGTTTACTAGAAAAGGAACAATTGTGCATTCTAGCGTCTCTCTATTGTAATATTCTACTATACGCGCTCTTCAAAATCTACTATGCGGATTGATAAACTTTACTATGCGCACAGTAGGGCGCTACCTCAAATGTGTGTCTATATTTTACTTATACTCATCAATAGATACCGGATTTTATGTTGATTTTTTTGACAAAAATGTCACAAAAAAAGGTGATTTTTTGAGGCAAAAATGTTGGTAAAATGTTGAAAAATGTTGAATTTTTGGAAAAAATGTTGAAAAATGTTGAAAATTATAAAATGGCACAAAAATTGTTTATTTATGCTTCCGCAATGATTACACAAACTTTTACAAGTTTTTTTTATGGTTGCTAAAGTTTCAGAAAAAAAAATCAATGTTAAAAATACATTAAATAATAATAATTGACTTGTAGAAATCCAGGTTTTAAGTTATTTTTCTATATCTACTAAAATTTTCAGTTTACAATATTTTCAACGTTTAGATAAAAAGTCCATATCACTCTCAAATTCAACTTTTTATCCCAAAGATTTTCGTTGTTATTCAATGTATAACAACTACCCAAAATACTACTGAATATTTTTAGATCTCATCGTAGTTGTCAGATGAGGGATTTTTTTTTTAATTACCATATAGGGTATCATGAGTTAATTTTTTTTTCACTCTGTTTTTAATTTGAGTTAACATTATTACATGCGACGTCATCAAAAAAAAAGAAAAGATGATTAAAAATTAATAAAATAATTGGCTTATTAAAATCTCAAAATTTAAAATATTTTATGCTCTTCCCCCCCCCCCTCCCCTATATTTTGTATAATTTTATTCTACGATTTCATTAATAAAAAATTTAAAATTGTTGTTTGCCTTAGTAAAATTTTACTTATTTCAATTTTGTATAAATAACTTAAATATACAATAACTTTTTATTAAATTTATAAGTTTAATTACACTAACCAAAAAACTTAAATACTTTTTATTATAATATTAAGAAACATGGTTGGCCATTTTTACGTTATACGAT
This sequence comes from Ecdyonurus torrentis, assembly GCA_949318235.1. Lineage (NCBI taxonomy): Eukaryota > Metazoa > Arthropoda > Insecta > Ephemeroptera > Heptageniidae > Ecdyonurus > Ecdyonurus torrentis. Next base: position 55,477,331 of record OX439128.1, on the reverse strand, counting down.
TTCTATTATACAAAACGTTCTAAATTAAAAGCTGACTTAATTAAAGAAATGTTTTTAAGGGTAATAAAGGTAAAATAAGATGAAAAGAAACAGAAAATATACAGGGGTGTTTTTTAAAAAATTTACTATTTTAGAGCTGATTTCACTGTGAAATTTTTTTAAAATTGCAACTTGTAATATACCAAATTAAAGCACACATTTTGACATTTTTAAAAATGTTTGTAAAAAAGAGTTATGTCAAGTGGTTTTTATTTAATGAGTTAGTGGCATAAGAGTTCATTTTTGAAGGAAAAAACTCTCGATTGCGTCAGATTTTGATGTAAAAAAAGGCTGGATTGGCTGATATGGACCCAACAGCTTGGGCATCGAGATCACCAGACCTCACACACCACCTGATTTTTTCTTATGGGATGTCAAAGATAAGGTTTTTAAGACTCCAGTGCAAGATATCCCAGGAGTTGAAGTGACGCCATCAGGATTACTGATGCTATCGAGTCCATCACGGCTAAGATGGAGCAACGCGTGTGGCCCGAACTGTAGTTTCGACTTGACAACTGCCGGGCTACAAATGGTTCCCATATGGAGAAACCTTAATGTCATTTGCTTATCATCACTTTTAACTAAGAAAAAAAAAAATTAAAAAGACGTTTTCAATTTTTTTAGAAAACGCTGTTTTGCTAACGTCTGTTTTTCGAAAAAAAATCACTCTTTGTATTGTTTTGCGTCTAGTCAAAAGAAAATCGACTAATCACATTTTTAAAAACAGAAAAGTAAATGTCAAAACTTAAGCTTTAATTTGATGTAAAATAAATCTAATTTGTCAATAAACTTCGTATTAAAAAACGCTTCTGAAAAAGTAAAAATTTAAATAAACACCCTGTATATTTTTAAAATGTTGTAAGTCAGAATTTTATTTAAAAATAATTGGAAAGTATTTTAGAATAAATTTTCATATTATTCAATGAAAGTTTGAACACATCGTATAGTTCTTATTAACACTTTCAATTTATTATTTGCATAATAATTAAATTAAAAACTTATATTATTTTTATTCTGATAACGGCCACATAATCATGATACAGTTTTTATCACGTAAAGTAACACTTGTGACATTTCATCACGTATTTTCATGAAGTGTTCGTAACAAATAACAAAATAAAATAATGTATAAAAAAAAAAACACTCACTTCACAATTTTTAACACGGCTTGCCAAAATGAAAAATATAAATGTTTCATATCCTTTGAAATTTAAAGGAATAGACCGGAGAAAAACATAAGCATTTATATCACAAAACACTTGATGGGATTTACATAAATAACTTTAGTTTGTCTCAAAACCCAACTGTAGCTCCGTAGCAGTGATTAGAACATTCGATTTATGCAACCTGCACAACATTTTTATACTAATTTTTGCATGTTTCTGACGTCATAAACATGAATTTTCACGTAAATTGCATACTTTACAGTATTTTCACGCTCTCTCGTGGGGCTACATTAACATTCTGGTAAAAATTGTCATTAGTTTTGAAGATCCCATTTCGTGTTTATTCATTAAAAAGCTCATATTGTTTTATGCGGTCTATGGCTTTAACAATTTTCTAGTCGTACATAACTACATGTTTCATAGCATTTTACTTTTGACTCGGAAAGTAAAATATGACGATGAACTAATAGTTCTTTTTTATATAACTTGATTTATAAAATTTTACAATACATTTTATTTTAAAAAAATTGTAGAATTTTATCTTATATCTCGTTATTTATATTAACCTAAAATAAGTTATTTATTTTTACTAAACAATGGTTTTCAAAAACTAGTACGTACGCAATACTAATTCACTAAAATTGAGTAAAACTCCAAACTACTAAGCGTGATTATTAGATATTTTTGTCCGTGTATATAGGTTTTGTATTACGTGAAGTTAAATATTGATGAAATATCGCGAAGTAAGCGAAGCGAGGGCAGCTGTAGTAGAGCAAGAGACGGCATGGCTTGTTGGATTATTGATTTTATCTCTCTCTCTCTCTCTGTCTCTCTCTGTCTCTGTCTCTGTCTCTCTCTCTCTGTCTCTCTCTCTCTCTGTCTGTCTCTCTCTCTCTCTCTCTCTCTCTCTCTCTCTCTCTGTCTGTCTCTCTCTCTCTCTCTCTCTCTCTCTCTCTCTCCTCTCTCTCTCTCTCTCTCTCTCTCTCTGTCTCTGTCTCTCTCTGTCTCTGTCTCTCTCTCTCTCTCTCTCTCTCTCTCTCTCTCTCTCTCTCTCTCTCTCTCTCTCTCTCTCTCTCTCTCTCTCTGTCTCTCTGTCTCTGTCTCTCTCTCTCTCTCTCTCTCTCTCTCTCTCTCTCTCTCTCTCTCTCTCTCTCTCTCTCTCTCTCTCTCTCTCTCTCTCTCTCTCTCTCCCTTACAAACCATCCTCCCTCGTTTACAATTTTCCATACTTTATTTTATACATAATATAGGGTGTATGCGGATGACGTCATATTTAATGCACTTGAAGGCCATACTGGAGTAGTGAATAACATTGCTCAGCATAGGACAAACTTTATTTAAGGCATATTTTTGTGAGAAATCTGTTAATTTTCTTATTTTTCTCACATACTTGAGATACAAGCTATTAAAGCGGCATAGACCACTAACTATTTTGAATTTTTGTTCAATACACAATAGCTCGTTCTGTAAACTACACACAAAATTTGAGTCGGCTTCGAAAATGTTCCTTTGTTATAACAGCTGATTATGACTTCGTTACCTGTTTACTACGTTTATACATATGGTCGATCATTGTTATTTCTTCGTTTAGAACTTTGAACTTGATAAGAATGAAAGAAACTCCACACAAAAAAGTTCCATAATATGCTCTTCATGCGACTCAATTTTGTTGTCTCAAAAAACAAGATCAACCAATGAATGTGTCGTATTTTGTTGGTCAGCCAATCACTGTTGTTGAAATTCACTTTACTTTACAGAACAAGCTTATGTAGTACAACAACTTATGAAAATAATTGTAAATGTTGTATGGAGCCGCTGCGTCTCTTCCTTTTAATTATAAAATTAATTCAAAATTTGCCAATCTCCTTTATATAGTTCGCTTCACGTATCTTCAGAACTGTCTCACGAAATTTGGTCACCTTCAGTGGCTAAAAATACATTAAAGGCATAGACCACATCAAACAACATGTGCTTTTTAATGAATAAACACGAAATGGGATCTTTAAAAATGATGACAATTTTTACTAGAATGTTAATGTAGCCCCACGAGAGAGCGTGAAAAAACTGTAAAGTATGCAATTTGCTTGAATATTCATGTTTATGACGTCACAAACCTGCACAAATTAGTATGAAAATGTTGTGCAGGTTGCATAAATAAAATTTTCTGATCACTGCTACGGAGCTACAGTTGGGTTTTGAGACAAAGTAATGTTATTTATGTAAATCCCATCAAGTGTTTTGTGATATAAATGCTTATGTTTTTCTCTGGTCTATTGCTTTAACAGTTATTGCTACTTCAAAGAAGGCAATCCCTGTTTGTCATAGAATGTGCCAAAATCTTTGGGTGCTCATTTTTTTGAAAATGGTCAACCCGAGTTTCGAGCTTTTAGCTCGAAAACGAGCTATTTCGAGTTATTAAGCTCGATAATGACTCGTAAAAAAAAACGAGCTTTTGAAAATAAATCGAGCCAAAGAAAATTTTTTGCAAACAGCAAAGAAAGAAAAGTTTGTCATTTTTGTTTAAAATGGTGATTTTAATATTCTATCATGAAATAATAGTCTGTTTAAAATACTATAAAAAATTATTTTGTCTTATTAATGACTTTTACCCTTCAAAAAAATTTTTTGTAATGAAAGTCGAGCTTTTTTCTTCATAGGCTCGAAAGCTCATTTTCAAACTTCGGCTCAAATGTCGAGCTTTCCGAACTTTGGTTCGTTTTTCGAGTTTAAGCTCGATTTCAAGCTAAACCCGGGTTTCAGGTCAAACCGGGCTAAACAATTTCAGCCCGGGCTAAAAATATTTCGAGTTTTTTACAGCTCTAGTTTATTATTATTATTATTATATTTTAGATGATAAAAAAGTAAGTTTATTTTGCCTACATAAATAAAAAAAAATTATAAATAAATAAATAAATAAATAAATAAATAAATAAATAAATAAATAAATAAATAAATAAATAAATAAATAAATAAATAAATAAATAAATAAATAAATAAATAAATAAATAAATAAATAAATAAATAAATAAATAAATAAATAAATAAATAAATAAATAAATAAATAAATAAATAAATAAATAAATAAATAAATAAATAAATAAATAAATAAATAAATAAATAAATAAATAAATAAATAAATAAATAAATAAATAAATATGTAAAAGAGGGCCAGACATATTTCCAGGCTTAAACGTCGCCCTTTCAAAAATGTCTATTTTTTTTCTCTATGCATTTTTTTTAATAAAGACAATTATTAATTAAAATATGTTGAATTAGTATCTCAAGTATGTGAGAAAAATAACATCAACAAAAAATTAAGAGATTTCACAAATAAAATTGTCTTAAACAAAGTTTGTCCTATGCTTAACAATGTTATTCACTACTCCAGTATGGCCTCCAAGCGCAATAAATATGACGTCATCCGCATACACACTATACATACGCCGCTTGCTATATTTCCTTATTTCTCAGCACAGAATATTCTCGACGCTGCTTGCTTGCTACCGCGATCTTTATATTTCAAATAATTGATTATTCTCTCAACTGTCGTATCTGTGCTCACAATGTAGCTTACTGGTACAGCCTAACAGCCAATCACAGATCAGTATAATATAACTGCCAAGTTTATGTTAATATAGCATAAATTATAAGAATAAACAATATTAACAATTATACTGAACAACATAATAGTTATGCTATATAACTTAAAGGCATAGACCACATAAAACAACATGTGCTTGTTAATAAATAAACACAAAATGTGATCTTCAAAACTGATGATAATTTTTACCAGAATGTTAATGTGGCCCCACAAGAGAGCGTGAAAAAACTGTAAAGTATACAATTTGCGTGACTATTCATGTTTATGACGTCAGAAACATGCAAAAATTAGTATGGAAATGTTGTGCGGGTTGCATAAATTAAATTTTCTGATCACTGCTACGAGGCTACTGTTGGGTTTTGAGACAAACTAAAGTTATTTATGTAAATCCCATCAAGTGTTTTGTGATATAAATGCTTATGTTTTTCTCTGGTCTATTGCTTTATTAGCATAAATTTGGCTGTATTTATCAAATTATGGTGCAAATTAATAGCATAATTATTAAGTTATTATTTGTGTTCAGCGTACAACAAAAATCATGATCGCGATAATTTAAATTTATATTTTTAAATCAAGTTAAAGAAAAAAGAGAGGACATTTTGTATTTGTTCATCAATCATCACATAATTGCAATTAATATAAAAACTATTTATATTCATATATAGCAAAATGAATGAATGAATGAAAGAATGAATGAATGAATGAATGAATGAATGAATGAATGAATGAATGAATGAATGAATGAATGAATGAATGAATGAATGAATGAATGAATGAATAAATGAATGAATGAATGAATGAATGAATGAATGAATGAAGGAATGAATGAATGAATGAATGAATGAATGAATGAATGAATGAATGAATGAATGAATGAATGAATGAATGAATGAATGAATGAATGAATGAATGAATGAATGAATGAATGAATGAATGAATGAATGAATGAATGAAGGAAGGAATGAATGAATGAATGAATGAATGAATGAATGAATGAATGAATGAATGAATGAATGAATGAATGAATGAATGAATGAATGAATGAATGAATGAATGAGTGAATGAATGAATGAATGAATGAATGAATGAATGAATGAATGAATGAATGAATGAATGAATGAATGAATGAATGAATGAATGAATGAATGAATGAATGAATGAATGAATGAATGAATGAATGAATGAATGAATGAAGGAATGAAGGAAGGAAGGAACGAACGAACGAACGAACGAACGAACGAACGAACGAACGAACGAACGAAGGAAGAAAGAAAGAAAGAAAGAAAGAAAGAAAGAAAGAAAGAAAGAAAGAAAGAAAGAAAGAAAGAAAGAAAGAAAGAAAGAAAGAAAGAAAGAAAGAAGAAAGAAAGAAAGAAAGAAAGAAAGAAAGAAAGAAAGAAAGAAAGAAAGAAAGAAAGAAAGAAAGAAAGAAAGAAAGAAAGAAAGAAAGAAAGAAAGAAAGAAAGAAAGAAAGAAAGAAAGAAAGAAAGAAAGAAAGAAAGAAAGAAAGAAAGAAAGAAAGAAAGAAAGAAAGAAAGAAAGAAAGAAAGAAAGAAAGAAAGAAAGAAAGAAAGAAAGAAAGAAAGAAAGAAAGAAAGAAAGAAAGAAAGAAAGAAAGAAAGAAAGAAAGAAAGAACGAACGAACGAATAGACGAAGGAATGAACGAAATAATCAATATATATACATATATAAATACATATAAATGAATAAAAAATTCAGTGAATGAATCGAAGATGTCAATTACATTTAAAGTAAGTATTATTCAGAAATAATATATTACATTTAACTGGGTTTAAAAAATCATAAACTTCATTAGTTTTTATTCTTTTAACCTTGAACTCTAAAATAAATTCAGTTAAGTCAGGCAGATTTCAATCAATCAATCAATCAAACAATCAATCAATCGATCAATCAATCAATCAATCGATCAATCAATCAATCAATCAGTCAATTAATCAATCAATCAACCAATCAATCAATCAACCAATCAACCAATCAATCAATCAATCAATCAATCAATCAATCAATTAATCAATCAATCAATCAATCAATCAATCAATCAATCAATCAATCAATCAATCAATCGATCAATCAATCAATCAATCAATCAATCAATCAGTCAGATGGTTGATGTATCCTGACAGTTATGCAGTCATGATGTACATAAGTAACCAACTCGTTGCATACCTCACAACTTAGGCAGCCGTTACACTTTTTATTTTGTAATAAAACCTTTTTGAACCTCAATCTAAATGAATTAAATAAGAAATAGAGGAGAATTTATTTTTTACTCAAAGTTGGTGAAACTAAAAATATTAAATTGCATTAAAAAAGGAAATCTGCTTGTTACTGCATTGAGCCAGCTTAGAAAATGTTCCTTTGTTATAACAGCTGATTATGACTTCGTTACCTGTTTACTACGTTTATACATATGGTCGATCATTGTTATTTCTTCGTTAAGAACTTTGAACTTGATAACAATGAAAACAACTTCACAAAAAAAGTCCCAGTCTCAATATGCGACTCAATTTTGTTAGCTCAAAAAAACAAGATCAACCAATGAACGTGTCGTATTTTGTTGGTCAGCCAATCACTGTTGTTGAGATTTACTTTACTTTACAGAACGAGCTCAAGTAGCATATAGTAAATAAATATATATATATATATATTTATATATATATATATATATATATATATATATTTATTTATATATATATATTTATTTATATATATATATATATATATATATATATATATATATATATATATATATATATATTTATTTATATATATATATTTATATATATATATATATATATATATATATATATATATATATATATATATATATATATATATATATATATATATATATATATATATATATATATATATATATATCGTCACTGTGGTGGCTAAAGTGACGATCTGCAAAATCAATAAAGGTCATTTTTCTATGTTTTTGTATTGATAATGAGCCTTGTTGGTTTTGCAGATGAGCACTTTAGCCGCCACAACAACGATATGTTAATATTAAATGGTAAAAATATAATATAGAACTTTTCCCTTTCTCTGACTTGGTTATTTTAAACATAATAAAATGTGATTTTTGCAATAAAGACAATTTTGAATTGATTTCAATTGAATGAAATAAATTACATAATTGATAAAACACTTGCTATATTATCCAGATGACGTCATATTTAATGTACTTGGAGGCCATACTGGAGTAATGAATAACATTGCTCAGCATAGGACAAACTTTGTTTTTCTTTGAGAAATCTGTTAATTTTATTATTTTTCTCACATACTTGACATTCAAGCTATTAACAACATCAAAAATATTGCACAGTATTTTTAAAACTGGTAAAATGTGACATTTTCCTATGTCACCCACGTTATTAAGTGATCCAACATGGCGTTGACATAAACATGAATGCATACACCCTATTACTCAATAATAATTGGTGATAAAGACTAAATTAACGTAGAAAAAATTACCCAAGTAGTACGAGAAAAAGTCAAATGCCTTAAACAAAGTTTGTCCTATGCTGAGCAATGTTATTCACTACTCCAGTATGGCCTCCAAGTGCATTAAATATGACGTCATCCGCATACACACTATATCTTTGTGATATCTTCGCGTTAGATAATATTCAAAAAAATAAAAAAATGTCATTTGCGTCAAAAATATTTATAGATGGGGAAACCGATATATTAAGAAATCGTTATATTAAATTTAAAGAGCATTTAACGGAGTCGGACTGGCAATCAAGGGGCCTCGTCCGCAAAAGGGGTGTAACACCCTCTTTAGGGGCCACAAAGGGGGCGTAACACCCTAGTTTTGCCCCTTTTGGGGCCTTAGGGGCCTCCAAACATGGGGGGGGGCACGTTCGCAATTTCTGACTTGCTGTTATGGCCAGTACGAGCCTGGCATTTAAAGTGTTAGAAAATTTAAACTTTTTTATTATAATTTTTTATATTTAGATTGTTTATATATTTGAAGATTTCTTCGTATTTAACAGTTCGAAATTAATATTCTTTGAAAATAATTGTTTTGAATAGCCATGACTATCTAATTTTTATTTTAAAATTTTGTTATATAACAACACTTATTTTTTTTTTAAATTAAAATTAAAAATACAATAAATATTTTCTAAAAAATATAATGTTGCTTCCAAAAAATATCGCTAATATAAATATAATATAAACTCTGGTCAAACCAAAGATATTCCCGCCAAAAGCTGTATCCGGGGTGCTAAACCAATCAGAGAGCGTGTTATAAACCTACTAGCCAATCACAGTTGACTTTACATACTTAATTACACTGTATGTATCTAGACCAATCAGAGAGCGTGTTATCAACCTACTAGCCAATCACAGTTTACTTTACATAGTTAATTACACTGTATATATCTAGACCAATCAGAGAGCGTGTTATAAACATACTAGCCAATCACAGTTGACTTTACATAGTTAATTACAAAGTATTCGCTCGAACTAGTATTGGGGGACGTGTTTATATTTTTTTGAAAAGAGTGTTAGGTCAGATTGCTATTTGTAAAAAAAAATAATAAAATAAAAAAAATTATATTTTGACAAATTGTCAGTTTTTGAAGAAGTCAATATTTTAATTTCATTATTTTGCAATAAAAAAAGATTTGTTCAAAAAAACAGTTGTAAAGCGTACGACATTGGTCAATTTCTTATCACTTTTAGTCGGATAGTATTTATAATCCTATCTGGCTAAAAGTGATAAGAAATAGACCGCTGTACTGTGCTTAATTCCCCATTAAGAGCCATGTTAAAGTGAAGTGGATGCTAAACCACGCTATGTTTTATACTTGCAGATGGTTAGAACTCCGTGTATATATATATATCCCAATGCAATTCCCCTATAAGATACATGTTAAAGTGAAGTAGATGCTAAAGCAAGTGATGTTTTCTACTTTCAGATGTTAAGATATATATATATATATATATATATATATATATATATATATATATATATATATATATAAATATATATATATATATATATATATATATATATATATATATATATATATATATATATATATATATATATATATATATCGATCTTTTCGCGTCAAGATGAAGCTACTACACTTTACAAATTTCCGAAGAATAAACGATCTACACTTTACAAATTCGCGGCTACCTGAAGCATCTGCTATATAAAACAGGTAGGAAAAGCTCCAGGTAGCCGCAAATTTGTAAAGTGTAGATCGTTCATTCTTAGGAAATTTGTAAAGTGTAGTAGCTTCATCTTGACGCGAGAACATCGATATATATATATATATATCCCAATGTAATTCCCCTATAAGATAGATGTTAAAGTGAAGTGGATGCTAAAGCAAGTGATGTTTTCTACTTTCAGATGGTTAGAACTCCGTGTATATATATATATATCCTAATGCAATTCCCCTATAAGATAGATGTTAAAGACAAGTGGATGCTAAAGCAGGGTATGTTTTCTACTTTCAGATGGTTAGAGACGCTGTTGCTCTCAGAATATGCTCAAACTAACCAAAAAGAACAAGAAGAAGCATAAGCATAAGAAAGGAAAAGATCAGGAGCTATTTACTCCAGAAGAATTAGAACGTTATAAGCAACAGCAAGCAGAGAAAGCGGCTCAGGCTGCAGCACATGCAGCACAGGAGGTAGCTGGGTCTAGCTGTGCAGCTGAACTTGCTCCTGTTACCGAAGAACAAGATCAGGAGCAACAAGAACCAGGAGCAACAAGTGACGAGTGGCAAAAGTTTAAGCAGCTTACAGCAGGAGTAGATGATATCCTTAAGAAATCTCAAGGTGATTTAGGTCGTATCAAGGAAACCAGTTATTTCCAGAGAAAACCACCTGGTGTTACTGAACCTGATAAGAAAAAACCTGAAAGACCTCCTGCTCCAACTGCTAGGAAAGAGAAACGTTGGGTAGGTTTTGAAGAAGGAGCAAAGGTTGATAGTTTTCCTGAACTTGAGGAAGTACCTGAAGTACATCAGGAAGTAGCCCAGGAAGTACCAGTAGAAGAACTTCAGTTTGAAGAAGAGGAGGAAGAAGAAGAAGAGGAAGACGACGGATTATTTGACACATCGTACGTTGATGTAGTAACCAGTGGTGAGATTAAGCTTGCTTATATCCCAGATAGCCCAATATCAGAGCCTGAGGACGATCCCTTCGATACCTCAATCGTTGATAAGGTTATCAAACCCACAGAGATCATCACCAAGGACGGTAAAAAGAAGAAGCTTGTCAGTCTTGGCTGTGCTGTAGATGTTCTAACAGGTCGCTTAGACAAAGCTATACCTACTCCTGTAACCGTACCAGGAGCTAAAAAGCGACGTGTAGTTCCTCAGGATCTTCTTCTAGAAGACGGAAGTTCAGAACCGCAGTTTGACGACTCACCTACTGAGCAACCAATCACAGTACTTGCCACTAAAAGTCTTCTAGATGATGATTCAGAAGCTATTCCTGATGATCTACCTATAGATGTACCAATACCTGTAATATCTAAACCTATAACTACAGAAGAAGAAGAAGAAAAGTCAGATTTAAAAAACTTGGTAGCTGAATTTGATGTTATCAGCAATTTTCCTGCTGAAGAAACTCTTGAACTATCAGCTCAGTTAGAACAAGAAGAAGAAGACGAGTTTGCCGCTCTAGCTGCTGAATCTGTTCTTAAAAGTTATGATCCTTTCGATACTACAGCTGCCGATATCGCTCTAGGAGAAATCGTAAAACAACATATACCAGGTTCCCCTGACGTAGACGTACTATTGAGAAGTGATTCCCCTTATCTAGATAACACAGAAACTTTACAGAAACAGCCACCACATAGGCCACCACCTCCTAGAGTTCAACCAGTAACAGTAGACGGTGAGGTTGATCCATTTGATACCACATTTGCTGAAAACCTGGTACCAGGTAAAGTTGAGCTTCAGTTGATTGAAAGTGAAATACTTGGTCAAGAAGACGACGACGATTTTGATTTTGATCCAAGAGCTGGAGAAACTAAATCCCCAGTAAGTAGTGTTACAATCCACGTCTCAGCACCTGGTGACGAATACAAGAGACACGAAGAGGAGGAAGATATTCCAGAACCTGTACCTTTGAAACCTTTGCATAGAGATCTTCTAGGGGGAAGTAGTACAGATTTATCACAACTGGTACATGATCCAATTGAACCTAAAACTGAGAGTGTAGAAGATTACGATCCATTCGATACATCAGTGGTTGATGTTTTAGCACCTGGTAAGGCAGAATTACGTGTTTTAGAACAAGAGTTACTAGATCAACAATCTGAACAACAAACTGAGCAAGTTCTTGAAGAAGATTTCAATCCTAGGGCAGGTTCGATTCCAGAAACTGTCTCAGTTCGTGCTGAGTTACCTTCACCTTCACAACGTCCTGATTTACTAGCAGAAAACACTCAAGAACCTACTGAGTTCAAACCTTTGACACCACAACTTGGAAACAGAAACATACAAGAGGTTGATCCTTTTGACACGACCTTTGCTGAGAACATTGCACCTGGTAAAGCAGAACTCAAGGTCATTGAAAGTGAGTTGGTTCTAGAGAACAATAATAATATATCTGACGAAGATTTTGACCCAAGATTGGAAACTCCACAAAGTTCAAATACTAGACGTTATTCTGAAGTACCTACTTCACTACAGCAATCTAATACTACATTAGGACGCAGGTTTTCTGACGTCACAGCTGACTATAAGAGTTTACCGCCTTCAACTTTGCCACTCCAGGGAAGAACTTCTAGTGTTGTTGTTGAGAGACCAGACTTGTTAGCGGTCGAGGAGGAAGAAGAAGCTCCTCATAAGCCTTTGACCCCTGCACAAGAGACAGCCAAGGCACTGGGGATACCTGACGATCCCTTCGATACATCACAGGTAATTTATTAAAGGAATAGACCAGACAACAACATAAGCATTTATATCACAAAACACTTGATAGGACTTACATAAATAACTTTAGTTTGTCTCAAAATCCAACAATAGTATCAGAAAATTTAATTGAAACAGCCTACACCACATTTTCATACTAATTTTTGCATGTTTCTGACGTCATAAATATGAATACTCTCGCAAATTGCATATTTTACAGTTTTTTCATTTTCTCTACAGGGGCTATATTAACATTCTGGTAAAAAATTGTCATCAGTTTTTAAGATCCCATTCTGTGTTTATTCATTAAAAAGCACATGTTGTTTTATGTGGTTGAATTTTTTCTTAATTAATTTCGCTGCAAATAGAAATTCAATATGAAAACTCACTGTAATGCATAATTTATATATATATATATATATATTTTTTTGTAAACCCAAGCATAGAAGAAGTACAATAAATTTGTGCGTGCTCAAAACCACAACAATAGACAATCCGCTAAAACTTTTTAAATGACATTGCGCATTTTTTTTTAATTGAGGGAAAAGAGTTTACCAACTTCATTAAATTTATATAAATTACGCATTTTGAGCAAATTAGGAAAATTCCAAAAATAATATTGGCGTTTTTATATGTAAAAAACTATAATAAATAGAAACATAAATTATAAGATGGCTGAACACATTTAATTAGTGTAAATATATAAAATTATATATCAATAAGTAAATAAACAAATAAATAAATAAAAAACAAATAAATCAATAAATAAATAAATAAATAAATAAGTAAATAAATAAATAAATAAATAAATAAATAAATAAATAAATAAATAAATAAATAAATAAACAAATAAATAAAAAATAAAAAAATAAATAATAAATGAATAAATAAACAAATAAATAAAAAATAAATAAATAAATAAATAAATAAATAAATAAATAAATAAATAATAAATGAATAAATAAATAAATAAATAAATAAATAAATAAATAAATAAATAAATAAATAAATAAATAAATAAATAAATAAATAAATAAATAAATAAATAAATAAATAAATATTAAATAAATAAATAATTAAATAAATAAATATATACATTTATGAAGTATAAAAAAGTGTAACGCTTGCCTAAGTTGTGAGGTATGCAAATAGTTGATTACTTATGTAAGACATGACTGCATAACTGTCAGGATACATCAACCTTCTGACTGATTGATTGTTTGATTGATTTATTTATTTATTGACTGATTGATTGATCACTACAGTATAAGGTGTATGCATTCATGTTAAAGTCGACGCCATGTTGGATCATTCAAAAACATAAATAATCGAGCAGTATAGGAATATAACTTGCCAGGGGTAGTTTTTAGCTTTTTTTGGTAATTAAATTAGAAATATTGGCAAAAACTACCCCTTGCAAGTTAAGGGTTGAAAATAAAAACTTCTAAGTGTCACCCTCGTCTTCAGAAAATTTTTTAACCCCTAAATCGACACCTTTATAGTCTATATTAATTATTCCAAAAATTAGGGTGAAACTGCCCCTAGCGCGCTAGGGGTTGAAGATAGAATTTTTTAAACCTCACTATCGTCTTCAGCATATTTTTTTACCTCAGAAATGACACTTTGATGGCCTGATTTTATTTAAATTTAATTGACGGATGAAAACTACCCCCTAGCACGTTAGGGGTGGAAGATAAAAATGTGAAACTACTACTTATATTTTTAGCACTTTGCTTTTCACCGGAAATGACACTTTTATTTTTGATTTTGGTTTAATTGGAAATTAGGGTTAAAACTACCCCTTGCTCTTTAGGGGTTGAAGCTAGAAAATTTTTGAGTGCACCATTGTCTTCAGCAAGTTCAGAAACCCCGGAAACGACGTTTTGTTTGTTGAAAACCTACAAGTTCGAAATAATTCAATTTGGAAGGTAAACTACCCCTTATAGGTCGGTTAGGTGTGAAAATTAACAAAAATTAATATCACAGTCTTCTTAGGCGGGCCACTTTACCCCAACAACGACGTTAAAACATTTGAAATCGAATTAGTTTAATTTTTGGGGGTTAACTACCCCTTTTACACCCTTTAGAGGTGGGTGAGGTAATTAACCTTTTGATAAATTATGACTAAGGTATTGATCTACCTTTGTACCAATTTTCATGATTCTAGTTTATTTTAAATTCGAATGACAACAATTTTTATATCAGCACTAATTATAAGGTATTTTTTAATTACCTGTGTTAATTAATAATAATTAATTTTTTGGAGCCAAAATGATATCAATCGAAAGCTAAGATGTTCATCTAATCAGACCACGACCAAAAACCGCGACTTTTTACCTATTTCTATTTTAATTAAATCAAAATCAATACGCTCTCCTATGCAATCCATGGCTTTTATTTGAATCTGGTCCCCACGACACTGTTGCCGTAATTCGCTCAAGGTCAAATTTTTAACCAACCGTCATTTCGTTAGAAAGCTTCATACAGGTATACAGACGAAGGCAGTAAAGCAACTATAAAGAATAGTAGTTGAAATTTGTTCAATTTCTTTTAATATATATAGTCATAGTAAGTCAATATATCGATGGTGTTGCGGCTAAACTACTCTTCTACTTTTACCGTGTTTCCTTACTTTCAAACATCTACGTCTATCGCGATAGACATGAAAACACGTATCTACATTTATCGCGAGAACAGCACTCCAAAAACAAGTGCATTACTTTAGTTACGAATACTAACTTATTTAAGATATACACTTATAAACTATTAATGGTAACTAAAATAATGCACTTTTGGCAAGTTATTAACAGTAGCTAACTTAAGTTACTTTTGTTTAGTTATTACGCGTAACTAATTCCCCTCCTTCGCTGCTGCGTGCGCTCGCTTCTCTGCTCTTGCTCGTCTCGCTCGCTCTCGCGCCCGCCTGCCTCACTGCACTCTGACCAGCGTGTCCCGCCACCTCTCTCTCTTACGCACACAATTCAACCCGGCACACCGACACACTTGGTTTTTTATATTCTTCTCTCTCTTTCCCCACATCTTAGCATGCAACATACACGATAATAAATAAAATTCACAAAATATTACGCGTTTTCACAATAAATATAGCAATGATACGTTTATATAAAGTTTTCAATCACATGCATACCGTGACAGACAGTCTATACCGGTCGGAAAACACGAAAATAACAAAGACGAAATTAATTTTCATTTACATAATGAATTAAAACGAACGTTTATTTAAATTTTAAATGTGTGTATGGTATTCAAACTACCCTAAAACGATAAATACTTTCGATTGAGACCACATTTTTTCTCATTTACCCGCCATGTCTGCACCACGCACATACCGGCATCTGGCATCATCACATAGTCAGTCCTCATTTTTACGTTTCCTCCTTTCGCCGGACCTAAAATAAAATGTTCCACAAAGTAAACGCATTCTTACACATAAAATTATTATATTAAAACCATGTTTACTTCCCGTGTATTCCATTAGTTTGTGGATTTTTCAAGAGCCGCTTCGCTTGCATTCTTCCTTCTTCTTCGCCATGTTGCTTTCTTTCACTATCCGTATCGTATGTTGTCGCAAGTATTCGGCAGTGATCGTAAAGTTGTGTTTTAAATTAGTTACCGCGGCAAACTTATTTTAGATGGGCGCGAGATTAGACATTGATAATAACTTATTTTAAACACAAAAATATTGCCAACTTATTTAATGCAGAAAAAACGTTTAGCAGCTAAAGTTAGTTATTAAAAACAACTAAAGTAATGCACTATTTTTTTGAGTGAGGTAAAAACATTTCTACATAAGAAAACAGGTGTAGAAATGTGTTTACCTTTTGTCGCGATAAATGTAGATACGCGTTTTTATGTCTATCGCGATAAACGTAGATGTGTGAAAGTAAGGAAACACGATAAAAGTAGAAGCGTAGTTTAGCCGCAACACCATCGATATATAGTCAAAGTAATATAAAGGTAGTACAGTCGATGCAGAAAAAGCGGTTTTTTGCTTCACACCGTACGTCCTATCTAAACCCATGTTGAAAGTGTTCACTTCAATAAATCAAAGCGCTATTAATACAAATTGTCAGGACATAAAAATCATATCAAAACATGGCTAAATAAGTCAGCTATTGTTTTTAAATCTATAAATAACCTCCTCAAGTAATTAATATTATTAATTAATAATTTTCTGAGACGTTGTAATCTACCGCTGAGATTGGCTGTCGAAGTGACTTCGGGAATCTCCGCTGTTTTCTCTCTACGCCAATCACATGTCTACAAAATGTGGTTACACCCTCATACATAAGAGGAATGCGGTGACCATACTACCTCTTTTAGTTACTATAGTAGGCAACAGCGCGCTAGCATTGTTGCCATTTTACACAACTGCTCGTCTTGTAGATCAAGTGTAGCAAATTTAATTTGCAAACACTGCTTGAATTAGGCAAGTGGCCTAATTGACTGATAAAGAAACAACTGTTTTGAGGCCGACTATAAGTGATTTCGCTCACATCCGCTTCCGTTTTGACTTACTGCGCATGTGTAGTAAGGAAAAACGGAAGCGGATGTGAGCGAAATCGCTTATAGTCGGTCTCAAATAAGTTGTTCCTTTATCAGTCAATAATCTGTTTAGATATGGAACAGAGTATAAAACCGGGTACATATACCTGTGTTTTGCAATAGGTACACTTTAATTTGGACCAGGTAGTTATTAACTATAATTACACTTAAAGGCATAGACCACATAAAACAACATGTGCTAATTAATAAATAAACAAGAAATGGAATCTTCAAAACTGATGACAATTATTACCAGAATGTTAATATAGCCCCACGAGAGAGCATGAAAAAACTGTAAAGTATGCAATTTGCGTGAATATTCATGTTTATGACGTCAGATACATCAAAAAATTAGTTTGTGCAGGTTGTATCAATTAAATTTTCTGATCACTGCTACTGCTACTGTCGGTTTTTGAGACAAACTAAAGTTATTTATGTAAATCCCAACAAGGGGTTTGTGATATAAATGTTTAAGTTTTTCTCTGGTCTATTCCTTTAATGTAAAAGAGTCACAATTTACTGTAGCATATTGCACCTGCAGTAAGGTGCATTCACATATTCTTATATTTGTTACAACTTTGCGAAGTAAATTGTGAAATAGCTTTGTTTTAAATGGGAAACATTATTTTGCTGCGCAAAGTAACAACATATTTAAGAATATGTAAATGCACCTTTAGATATTATTGTAGTATAATAATACCTGTGTTATAGCTTATATGTCTACCTGTAGCTTTGTTAGTATTACATTTTCTTTTTTTGCATGCAGTTAAAAATAATTTCAAATTTTTGATGAGTAAATCTCAAGATGTATTTATATAGATGAGTGCATAAAAAACTTCATTTTGGTTACGCTTTGCGCAAGTGCTTCTGCGCATGCGCGTGTAACGAAGTTCTGGGACCAGATTACCATTATATTGGCAGTGGCAAGGTGCTTTTTGGACAATAAAATTGTAACATTTATCTCTAGCGATATGATAACCCCAGATTTAATTGCCTGAAATACCAATACATCTTTTGTTTAGGGGTGAAAAACTCGTCAAAGTTACGTTTTTTGGCGTAAATCCAGATTAAAGAGGTTTGATAGACCTTTTTACATTGCACTTCGTCCCAGAGTGACATCATCAAAACTGATCAGCTGGGTAGTTTGTGGGCGGGGCTTATTAGAAATTCTGCGCCTGGGCTACCCCTGAGTAAATCTTGCCCCTATATTTATAAAATTGCCGGATTGTATTTTTTTCACGACATTAACGGCAAAAGTATAATCGGCAGCTTTAACGAAGTGTAAATAGCTTTATACTTGTAAACACATTAAGAATGAGAAAAACTTAAAGGCTTAGACCAGAAAAAAAACATAAGTATTTAAATCACAAAACACTTGATGGGACTTACATAAATAACTTTAGTTTGTCTTAAACCCCAACTGTGGCTCCAAAGCAGTGATCAGAAAATTTAGAATTTTGCAACCCGCACAAAATTTTTATTATGATTATTGCATGTTTTCTGACGTCAAAAAGAAGAGTATTCATGTAAATTGCCCGATTTAACTCTCTCGTGGGGCTAAATTAACATTCTCTTAAAAAATCTCAAGAGTTTTGAAAATACCATTTCGTACTCATTTATTAAAAAACAAATGTTGACTTATATGGTCTATGACTTTAATATATTATTTTGCCCACAGGTTAGTCCTGCAATCGCACCAGGCCCTGCAGAACTACGCCTACTTGAGAGCGAGCTTCAATTAGCCGAGCCCCCACCACAACTAAAGAGAAGCTACACAGACGAGGACTTTAACCCACGTGACGCACTAAGAGAACAACAAGCAGCGGTCACCACTGAGAAACCTGACTTACTACATCTGCCTGACGATACCTCTGATAGTATCAAGCCCTTGAGTCCTCAGTGTGAGGCCCAGGACCAGGACATAGACCCTTTTGACACGTCCTTTGCTGGAGACTTGTTACCAGGACGTGCAGAACTGAAATTACTGGAAGCTGAGTTAATAGGACAGTAACATTACTAAATCTTAGATTTCTAAGTCACTAAGCTCAGTGGTTTGATAATTTTGTCACGTCATTTTCAATATTCAAAACAAACAGTAAATTTAACAGTCATTAAGACAAAATTAATATCTGAAGTTTAAAAATACTCAATATAAAACTTCTAAGTCACTAAAATTGAGTTATTTGAAGTGAAAATCATACTTTTGAAAAGTACTTTGCGGAAATAAATACAATTTTAAACATTTAACTTCCAAATCACGTAATATTTTACTCAATTCAATACTTTAATACAAGATTAAGAAAAAAAGCTATCTTTAACACGTTATTTGAAGTATATGCAAAATTAAGTTTTCAATTTGAACAACTCTTAAATTTTTCTAAAGATTCGTAAGTGAAATAAAATATACATTTTATCTAAAAGTACCTGTACTTGAAAAAAAATTTCAACTTCAAAACTTATAAATTTTCATTAATATTGGTACTTCAAAAATAAGATAACGGACCAAAAAATCTTTGTTACGTTTTATTTAAAATACGTAAAAAACTTAAGAGAATTAAAATATCCCAAATTTAATATATTTGTGGCCAATACTAACACAAATACGAGTACTATAAGTGATAACAGGCCATTTACAAGTGATTTAAGACAGAGTGTTATTTGCATAAATATTCTAACTTTGAAGTTTTAAATTGTACTTATTGAAATAATTAAAGTGACACGAATCTACTTAATACATTTGACAGTTACGTAATTAAGGTAATTAATTAATTAAAGTAAAAGTGATATTAAGTAAAATTACTGTCCTTAACATACTTGAGATAAAAGTGTTAATAAGTAATTAAGAGTAAATAGCATTTGAGATTTACGTGTTTTTTGGACATTAGAAACAAAAAATCTAATTACAATAATCTCAATTTAAATTTAAAACACCAAGATGGCATTCGAAGCAGTTTCACATGGGGGAAACCCATTCCTTATGGATGAAGATTTCTCACTTCCTGTTGACAATGGAGCTTCAAATCCATTCCTAACTTCCGGTGACTTTGATATGCCCTCTAATGGTAACTCAGCTGAATTGAATCCTTTCTTATGTGGACTGGAGGAAGATTATACAGACACTAACTCAGCTGGGTCCACCAATCCCTTCGCAATGTTCGGTGATGAAGATATGGACCAAAGTTTCATAGCTGTGAATAATGACAATATTTTTGGTGACGATAATCTACATTCAAATACAATTAATCTATTTGGAGATGATCCTGAACCTCAAGCAGAAGTTCAGAATCAAGTTTCCAATGTAGACTTCTTTGGAAGTCCAGAAAAACCCACTCCACCACGACCTTCTCCCCCAATAGCTACCCTTCCTTCTCTACCCTTGACGGGAGAAGCAGTGGAGTATTGCGCAGAAACTGCTAATATATTTCAAGTTGAAGAAGACCCTGGTAAAAAATCTCCTGCCTCGGGACCAGGACGTCCGCCACCTCCAAGACCAGTACCTCCTTCTAAAGAAACTCAACAGCTAATACTGAGTGTTACTGGAGCTATGGAGGCGACTTCTTCAGACCTGCTAGATAGATTAAGGGCTACAAAAACTCCTAGTCCAACTCCTATTAGAGATCTGCACTCACCAAGCCCAACACCAGAATTAGGTGGGGATTTTCTAGGTGAACAAGAAGGTGATCTAATGATAGGCGAAGAAGCTGCTGCACCTGCTGAACCACAAACTGCAGCTAATTTTATGGATATATTTGGAGGTGGCATGGAAGAACGGGTAATAACACCTCCCGAGTTAGAGCCTCAAGATTTCCCACCACCTCCTAATGAAACAGTGGAACAAACTGTTGCTCCTAATACAGGTAATGATTTCTTTAATATGTTTGGTAATGAAGATATACCTGCTACTACTGCTCCTGTTACTGCACCTGCTACAGGACCACCTCCTAGACCACCTGCTCCTCCTGTTATTATAAAACCAGTTACTCCACCTCAAGAAGGTAACCTACTAGGAGATTTTTCTTCTCCTAATACCACAGAGGTGCGTGAGATAATTGAGACACCTGTACCAGTAGTTACTAAACCACCACCTCCTAAACCTGCTCCACCTAGAATACCACCTAGACCTCCTAGCCCTAATGTACCTGTATCTTCTCCTGCTATACATGCTGAACAAGAACCTGCGCCTGCTTTTCAAAATAGTAAACCAGTTTCTTCAGCCTACAGTCAATCTGTCGTCGAGACTGCTGCGTTCACTTCCCCACCGGCTACTGTTAATGCATTCACTTCCCCTCCGTCTGCTGTCAATGCATTCACTTCCCCTCCGCCTGCTGTTAATGCATTCACTTCTCCCCCGGCTGCCACTAATGCATTCATTTCCCCCCCGGCTGCTGAAACTTCAATGTTTATTACTCCTCCAGCACCTGAAAGTAACATGTTTTCAACTGAACCGGCTACTGAAACTAATATGTTTTCTACTGAACCCACTTCTGAAAATAACATGTTTTCATCTGAAACGGCTACTGAAACTAACATGTTTTCTACTGAACCCACTACTGAAAATAACATGTTTTCTTCTAAACCTGGTGCTGATATGTTCTCTTCTGAACCTGGTGCTGATATGTTTTCCTCTGAACCTGCACCTGAAACTGCAATGTTTACATCTGCACCAACTACTGAAGTTTCACAGACTTATCAAGCCCCTGAAGTTAATTACAATGCCTTCAACCATACTGAAGTACCACAAAGTTCAGGAGGATTTGGAGCAGCATTGTTCGGTGACTTTGCTCCGAGCAACGATAGACAGAACGATGACTTTGATGCATTTGCAGCGAAGTTTGAGAGCGCAGGAAGTGACTTTAGTATGGAAAACAACCAGGGTAGTGAGAAGAAAGATCCTTTCTTTGATGCTTTTGGAGCTTCAGTGGGTGGAGTAGGAGATAACAGTGGAGGTAAAAATTACAAAAACAGCAATCAATTTCTTAAAAACCTAATTTTTATCATTTTGAATACTAGATTTATAATTACCATACCTTATTAACCATGAAATAGACACCAACATGTTAATTTTGTATTTATTTTCTTTTTGAAAGTTAAAATAAAACATATCTGACGGTGACTGTGATTGGCTGACTTTATCACGTGACTTGACGGGTGACTGTGATTGGCTGACTCATTGGCGAATCACAGTCACTGGGTCTGGTCACGTGATACATTATCAATCACCATGCATACATTATCAATCATGATAATATTACCAATCACAGTCATCGGTACATTATGACGTCACATAAATTTTATTTCAACTGTCAAAATAAAAATAAATACAAAATCAACGTGTTGGTGTCTAATTCATGGATAATAAGGTTAGGTAATTATAAGTCTAGTATTCTAAATGATAAAAAAATGAGTTGACAAGGGCTTAAAGCTCAAGACAGCGGTTTTTTCTTATCCCAACACTACAATAGCGTAAATAAAATTAGTATTGTCAAAACTTTATCACTGCGCTGTGAAAATGTCTAAAAAAGGACCGTTGTCTTAGGCTTTATCGCTTTTAGTCAATTAAAATAATTAATACAGCGTTATATTTCTTGATTTGTATTATCAACCAAAAGGAGGCCGTATTTCTTATCCTATCCATCTAAAATCGATAACAAATAGAAAGTAGTTTACCCACTATACTGCCGATTGACACATCCATGATAAGTTAATTAAAACGTATTGCTTGACTAACTAATTGACTTTGCAGCTTGGGGTAACGATGCTAACGACAACGGAGCAAAGACACTTGGGTTTGGTGGTGATGAGGATCAATTTGATGCTTTCCTATCCTTGGCTGAGCCCCCACCTGTGCCGCAACATACCCCGGCAAGAAATACCAGGCAGGAATCAGCTGACTCGGACGAGGGAGATAACTTGAAAATTGTCATCAAGTAAGTCAGTGGTAGAAGTGAAAGAAATATTTAAATAAGAGTTTTAAAATTAACAAAAATGTTGCTATTAATATTGATTGATGTTAGCAGCTTCAGTAGCCAGTTCAATGTAATCAGCTCTTCACCAGGATTACATTGAACTGGCTACTGAAGCTGCTAACTTGTATACAAATCAATATTGATTGATGTTAGCAGCTTCAGTAGCCAGTTCAATGTAATCAGCTTTTCACCAGGATTACATTGAACTGGCTACTGAAGCTGCTAACTTGTATACAAATCAATATTGATTGATGTTAGCAGCTTCAGTAGCCAGTTCAATGTAATCAGCTCGTCACCAGGATTACATTGAACTGGCTACTGAAGCTGCTAACTTGTATACAAATCAATATTGATTGATGTTAGCAGCTTCAGTAGCCAGTTCAATGTAATCAGCTCGTCACCAGGATTACATTGAACTGGCTACTGAAGCTGCTAACTTGTATACAAATCAATATTGATTGACTTATGTTTTTCTTGATGTACAGGCCTAAGATGGGAGGTGCTGACGAGTTGAGTTCCCGCATGCAGTTGCAGGGCCCTGTACCAATCTTAGCCCCGCCTCCTAGAAGCCCAGAACAAAGTTCTGCATTCGCAGACAACACTCCTCGCTTTAATCCATTTGACAGTCAAGGTCAAGGTCAGGCAGAGGTCGCTGTTGTTCCCGCCACGATTGAGGCGACGCCAGCTGCGCCACCTGGTGAGTGAACTGTGAACAAATTTATATCAAAATATTACGAGAACAAAAGCGTAGGACGGAGGTCATTTCTTATCTTTTTTAGTTGAATAGGATAAAAATACGGCTTTCTATTGGTTGATTTATATTATACACCAATAGAAAGCCGTATTTATTACTTATCCGACTAAAAGAGATAAAAAAACACTGCTGTCTAGGTTTTAAGTTGAAGACAGCGGTCGTACTTATCGCATTTCTTATCCCTCCACTGCGATAAGCCTAGGTCAACTGTAGTTTCTTAAGCCCAACGCAGCCGTAGGTCGGTCTTTTTACGACAAGGAACGTTAGAGTGCGCTACAGTTAGGATTGGTCTTACTTTTTGCGCTAAGCCAATCGGGAGCCAGCGATAGTTGTCGCACGGTTATCGGTCAGGCAGCGATTGATGGCTGCTTCGGCCTGTAGCGATTTTTTTAACGGAGCGATAAGAGTTTTGACTGTATTAAAGGCCAAGGCAGCGGTCGTTTCTTATCGCAATTTAGGCTCCGCCCCTGGGATAGCGTCCATAAAGTTAGCACAGTCCAAGCTCTTATCGCTGTGATAAGAAAATGGATAAGAAGGACCGCTGTCCTAGGCTTTACTGTGTTAAGTTAATTGCTATCTCAAGGATAAGATTAGAATTGCGCTAAGAAACGACCGCTGTCCTGAGCTATAGCGTCCATAGAGTTAGCATTGTCCAAACTTAACCACTGCATTAAACAAATTGCTAAGAAATATCTATAGTAATTAAAATAGGTAGTATGGTCACCGCATTAGTTTTATGTATGGGGGTGTAACCACATTTTGTAGGCCTGTGATTGGCGTAGAGAGACAACAAATTTTACGGGGATACCCGAAGTCACTTCGACAGCCAATCATAGCAGTGGATTTTAAAGTCTCAGAAAATGAATAATTAATCATATTATTTAACTAAGGAGGATATTCATAGATTTTTAAACAATAACTGACTTGTTTAGCCATGTTTTGATATGATTTTTATGTCCTGACAATTTGTATTAGTTGCGCTATGATTTATTTACCATGGATTTAGATGGGACTTACGGTGGGAAGTGTAAAACTGCTTTCGGTGAAGCGACTGTACTACTTTTATACTTACTATAGAAAGGAATGCCCAATTAAATGATTTAGAAAGAACGTGTTGTTTTAAGTGGTCTATGTCTTTAATGTTGTTATGATTGTCCAGCTCGACCTCCAGACATGGGAGTAACTTTCCAGCGCACGGACTCCCAGGAGACGCCACAAACTCCGCTCTTTGATGAAGATGTCTCCCAGCCACTGGAAGAATTTCCCAGGGTTAACTACGTGGGAGAGGGATGGGAAATGCATTTGCGACATCCTAACAAGAAGAAAATTACTGGACAAAGGTAGCTGGGAGAAATTGATCTTAAACTGTGTTTATATTGCTTTGTTTATTGAGTAATTGTTCAATTGATTGATTGATTGATTGATTGATTGATTGATTGATTGATTGATTGATTGATTGATTGATTGATTGATTGATTGATTGATTGATTGATTGATTGATTTATATTTTAGTCTTTGTCTGTCTGTCTGTCTGTCTGTCTGTCTGTCTGTCTGTGTCTGAGTGTCTGTCTGTCTGTTTCTCTGTGTGTCTGTCTGTCTGTCTGTCTGTCTGTCTGTCTGTCTGTCTGTCTGTCTGTCTGTCTGTCTGTCTGTCTGTCTGTCTGTCTGTCTGTCTGTCTGTCTGTCTGTCTTTCTATCTATCTATCTATCTATCTATCTATCTATCTATCTATCTATCTATCTATCTATCTATCTATCTATCTATCTATCTATCTATCTATCTATCTATCTATCTATCTATCTATCTATCTATCTATCTATCTATCTATCTATCTATCTATCTATCTATCTATCTATCTATCTATCTATCTATCTATCTATCTATCTATCTATCTATCTATCTATCTATCTATCTATCTATCTATCTATCTATCTATCTATCTATCTATCTATCTATCTATCTATCTATCTATATATGTATCTATCTATCTATCTAATAAGTAAAACCATAGATATTTTCTCAATATATTCTGCAGTATTTGTATTCAGTGTGTATGATATACAATATATAACTGATATTCGAGATTTCTAGATATTATAACTATGCTGGATGTTTCAGGTTCTGGAAGAAAGTGTTTGTGAGACTTGTGTACCAAGGTGACAACCCAGTCATGCAACTTTCAAACACAAAGGAGGACAAAGATCCGTTCCAAGAATTACCTCTGCAGCCGTGCTACTCTATCTCGGATATAGGTGAGATATAGGTATAGATATAGGTATATATAAGAATTGCCTCTGCAGCCGTGCTATTCTATCTCAGATATAGGTAAGATATAACATTAGTTTATATTAACGGTATTAGCTAACATTAGTTAATATTAACGTTAATAGTTAACATTAGTTAATAATTACGTTAATATAGCTAACATTAGTTAATATTAACGTTAATAGTTAACATTAGTTAATAATTACGTTAATAGCTAACATTAGTTATCATTAACGGTAATAGCTAACATTAGTTAATATTAACGTTAATAGCTAACATTAGTTAATATTAACGTTAATATAGCTAACATTAGTTAATATTAACGTTAATATCGCTAACATTAGTTAATATTAACGTTAATAGCTAACATTAGTTAATATTAACGTTAATATAGCTAACATTAGTTATTATTAACGTTAATAGTTAACATTAGTTATTATTAACGTTAATAGTTAACATTAGTTAAAATTAACGTTAATATCTAACATTAGTTATTATTAACGCTAATAGTTATCATTAGTTAATATTAACGGTAATAGCTAACATTAGTTAATATTAACGTTAATAGTTAACATTAGGTAATATTAACGTTAATAGTTAATATTAACGTTAATAGCTAACATTAGTTAATATAAACGTTAATAGTTAACATTAGTAATATTAACGTTAATAGCTAACATTAGTTACTATTAACGTTAATAGTTAACATTAGTTAATATTAACGTTAATAGCTAACATTAGTTAATATTAACGTTAATAATTAACATTAGTTAATATTACGGGAATAGCTACCATTAGTTATTATTAACGTTAATAGTTAACATTAGTTATTATTAACGGTATTAGCTAACATTAGTTAATATTAACGTTAATAGCTAACATTAGTTAATATAGCTAACATTAGTTAATATTAACGTGAATAGCTAACATTAGTTATTATTAACGTTAATAGCTAACATTAGTTAATATAGCTTACATTAGTTAATATTAACGTGAATAGCTAACATTAGTTATTATTAACGTTAATACTTATCATTAGTTAATATTAACGTTAATATAGTTAACATTAGTTAATATTAACGTTAATAGTTAACATTAGTTATATTTAACGTTAATAGTTAAAAAACTTGTCCACAGTTTTTCAATGTCTTAAGTATTGTGTAATCAACGGTTATGACGTCACTAAACGTTGATATTTCAACAATAAAACGTTAGTGACGTCACAAGCGTTGAGATGAAATAGAAAATTTGTAACGACCAAATTTAACGTTTATTCCATTGTGATTCTAACGCTTGTGATGTCATTTACGTTTTTATCGTTAGATTGTCAACGTTAAGTGACGTCATAACCGTTGATTACACAATACTTATAGCATTACAAAACTGCGGACAAGATTTTCAACGTGCATTTTTTACTGTGTACCGCACTGAGGTCACAAATATTTATATGTCGATCTTGTTGCGAAAAAAAGGCCTATCTCGTTTTTTGTCAGTGGAAGCAAAAGGCCTATCTCGTATTATGTCAGTGGAAGCAAAAGGTCTATCTCGTTCCCGAACGTTATTGAGATAGCGCTCGAGATAGCCCTTTTGCTTCCACTGACAAAATACGAGATAGGCCTTTTGCTTCCACTGACAAAATACGAGATAGACCTTTTGCTTCCACTGACAAAATACGAGATAGGCCTTTAGCTTAAACTGACAAAATACGAGATAGGCCTTTTGCTTCCACTGACAAAATACGAGATAGGCCTTTTGCTTCCACTGACAAAATACGAGATAGGCCTTTTGCTTCCACTGACAAAAAACGAGATAGGCCTTTTTTTCGCAAAAGCAACGATACGTAACACTAAACATACTACGTGAAATTTCCTATGATATTTATGACCTATATTCCCAGGTGCCCAGCAATTTGACCAATACGGCAAGATCTTCACAGTGAAGCTGCAGTACGTGTTTTACAAGGAGCGACCTGGGGTGAGGCCAGGTCAGGTCACCAAGGCTGAGAGAATCACCAATAAGCTAAGTCAGTTCGCAGCCTACGCCATCCAGGGTGACTACCAGGGTGTCAAAGAGTTTGGTAGCGACCTGAGGAAACTTGGACTACCTGTCGAGCACGCACCTCAGGTATGAACTTTAGTCAGGGTACATGAGTCAGGGTACATGAGTCAGGGTACATGAGTCAGGGTACATGAGTCAGGGTACATGAGTCAGGGTACATGAGTCAGGGTACAAGAGTCAGGGTACATGAGTCAGGGTACATGAGTCAGGGTACATGAGTCAGGGTACATGAGTCAGGGTACATGAGTCAGGGTACATGAGTCAGGGTACATGAGTCAGGGTACATGAGTCAGGGTACATGAGTCAGGGTACATGAGTCAGGGTACATGAGTCAGGGTACATGAGTCAGGGTACATGAGTCAGGGTACATGAGTCAGGGTACATGAGTCAGGGTGCATGAGTCAGGGTACTTCAGTTTATAAAAAGTGTATTTGTCAGGGTAAAGATTAAATTTTTTAACCTTGCGTCAGGGTGAAGATAAAATTGACCCTGAGGCAGGGTACTAGTTTAAATGAACTGATTCTAGTCAGGGTATTGGTTATTTTTTTAGACTCAGGGTTAAGAATAAAACTATACCCTGAGTCAGGGTACTTCAGTTTAAACAAAGTGTTTTAGTCAGGGTAAAGATTAAATTTTTTAACCTTGCGTCAGGGTGAAGATAAAATAGACCCTGAGTCAGGGTACTAGTTTAAATGAACTGATTTTAGTCAGAGGGTATTGGTTAACTTTTGAGACTCAGGGTTAAGGATAAAACTATACCCTGAGTCAAGGTGAAGATTTATACTTGGATCAGGTGTTGTCTATGCCTTTAAGTGATCCAACATGGCGTCGACTATACATGCATACACCCTATATATAAAATGCTGGATGTTTGTCTATTTTCCTAGATCTCGCAACTGCTAAAGATCGGGTCACAAAACTACGAAGATATGAAGCAGTTCAGTATCACTGTAGAAGAGGCTTTGTTCAGAATGCCGGCACATCGAGATAGGGCACTGAACTACAAGATGGAAGAAGTTCAGATCACGGCAGTTGACGAGCTGTATCTCGAGCAAGACATGACTGGACACGTGTGCAAGCAAATAGCACGTGTCAGAGTCTTCTTCCTGGGCTTTATTAGCGGTGAGTGAAACTTCATCCTAGCAACTTCAGTAGCCAGTTCAATGTAATTAGCTCGTCACCAGGATTACATTGCACTGGCTACTGAAGCTGCTAACTTGTATAAAAATCAATATTGATTGATGTTAGCAGCTTCAGTAGCCAGTTCAATGTAATCAGCTCGTCACCAGGATTACATTGAACTGGCTACTGAAGCTGCTAACTTGTATACAAATCAATATTGATTGATGTTAGCAACTTCAGTAGCCAGTTCAATGTAATCAGCTCGTCACCAGGATTACATTGAACTGGCTACTGAAGCTGCTAACTTGTATACAAATCAATATTGATTGATGTTAGCAGCTTCAGTAGCCAGTTTAATGTAATCAGCTCGTCACCAGGATTACATTGAACTGGCTACTGAAGCTGCTACCTTGACTACAAATGTACTCACGCTGTTACTCTGTGCTGCAGGTATGCCTGACCTTGAGCTAGGGGTCAATGACATCATGCGACAAGGCAAGGAGGTGGTTGGGAGACACGACATCATCCCCGTGGTTACCGAGGAGTGGATCAGACTGGAGAACCTCGAGTTTCACAGTTGTGTTCTCAACAATGAATATGAAGGAGCTAGGGTCATCAAGTAAGTATAGTGGCCGCCATCTTGGTGGTATGTTATTACATAAATAATGTTCGTAAACGATGTTCACATACTTAAAAAAATGCGCAATTCCATTTAAAAAGCATGAGGTGATCGTCTTTTTTTTTGTGGTTTGGGGCAGAAAAACATCATCTATGTTGTGTAGTTGTGTTTCGAACATCATTATAGACTGATTGTGTTAGAGATAGTGGCCGCCATCTTGGTGATATGTCATTACATAGCCAGCATAGTTGAGAATTACAAAGGGATTCGGACTCGGATTTGGGTGAAGCTAAAATTTGAATTATATTAGTGGGTTTTTGTGGTCCCTATTGTTCGCGGGAATAGAACAATTTATTACGGGTTCCGAACCCTAGTCCGCGTACATGACTTTTGAAATTATAATTTATAAAGTAACAGAGAGAGAGAGAGAGAGAGAGAGAGAGAGAGAGAGAGAGAGAGAGAGAGAGAGAGAGAGAGAGAGAGAGAGAGAGAGAGAGAGAGAGATTCAGAATGTGTGAGAGAGAGAGAAAGAGAGAGAGAGAGAGAGAGAGAGGAAAAAAGAAAGACTGATAGAGAGAGAGAGAGAGAGAGAGAGAGAGAGAGAGAGAGAGAGAGAGAGAAGTATGATGAAGTTAGGGTTATCAAGTATACATAGTGGCCGCCATCTTGGTGGTAAGTCATTACTCAGAGAGCATAGCCATTATGTCTACTTTCATATTTGGGTGCTATAAATATAGGGTGTATGCAGATGACGTCATATTTAATGCACTTGGAGGCCATACTGGAGTAGCGCATAACATTGCTCAACATAGGACAAACTTTGTTTAAGCCAATTTTATTTGGGAAATCTGTTAAACTTTTGTTCATGTTATTTTTCTCACATACTTGAGATACTAATTCAACATATTTACAACATCAATGCTCTCAAAAATATTGCATAGTGGTTTTAAACTGGCAAAATGTGTTATTATCCTATGTCACCCATGTTATTGAGTTATCCAACATGGCGTCGACTTTAACAGACCCTACTTATTTGTAATTGCTAATTATTAAATATGTTAATGTTCAGGTTCAAGCCACCTGACGCGTGCTACATTGAACTGCTCAGGTTCAGGGTTAGGCCACCTAAGAACAGAGAGCTTCCACTACAACTCAAGTGCGTCATTTGTGTTACAGGAAATAAGGTAACTTAATTAAAAAACTTTTTCCTCTTTAAGCAACATCAGATAAAACAATAAAAATAAAAATTAATAAAAATTAAATTAACAATTAACATTGAGATAAAAATTTCAACAATTTGAACAGAAAACACCACTTAAAGGCATAGACCACATAAAACAACGTGTGTTTTTTAATGAATAGTCATAAAATGGGATCTTCAAAATTAATTACAATTTTCTACCAGAATGTTAATATAGCCCCACGAGAGAACGTGAAAATACTGTAAAGTATGCAATTTGTGTGACTATTCATGTTTATGACGTCAGATGCAAAAACTAGTGTAATAATAATGTGCAGTTTGCATAAATTGAATTTTATGATGACTGCTACGGCGCTACTGTTGGGTTTTGAGACCAAATAATGTTATTTATGTAAGTCACATCAAGTGTTTTGTGATATAAATGCTTATGTTTTTTTCTGGTCTATGCCTTTAAGTTTTGTGAGCCAATTAAAATTGATATAATTGATTGTTTGCCGTGTCAGCTACAATATTGCTTGGTGATATTTCAGGTGGAGATAAAGTGCGACATCTTGGTGCCAGGGTTCTCCAGTCGCAAGCTAGGTCAGATACCTTGCGAGGATATCATGGTCAGGATCCCAATACCTGAGAGCTGGATCTACCTGTTCAGAGTCGAGAAACATTTCAGATATGGCTCAGTCAAGTCTGCACATCGTAGGTAAGTTTGCATCCTTGCGCTTGGCCGCCATGTTTGTGGTGACTTATACATTGTCAGGATCCCTATACCTGAGAGCTGGATCTACCTGTTCAGAGTCGAGAAACATTTCAGATATGGCTCAGTCAAGTCTGCACATCGTAGGTAAGTTTGCATCCTTGCGCTTGGCCGCCATGTTTGTGGTGACTTATACATTGTCAGGATCCCTATACCTGAGAGCTGGATCTACCTGTTCAGAGTCGAGAAACATTTTAGATATGGTTCAGTCACATCGTAGGTAAGTTTACATCCTTGCGCTTGGCCGCCATGTTTGTGGTGCCTTATACATTGTCAGGATCCCAATACCTGAAAGCTGGATCTACCTGTTCAGAGTCGAGAAACATTTTAGATATGGCTCAGTCAAGTCTGCACATCGTAAGTAAGTTTACATCCTTGCGCTTGGCCGCCATGTTTGTGGTGCCTTATACATTGTCAGGATCCCTATACCTGAAAGCTGGATCTACCTGTTCAGAGTCGAGAAACATTTCAGATATGGCTCAGTCACATCGTAGGTAAGTTTACATCCTTGCGCTTGGCCGCCATGTTTGTGGTGTCTTATACATTGTCCAGCATAGGGCAAACATCATTTCTACTTATTTTTAACATAAAAACAGTTTATTTCAACTGAAAAAAATTTTATGATATTTTTGTCGTTTTCTATAAAAAATATAAAAATGATGTTTTTCCTATGTTGGCCTATGTATTACTGATCATCAAAATGGCAGCTTATTAATATGAGTAATACCAGTTTATAGGGTTTAAACGCATAACTTCTTATTTAATGCGCTTGGAGGCCATACTGGAGTAGTAAATAACATTGCTCAACATAGGACAAACTTCATTTAAGCCAATTTTCTTTGAGAAATCTGTTAATTTTTTTGTTCATGTTATTTTTCTCACATACTTGAGATACTAATTCAACATATTTACAACATCAATGCTCTCAAAAATATTGCATAGTGGTTTTAAACTGGCAAAATGTGTTATTTTCCTATGTCGCACCCATGTTATTGAGTTATCCAACATGGCGTCGACTTTAACATGAATGCATACACACTTCAAACTAAAAATATATATATATATACGCTATCTGATGATTCGGATAATGTGACGGAATTTATTGTTTTATTGTTCAGGACCGGCAAAATCAAGGGCATTGAGAGGTTCCTGGGTACCATGGAGACGATGGAGCAGTCGCTGATAGAGGTGACCTCTGGTAGTGCCAAGTATGAGCATCAGCATCACGCCATTGTGTGGAGAATTGCAAGGCTACCCAAGGAAGGACAAGGTTAGCCAATATACATTGTAGCAGCTTCAGTAGCCAGTTCAATGTAATCCTGGTGACGAGCTGATTACATTGAACTGGCTACTGAAGTTGCTAACATCAATCAATATTGATTTGTATACAAGTTAGCAGCTTCAGTAGCCAGTTCAATGTAATCCTGGTGACGAGCTGATTACATTGAACTGGCTACTGAAGCTGCTAACATCAATCAATATTGATTTGTATACAAGTTAGCAGCTTCAGTAGCCAGTGCAATGTAATCCTGGTGACGAGCTGATTACATTGAACTGGCTACTGAAGCTGCTAACATTAATCTATATTGATTATTCGTATCTCAAACTCATACAAAATATTTTCAGGTGCCTACACGAACCACGAGTTTGTATGCCGCTTCCAGCTGACGTCATTCGATCAGATCCCTGACGAGCTAGCTAAATATTGTTACCTAGAGTTCACAATGCCGTCAACTCAAGTATCTCATACCACGGTCCGCTCCTTGTCAGTTCTGGGAGACAGAGATGAAGACCCTCCCGAGAAATGTGTTCGTCACCTGGCTCGACTCGAGTATCGTATTGAGATCGAGCACACACAAGGCTCAAGTCCTAACTCTTACTTGGCAGCGACACAAGTCAAGTCCACGCCGGAACCTGTCATTGAGAAGCCAGAGCCGGAGAAGGACTCGGACTCGGACTCCAGTAGCTAAGGGTGGTGTGCTAGGGACTGGGTGCACTCCTCCTACCCCCCAGTCACCTCATTCTGACGTCATCATCTGCACGATGACGTCATCAAGTTCATCGTGACGTCCGTATGATATCCTCTGTAAAAAAATATCAAGCTTCATTTTTACGTCACAGGACGTCATTGTGAAGTCATCAAGCTTCACTTTGAGGTCACCGGTCGTCATTGTGAAGTCATCAAGCTACACTTTCAGGTCACCGGACGTCCTTATGAAGTCATCAAGCTTCATTTTGAGGTCACAGTGACATACACTTTGAAGTTATAAGCTTCATTTTGACGTCACAGGACGTCATTATGAAGTCATCAAGCTTCACTTTCAGGTCACCGGTCGTCATTGTGAAGTCATCAAGCTTCACTTTCAGGTCACCGGACGTCCTTATGAAGTCATCAAGCTTCATTTTGAGGTCACAGTGACATACACTTTGAAGTTATAAGCTTCATTTTGACGTCACAGGACGTCATTATGAAGTCATCAAGCTTCACTTTCAGGTCACCGGACGTCCTTATGAAGTCATCAAGCTTCACTTTGAGGTCACAGGACGTCCTTATGAAGTCATCAAGCTTCACTTTGAAGTCACAGGACGTCCTTATGAAGTCATCAAGCTTCACTTTGAGGTCACAGTGACATACACTTTGAAGTTATAAGCTTCATTTTGACGTCACAGGACGTCCTTATGAAGTCATCAAGCTTCACTTTGAGGTCACCGGACGTCCTTATGAAGTCATCAAGCTTCACTTTGAGGTCACAGTGACATACACTTTGAAGTTATAAGCATCATTTTGTTGTCACTAAACATCCTTATGAAGTCATCAAGCTTCACTTTGAGGTCACAGTGACATACTTTATGATGTTTTTAGCTTCCTTGTGACGTCATCAGTGGATTTCACGGCACGAGAATAAGCATGTTTGCACGGAAATTTGAATGTACGTATTTATTATAACTAACATCTTAAGTAGACAACCTGGTTTATGCTATTGTGTTTATCTATTTTTTATCGCATAAACATAAGAGCAAGTTTATGCTATTGTGTTTATCTATTCTATATAGCATAAACATAAGATCAAGTTTATGCTATTGTGTTTATCTATTCTATATAGCATAAACATAAAAGCAAGTTTATGCTATTGTGTTTATCTATTCTATATAGCATAAACATAAGATCAAGTTTATGCTATTGTGTTTATCTCTTCTATATAGCATAAACATAAAAGCAAGTTTATGCTATTGTGTTTATCTATTCTATATAGCATAAACATAAGATCAAGTTTATGCTATTGTGTTTATCTATTCTATATAGCATAAACATAAGATCAAGTTTATGCTATTGTGTTTGTCTATTCTATATAGCATAAACATAAAAGCAAGTTTATGCTATTGTGTTTATCTATTCTATATAGCATAAACATAAGATCAAGTTTATGCTATTGTGTTTATCTATTCTATATAGCATAAACATAAAAGCAAGTTTATGCTATTGTGTTTATCTATTACATATAGCATAAACATAAAAGCAAGTTAATGATATTGTGTTTATCTATTCTATATAGCATAAACATAAGAGAAAGTTTATGCTATTGTGTTTATCTATTCTATATAGCATAAACATAAGAGCAAGTTCATGCTCTTGTGTTTATCTATTCTATATAGCATAAACATAAGAGAAAGTTTATGCTATTGTGTTTATCTATTCTATATAGCATAAACATAAAAGCAAGTTTATGCTATTGTGTTTATCTATTATATATAGCATAAACATAAGAGCAAGTTAATGCTATTGTGTTTATCTATTCTATATCGCATAAACATAAAAGCAAGTTTATGCTATTGTGCTTATCTATTCTATATAGCATAAACATAAAAGCAAGTTTATGCTATTGTGTTTATATATTCTATATAGCATAAACATAAAAGCAAGTTTATGCTATTGTGTTTATCTATTCTATATAGCATAAACATAAGAGAAAGTTTATGCTATTGTGTTTATCTATTCTATATAACATAAACATAAGAGAAAGTTTATGCTATTGTGTTTATCTATTCTATATAGCATAAACATAAGAGAAAGTTTATGCTATTGGGTTTATCTATTCTATATAGCATAAACATAAGATCAAGTTTATGCTATTGTGTTTATCTATTATATATAGCATAAAATAATAAAAAATGTTTATGCTATATTGTAATGTGTAGAATAAACATAAGATCAAGTTTATGCTATCTGCAAAATATAGCATAAATATTAGAGCAAGTTTATGCTATTGTGTTAATATATGTAGTATAAAA
Organism: Ecdyonurus torrentis; assembly: GCA_949318235.1. Classification (NCBI taxonomy): domain Eukaryota; kingdom Metazoa; phylum Arthropoda; class Insecta; order Ephemeroptera; family Heptageniidae; genus Ecdyonurus; species Ecdyonurus torrentis. The sequence continues at coordinate 55,441,012 of OX439128.1, read as the reverse complement.
TATTAGAATGTTTATATTATCTTGGAAATATAGAATAAACATAAGAACAAAGTTTATGCTATTTTAGAGAATTAGCATAAAATAAAAGAGCAAGTTTATGCTATCTTGGAGATAAAGCAAAAACATTGTGGCTATTGTACGCTTTATCTTGAGCAAATATAGCATAAATATTATAAAGATTTTGCTATAAAGCGGATATAAAAAAATATCCATAAAAATTATAAAAATTATCATAAAAAAAATACTCTTACATTCTTTAAGTAAAATCAAGAAAAAAACATTCTGAAAATAGAATAAACAATTTTAAGATTATGATATTATCTATGCTTAAAACTAATTTACAAAATCTGATTTTACATGCAAACTCAAGTGGCATAAATAATATAAGAACATAATATTCTGAAGATATAGCATAAAAATTGTCAAAATTTATGCTAAAAACGCATGTTACATTAAGATATTTGAAATTTATGCTATCTGTATACATAAAAGATAAAAATTTTGCAAAGTTTATGCTATTGTTTTACACATAATATAACATTAACAATAGATATAGTTATTTATGCTATATATACTTCAATATAAAAATAAAATTCAAAATTTTTGGCCACGTTGTAAAGATAGCATTAACAGTGTAAGAATATTTATGCTTTATAAAAAATATATAATAAACAATAATAAAAATTTATGCTAATGTAATATATATAGCTCAAACAAGACTTTAAAGGTTATTGAACTCCAATTTTCCAAATGTTACCCAGGTAAAAATTACGTACCTATATTTCCGTGCAAATCATAAAAACGTCATAAGTTAATTAATTTGTGTGATTTCATAATTTCAGGTGTTCACAACTAACAAATATTTATCTTCATTAATTAATTAATTAATTATTACCCTAATTAAGGTAGGAGGGAGAGAAGGAGAGCAAAGTGGGAGAATTTTCAAACTAGGACGAATATTTATAGGATAATATTATTGTAATATTAAACTGAAATTATAATGTAATTAAATTAATAATTAGCTTTAATTAACGTTTTGTCGCGTGTGTCAATCTCATTGGATATCTAAAAAGCTAACTCACCAACAAGAAATTTTAATTTTAAATAATTTATTTCGTAAATAAATTATTCTGAACAGTTTAACTGTTAAAAGTTCAATATTTAAATTGGTTTATATTTATATTAAGTAATTTTCTTATTTTTATTAGGGTTTATAGTTCACTGTTTAAATATGTTAATTTAAACCTTAAACACAATTGATTTTAATATTAAATCTATTATTTAATATAACAACTTTAATGGGATCTATTTTAAACATTCAGGTATTATTTTTTAATGATGATGGATCATTGCAGTAGTTTTGGAATTTCAAAGAAAATATTTTAATGTTAATAATGTCTATATTTATATGTTTTATTAATCTATTGTCAACCATATTGACAAGTAAATCAAAGTAAGTACTTTTCTTACACGGTGTAGTTTTAGCTTTGTACGCATGATGAGAGAAATGACGTCACGGCGACTTACAAAAATACCACAATACGATCTGTTCCTGGACCATACTATATCTAAAGCATGTATATTCAAATGTCTGTATATTTATGTTATGGGAAGTGTGCGCGGTGATGCCATATTTGAATTAAAAATAATAAGTGATTTCAGTAAATTTAATAGACAAAAAATTTCACACTAATTTGTAAATTTTTATATTAATAATTAGCTAATTTAAGGTATTTTTAAGCAGAAAATCTTTTGTTTAAAATTATTAGTTAAAATCAAAACAAATGTAAAAATGTGGAATGTACAAATGTGAAAAATGTGCAATGTAGAAATGTACAATGTACAAGTGTGCAATTTAAAAATGTGCAAATGTGCAATGTACAAGTATGTAATGTACAAATGTAAAAATGTACAATGTACAATTGTCAAAATGTGCAATGTACAATTGTCAAAATGTGCAATTAACAATTGTGAAAATGTACAATGTACAATTGTCAAAATGTGCAATGTACAATTGTCAAAATGTGCAATGTACAATTGTCGAAATGTGCAATGTACAATTGTCAAAATGTGCAATGTACAATTGTCAAAATGTGCAATGTACAATTGTCAAAATGTGCAATGTACAATTGTCAAAATGTGCAATGCACAAATGTAAAAATGTGCAATGTATAAATGTGAAAATATGTAATGTACAAATTTACAATGTACAAGTGTGCAATTTAAAAATGTGTAAATGTGCAATGTACAAGTATGTAATGTAGAAATGTACAATGCACAATGTACAAATGTAAAAATGTGCAATGTACAATTGTCAAAATGTGCAATGTACAAAAGTTCAATGTACGAATGAAAAATGTGCAATGTACAAATGTGCAATGTACAAATGTACAAATGTGCAATGTTAAAATGTGCTATGTACAAGTGTAAAAATTGGCTAAGTGTAATTTTTAGTTAAATAATTTTTTACATAAGATTGATGTTAATGGAATTTCAAATGATGTCACATCAATTCAAATGGCATCAATTCAATTTTAAATGACATGAAACTAAACTTACGGAAATGACTGTTATTTTTATATAAATTTTTTCTTTCTTATTATTTTTGACAATTTGTTGTATATTTCTAAATTCAAACATGGTTTCACTGCGCTAACTTCATGCACCCTATAGTTATCCTGATATTGTTATTTTGTATATAATATTTAGTCGTATTTCTTATAGGGTCGGACAGGCTCTCAAGAAGTCAAGTCTGTGAAAGGGGCATAACACCCTTAAGGAGGGCCACAAAAGGTGCGTAACACCCTGGTTACGCCCCTTTAGCGTAACACCCTGGTTACGCCCCTTTAAGGGCCTTAGGGGCCTCCAAACAAGGAGGACCACGTCCGCTATCGTAGACCTTCTCTCTTGGCCAGTCCGAGCATGGTTATAAATGTTACCATTCAATAATTTGTATATAGGGTTATATTTGAACCAAGTCAGCTCATACCAATCAGGTATGTGAACCAAAGTACTTTCAAAATCATTATTAGAACCTGATATTATATTACTTACTTTTCATACAGTGCTGAATTGCACTGAATTGTGTATTGTTAATTAAATTATAAAATTGCATTATATTCGGCTTAAAGGGGCTAGGCTAAGGATAGAGAAATTTAAAGTAGAAAAGTGATATCAGGCTTCCTGTAATACAAATAAATTAAACTGGGTGTTTTTTATCTGCAAAAAAAGCACAACAAACATTTAAAATCATGCACATAATTAAAACCTATTCTAAAATTTCTATCTTATACTTTGATTCAACAAATACAGCAATGAGAAATAAGGCGTATCTCGTTTTTTGTCAGTGGAAGCAAAAGGCCTATCTCGAGCACTATCACCATAACGTTCGGGAACTAGATAGGCCTTTTGCTTCCACTGACAAAATACGAGATACGCCTTTTGCTTCCACTGACAAAAAACGAGATAGGCCTTTTGTTCGCAATAAGAAATAATCAAATACAATTAATAATCTTTGTTTTGCAGAAAGTTCTAAATATTGCTACCAAGTAAACCAAGAAAAGTACTTTTCCAGTACATTTCTTAGTTGACAAAAAGTACTTTCCCTGCTGTTTGCTACAAGTACTTGACCCATGTAAGAATGTCACTCTGGGTCATGCGCTTTGTAAGTATTTTCTTATACAATAGACAACTTGCATGCCTTTTTTATGGTCTTTAAAAATTCCTTAGGAAAAATAAATAATATTGGTGCATATAAAACTAATTGAAAAATGCTCCTTCATATTTAAAATAATTTTTGAAATTCAAATTTTATTTAAAGTAAAGTCGGTGGCCATTACGCAGAAAGACGGTTCGAAATTCTTTTGCTTTTTAATTGTTGAAATGGTTCAAACGAGTTCGCACCAACTGAAGAATTTTTTTCAACGGCCGAATTTTTTAAACAGCTCTGTTGGAGAAAATACAGATTTTTTAAAAAATTCGGCCGTTGAAAAAAAATTGTTCAATTGCTGCGAACTCGTTTGAACGATTTCAACAATTAAAAAGCAAAAGAAACGCGAACCGTCTTTCGGCGTAATGGCCACCGTCTTTACTCCAAATAAACTGCGAATATTAAAAATTATTTTAAATATGAAGGAGCATTTTTTGAGAAGTTTTATATGCACCAATATTATTTATTTTTCCTAAAGAATTTTTTAAGACCATAAAAAAACAGCATGCAAGTTGTCTATTGCTTTGCAAGCACTTTACATGCACTTGTAATTTTTTAATATTTCGATAGTGTTGCGGCTATACGACGCTTCTACTTTTAGCGTGTTTCCCTACTTTCACACATCTACGTTTATCGGGATAGCCTTAAAAATGCGTATCTACATTTATCACGTCAACAGGTAAAAACATATCTACACCTGTTTTCCTATGTAGAAATGTTTTAACCTGTTGTTGCGATAAATGTAGATCGATCTTTTCGCGTCAAGATGAAGCTACTACACTTTACAAATTTCCGAAGAATGAACGATCTACACTTTACAAATTCGCGGCTACCTGAAGCTTCTGCTATATAAAACAGGTAGGAAAAGCTCCAGGTAGACGCAAATTTGTAAAGTGTAGATCGTTCATTCTTCGGAAATTTGTAAAGTGTAGTAGCTTCATCTTGACGCGAGAAGAACGAGATACGCGTTTTTAAGTCTATCGCGATAAACGTAGATGCGTGAAAGTAAGGAAACACGCTAAAAATAGAAGCGTCGTTTAGCCGCAACACCATCGATTTATAAAAAAGTTTTTTCACCTCAATTGCCAATCAAGCCGACATTCGGGATCGATCCCCTTACCTACCTATCATGTGATCAGGACTCTACTCTACTAAGCAACGTTTGCATATAATATTAAATATAGATTTAAAATATATATTTATCTTTCTCTTTATTTTTTACTCGCTTCTGATTGGTCGGCACTGCATGTACTTGTGAAGTGCATGCAAAGTAAAAAATAAGAAAACACTTTGCAAGCACTTTCTTAAAAGCTCTGTGCATGTACATGTCAAATACATTTCATTTACATTTTTTGTAAACTACATGAAAAGCACATGCAGAATTCTGTGGACAAGTACAGTCGAAGACAAATAAAAGGTTACAATTTAAACTTATTCCTCATTTCAGCGCCTTAAACTTTATGTTGAAACGAGATTTCCACCTTATATTCACGTTCCTTCAAAATATTTATATAAAACACAATAGAGGTCGCCACTATCGCTCAGGTGATTGTTAACTTATTTACTTGAGCGAGAGTGGTGACTTCTATTGAGTTTTATTTAAGTGTTTTGAAGGAACGTGATTATAAGGTAAAAATCTCGTTTCAACATAAAGTTTAAGGCGCGGAAATAACGAACAAGTTTAAATTGTAACAATTTATTTGTCTTAGACTGTACTTTCCACGTAGTTTTATAATAAAAAGTACTTGCCATGTATGTTTCCATATAAGTTGGTTTACAGGGTAGACATCTTTTCTACCTATATTTCTCTACATAAAACATGACATATCTATTGATTAATTGATTAACACACAGTGAGGAATGTAAAAACAAAGATATAAATTTATAAGATTAATTTATTATCATTTGTAAAGTTGGTTAAAAATATAGCAAAATAAAAACTTATTAAGAAATTTGATGTTATTATATTAAGAATAAGAAATTAATTAAGCTTTGTAATTAATTAAACTAATTTGATCAAAATTGAGCATAGGATATGAAAGTTCCTTCATGTTCTCAAAGGACCTTCCAGTCATAAATTTGCCATAAACTGATCATAAGTTGGCCATAAAGTGGTGCAAGGTCTTTAAAAAAGCAAATAATGGTAAAATGTCTTGGACAAAAAAAAATTAGTTGTAAGTATTGTTAGATTATTCAAAGTTTAAAAAAACTATGCTATAATGTAAAAATTAAGTTTTGTTGAATGCACATAATTTAATATATCGCTCACTTGGTATGTACGAAATTTTAACAAACCATATATGATTTATTGTAATTGATTTTAATAATATTGATATCATGTCTTAAAATTCTTAAAAAAAATAAATATGACTTGAAAATCAATACAAATATTGGCTAACATATGATCCATTATTTACAAATGTAAGCTCGGACAGGCCCCCAAATATTTAAACTGTTAAATACCAATAGTGTGATTAGCATGGATATAGAAACAGGATTTCAAGATCTGGGTAAAAATATTTTCCCTTAATAATGTAATTCAAATTATCACCACGAGAATACAAAATTACATGTAAAAGTGGCGCTTAGATCTGTGTGTAAATTTAAAACTTTCTATTACATTTTAGCGTTACTTATGGTTTACATGTTAATAGTTGCAGTTAAAATTTGAATTAAAACTAAAAGGGTTTTGTTTTAAGTATAGGGCGATAATACAGGAGCTCATGAACATGGTGTGCAGGCTCGGACTGGCCATAAGAGCAAGTCTGCGATAGCGGACGTGACTCCCCTTGTTTTGAGGCCGTTAAGGTCAAAAAAGGGTGTAACCAGGGTGACACGCCTCTTTTGTGGCCCCTAGAGAGGGTGTTACACCCCTTTTGTGGACGAGGCTCCTTGAGAGCCAGTCCGATCCTGCTGACTTTAATGATTTTTTAAATTATTTATGTCATTTTGTAGGCAAGGCGAGGTTTTCATATGTAAACATATATAAATACTTAAATAAATACCTAATATATAAATAAAGTATGTACCACGTGACCGATACTTAAATTATACATATAAATATGTAAATATGACACTTAAGTTCGATTATCGATTATTTATTGTGATCTCTCGATACAGTTGATTGATCGATTATATTGAAGTCGCGAGATAAGATATCTCGGTCTCTATGCAGCAATACCAAAGACATACCCTAGTAAAAAATTGATATAAATATTCTCTAGTATGCCAGGTATATATATATATATTTTTGATTTCTTAAATGTTAGGATATAAGTCACTTTTTTTGTTTTAATTTTGAGCGACAAATTTGTTTTGCTCAAATAATTTTCCGTTAAGAATATAACAAAAGTTCTTAACATATTTTGAAAACTAGTCAAATGTTAAGTGATGAATGGTGATTGGTTCCAATGTGTAACACTTGACCACGCCTTCTCACTTGACTTGTACATAATTAAATATTAATTAATAGATGTTAATTATACATAATTATGTAGAGAATAATGTGTAATTGAAGTTTAGGGGATATTGGATAGCATTACAACTGGCGTAACAAATGTTCAAGGTCAAATATATTTTCAAGGTCTATTAAAAATATATTTGCAGTTTTTATGAGAGTTGGACAAAGAAACAAAAAATAATTATTATTTCCTAAGTATTTTCTGTATATTTTTTAAATAATGTTTTAAATTCAGAAAAAAAAGTTAACCAACAAGATTTTCAACGCTGCATGGTCTAATTCAGTGAAAGCGTCTATCTCTCTTAAATGGGGATCCTTGGTTTTTACGTAAAATTTAAAAGACCTTGTACCGCCATTTGCAATCTGTTCAATGTCTTTAAAAGACAATACTATACATGTATATATGTATGTATGATTATTTGTATGCTAAAAGTATGTTAAGAGAAAGAATGTACTGGCTATTGTTGCTATACATAATTAAATAACCAAGTTGTTTATCATTAGAGATATTTTGTGCATATAAATATGTGTTAGAGTAACACCCTTAAATAATTGATTTGTGTAAACCTTAATATTTATATCAGACCTGGCAAAAGTAGGTTCAGTGATAAACTGACAGCTCAACAATACTAACAAAGTGCTAGCAGACGACGTAGTGTTCCTGTCTACATTTAACATGCTTTCTTATGGGGCAATGAAGCAGCTATAACTTGACTTACAATCATTTCTCTGACATAAAATTTCTATAGTAGCTTATGGAGCCTCAAAGCTTTTGTTTTCCTGAATTTCATGTAAACTGAAAAAAAAGCGTATTTTAATTGATTTAAATTCAGGAAAACGAAATCTTGAAGGCCCAGTAAGCTACAGTAAAAAGAGCTTTGAAAAATAATTGTAATTCAAGTTATAGCTGCTTCATTGCCCCATAAGAAAGCATGTTAAATGTAGACAGGAACACAAAGTCGTCTGCTAGCACTTTGTTAGTATTGTTGAGCTGTCAGATTATCACTTAACCCACTTTTAGAAGTCTGCTATTGTGTTATACAGGTTATTTATTCAATTTATTTACGTAATAGTTTTGTTAACGTAATATTACGTAAGGTACTCGTGTTTATCTCTAATGATAATATTATGTAATAAAATATTCAATACTCAAATATATATAAACTATTCACCATATTATAATGCACAATAAAGCAGGGTTCAAGCGATTTAATGTTATTGTCTAGATATTAATATGTAAGGTCCCCTGTGTAATCAAGCATTAATTATAACTGATATACAAATCAATATTGATGGATGTTAGCAGCTTCAGTAGCCAGTTCAATGTAATCAGCTCGTCACCAGGATTACATTGCACTGGCTACTGAAGCTGCTAACTTGTATACAAATTAATATTGATTGATTATAGCAGCTTCAGTAGCCAGTTCAATGTAATCCTGGTGATGAGCTGATTACATTGAACTGGCTACTAAAGCTGCTAACTTGACTACTTATTACTGTATGTACTCATGTAGGATTACGATGTTATTATTTAAACCAAGGTTAAATATATATGTAAGCAGTATTAAATGTATCGACAAAAAAAATAAAGAAATTTAAAAAATAATTTTCTGACTCCATCTTTATGTTTTACGACATTTTTATTTTAGTTGCAAAGTTGTAACTAGGAATTATAATTAACAATAGCAGGTAGCAATAGTAGGTTTGCATAAAGCTCAACAATACTAACAAAGTGCTAGCAGACGATTTTGTGTTCCTGTCTACATATAAAGTCATAGACCAGATAAAACAACATATGCTTTTTAAACAATGAATAATCACGAAATTGGATTTTAAAAACTGTTGAAACTTTTTACCAGAATGTTAATGTAGCCCCACGAGAGAGCGTGAAAATACTGTAAAGTATGCAATTTAAGTGACTATTCATGTTTATGACGTCAGAAACATGCAAAAATTAGTATGAAAATGTTGTGCAGGTTGCATAAATTGTATTTTCTGATCTCTGCTACGGGGCTACAGTTGGGTTTTGAGACAAACTGAAGCTATTTATGTAAATCCCATCAAGTGTGTTGTGATATTAATGCTTATGTTTTTCTCTGGTCTATTGCTTTAACATGCTTTCTTATGAGGCAATGAAGCAGCTATAACTTGAGTTACAATTATTTCTCAGAGTTGAAAGTTTTACTGTAGCTTCCCGGGCCTACAAGATTTTCTCTATTTCAATTTATTTGGTTTTAAATTATATTTTTTACACAAATAACTTCTAATATAGATAAACAAATGTTTTTGTGGCTCAAAAAGATTTAGAAAAAATTACAAGATGTTTAAGAAGTATCAAAGAAATAAATTTTATTTTTAAGTTTTGAACGTTTTAATCGTCATTTTTCATTAAAATTTTTTAAAAAATTTATATTTAAAAGGGTCTGTACGCATGATGTTATTCTAACAAGGTACGTTTGTGACTTGTCAGAAAGATTTTGAGCTGAAATTTAGTACATAGGAAAATTTTTCGACCCTAAGTAAGGAATCGTTGTCAAATACGGTGGAGCAGTTGATTTGGGGGCGTGGCTGGCTAATGAAAAAAAGACGATTTAACACGGGGTTAAATGTAAATGTTTTTTATTCTCTTCTTAAGTAATGAATAACATTGCTCCGCATAGGACAAACCTAGTTTTTGGCTATTTTTAATAAATCAGCTATTTTTTGGGAATTTATAATTTTCTCACATACTTGAGATACAAATTCAACCTGTTAACAACATCAATGCTCTCAAAAAATTTCAAAGTATTTTTTAACTGGCAAAATGTGACATTTTCCTATACTGGCCAACACGGAAAAAATTATCTACATAGTTCATATTTAGACTTTTTTCATAATAAATTCTTTAGATAGAAACTAAACTTTTTAGAATCTAAATAGTTGACTATTTACCGCTAAAGAATTTACGTTTGTACTAACGAGTTACTTTTTAAACTTTTTGTAAGAGAGTTATTGTTTAGTACTAAAGAGTTATTGATATGTATCGGAATAATTTATTAAATTTATGCTTTCCGTGAATGTTATTTAGTACTCACTTATGGTGTCCACTTTAACATCAATGAATCCCCCCTATATCTATAATTACAAGATTATTGGTGTTGTATTCACTTCTAAAGCCTTGTTCACAATGGACTTTTCTAAAGTGAAAACGCTAATTTTTTCAAATTAAGAAAAAAGTTTGATTTCCACTTAAGATTTTTTTTCTTAATTTTTCTTAAGTAGCTAATTAGAAGAATTATTTGAATTTATGTAAGAATCAAAAAGGCTTTGATACTTATGTAAATTCAAATAATTCTTCTAACTAGCTACTTAAGAAAAATTAAGAAACTTTTTTTTTAATTGAAACCAATTAAGAAAATTCTTAAGTGCAACAATAGTTCCATTGTGAACACCAATCGTTCCTAAGTTGATAAAATTAGCATTTTCAAAATTTAGAAAAAGTCCATTGTGAACGAGGGTTAACCCATAACTTTGTAACTCATACATCAACAGCAAATTCATTAAGGGTTGTATATAGATGGCTTGTATCTCAAAATCTAAAAAGAAAAATTCTAAATTTTATGATGACATTTGAAAGTTAACAGTAACAGCTACCTATGATAACATTTTCAGAACCCGTGACCATCAAATAAGAAAGAAAATAATTATTAAAATTAACATGGGCTCTTATGGGACTAAAACTTCAAAAAATCATAATTAAAAATCTAGCATGGTGGATCCCCAAAATTTTTACAATTTTGAAGATACCTAATCCTAATGTATCACTGCGAACCATTTCAGATTTTTCTGTCTTTACAAATTTTTAGTCAAATCCCGCAGTAGCTGATTTCATGCCTTAGAGATGTTTATGAAGTCCATTGATACATATTAGGGTGGTTTCATATATGTTAAAGTCGATAATATTGGCTAGTATAGTAAAATAACACATTTTGCCAGTTTAAAAATACTTCAAAATATTGACTTCTACTACTATTCGCAAAATTGACATGCTTTATTTTTATATCATGTTTTTTATTATTTTTTTTTTAATAATTTCACTTAAAGGATTTTTTTTATTATAAATTTATTTATTTTATTTTAAAATATTATTTTGGGTATGCCCATGCATGCGTAAATTATTATTAATTGCATTATAGTGTGTATGCATTCATGTTAAAGTCGACGCCATGTTATAACTCAATAAAATGGGCGACTTAGGAAAAAAATCATTTTGTCAGTTCAAAACCACTATGCAATATTTTTGAGAGCATTGATGTTGTAAATATGTTGAATTAGTATCTCAAGTATGCAAGAAAAATAATAATGACCAAAAAAGATCTAATTTTGCAAAGAAAATTAACAATAAACTAGGTTTGTCCTATGCTGAGCAATGTTATTCATTGCTCAAGAAGAGCATCGAAAAGCACTCAGAATGACGTCACGTTTAAACACTCTATAGTATTCATATATACCGCATAAGGGTATTTTTAATGTTTTACCTGTAGAGTGAACAAAAAACAAATTTATAAATTTGACTCAAAATGAACTATCTACGTGTGGCACTTCTACGTGTCTTAACATGAGAACTAGGTTGGGGAACTTGCAATTTGTAAAGTGTAGAACGGACAATTTTACCCCAAATTTGTAATGTGTAATACGTTCACTTTGACAGGTAAGAATCGATATATCGATGCTTCCGCGTCAAAAGAGGTTATTTGAACTTTCCACCAGCGTTGCGAGTGGAGCATCTGAATTTTTTACACAGCACGGTGCGTAGTCTAGCGGCCTTTACTTAAAGGCATAGAAAACATTGAAACAACATGTTCTAAACACAAAATGGGATCTACAAAACTGATGATATTTTTTACAAGAATGTTAATGTAGCCACACAAAAGAGCTTGAAAAAAATGTAAAGTATGCAATTTGCGTGAATATTCCTGTTTATGACGTCAGAAACATGCAAAAACTAGTATGAAAATGTTGTGCGGGTTGCATAAATTGAAATTTTCTGATCACTGCTACGGGGCTACTGTTGGATTTTGAGATGAACTAACGTTATTTATGTAAGCCCCATCAAGTGTTTTGTAATGTAAAGGCAAATTTTTTCATGTTTTCTATGCCTTTAACATTACAGTTGCTCTATGGTGGAAAGTGCACCACTCCACCCGCCAAGATAGCATAATACACCATAATAACGTTATTAAGCCAACAATAAAAAACGTTATTTGATTTCGTGTTTTTATATGGAATACAACATGTCAGTACAATCAGGTCAAATAATTATTTTTTTTCTACATTATTTAATAACAAGTAAATAAAATAACACGATTGATATTTTACTTATACATTACGTACTTATGTACGTAAATTTCAGATTACGTACAAGTTACTTACAAGTAACGTAGTTATTTAGTACGTTCGTGGAGACAGGGAAGTAAATAAAATAACATATAATATAAGCAGTGAAGTGAAAGCAAAAAGTGAGTGACATCATGTTATTTAAATGTGTATATTATATAACTTTATAAATTTACATGTTTGAGGATTCTATATCTTATAATATGACCTGATCTTAACAGTAATATTCTGCAGAAATATGTTTTGCAGAGTAATATTTACACTAAATTATGACAGCATGAAAATTTAATAGTTTTCAATAAAGATTTACATGCAAGGCAAATTTAGTTTACATTTACAATATAGAGCTAAAAAACTATTGACGCGCCATCTGATCTTTTAGTTCAAAAGGGGCGTAGCCTCTTCGCCAAGAAAGGATTGCCCTATACTGATAGCATTGGGGAACTCACTAATTATATTTTTTTACTCCAGCTGTATGTACGTTATCAATGCAGTGATAATTGATTTAATAACTTTAGGGTGTTAGGTATACATAAAAAATATGTCCAAGGTGCATCAACGTTTCTGTGATGATGTCACTTTGATTTAAATCAAAATCCTATCTTGGCTATCATAGCTATCCTTTTTCGGCGCGCGTGCTACAGTATTGCCAAGTCACATTTGCAACAGAGTTGCCAAGTCATTGTTTTCTTCTATTGCATCTTCTGAACATTACTTTCGTTATATTTTTATTCTTCAATACTTTAATCACTTTCTTATAGGAATAGACCAGAGAAGAGCATAAGCATTTGTATCACAAACCACTTCATGGGATTTACATAAATAACATTAGTTTGTTTCAAAACCATGCTGTAGTTCCGTAGGAGTGATCAGAAATTTCTATTTATGAAACCCGCACAACAAAATTCCTACGCATTTTTTCAAACACTAAATCATTTGCATATATACTTATTCGAATAAAATAGAAAATAACAAATTTTTAAGATGTAGAATTAAAAGCATATTATATATAAAATCATGTGCAATTATTAATAAAAGAATGCAATATATTATATATTATTATATATAAAACATTTGCTATAACATAAATACATTTTGCAACTCTCTCTCTCTCTCTCTCGATATCCTTTTATTGCTATAAATCATACAATTTTATCAATTCTACATTTAAGCAAGTAATTTTCAATAAATGACTTTATATTATGTATTAATCCGAAATTGCGATATAATTAGAAATCGTTGCGATATTAAATACTAAAGAGGTGCATTTTAATTTAAACAAAAAATTAATACAGGATATTATAGAAAGCAGCAATTTCTCTCTCTCTCTCTCTCTTTCTCTCTCTCTCTCTCTCTCTCTCACACACACACACACACACTTTTCTCTCTGTGTGTGAGTTTCAAATAAAAACCATGAATTAACTTATGTTCATATTCGCACATCATATCATTCAGTTTAAAATTATAGTTTAACTTAGCAAATTTTCTTTTTAATAAAGAATTTTTAAGAAACAAAAAAATCTAAATAACCAAATGATTAATAATATATAGGTAGAGGCAGAAAGGTTGAAGGTGCTTATTATAACGATACTTTTGAAATACATGGATGAAGGCAGGCGAGTAACAAGGTCAATGAGGCCTAGTGAGCTGTTCAGTCATTTTATGTTTCCGTCAAGCTCAAATTATAGTCTTGCGATAAACTTCGGGTTAAATGATATTGAAGAGCAGGCTCAGAGTCAGGTGAGGTCACTTTATCCCCTCCCTAGAGATTGGAGAGTAGATAATGGTAGCGTTGAGATACCAGTAATAGACCATTCGCTGCCACAGGCGTTGCGGAATAGCCGCATGGGTGATGGAGAGGTAAGAAGACGTATGGAGGATGAGATAAGGTCACATCCTGAGCAGTCAGGCCCTGAACAAGGGATACCTGAGAGAGTAGGCCCTGAACAAGGGAGACCTGACAGAAGAGTAGGCCCTGAAGAAGGGCGTAAAAATCAGCAAGGACCTGAACATAGGCGAGCTGACAGAGGAGGCCCTGAACAAGGGCGGGTACACCAGCCAGGCCCTGAACAAGGGCGAGCTGAGCAAGTAGGCCCTGAAGAAGGGCGAGAGCAAACTAAGAGACCGGAGCGTCCACTGAGAGTGAGACCTCGAAGTTTGTCAGTTGAGTCCTGGAGAGACCAGGACCCTCCGAGGAGAGAGAGAGAGGGTAAAAATGGAGGTTGGCCTGAACCAAGGCAAACAGACAATGAGTTGCCCAGCGATTACGAGGAAGAGGATTGGTATGAGAGTGACTCTATGAGAGGATTACAGAACCCCGCCTTTACCTGATTGTGAGGAAGAGAGAAAGTGGAGAGGAACTGAAGAACGAGAACGGCATAGGAGAGAGGGTGAACGGTAAAGATATAGAGATGAGCAAAGCCCATATGAGAGAGAACAAAGGAGGGAAGGTAGACGCCCAGTACCAAGTGAGAGAAAGTGGAGAAAAAATAAACGGCGAGGAGAGAGAGAGAAAGGAGAGGAAGTAGGCCCGAGGGTCTAGCACCATGGATGGCTATGCCCCTTTGGATGTATTCAATGTGCATGCAAAGAGCAACCGCACCCTCTTTTAGAGGGCATGGTGATGTTATGTCTCCCGCGGATTTCCTAGAAGCATACGCTAGGAATGCTAGAGCAATGGGGGGTAACCCCCAAAACATGCTTGCCACACATATGCCTCTACTATTGATAGATGAAGCCACTAATTGGTGGGACTTTTATGGTGGTTGGGCTGATTACAATTCTTTCGCAGGAGCGTTTATGAGAGAGTATGGACCTGCAGATTATGCAGAGTCTCTAGCCAGAGAACTAGATCAGAGAACACACCACTCTGAAGAACCACTGTCTACCTATGTACAAGTGATAGACAGATATTATAGAAGGTTGAACTATGATGCTGATGAATATACTCGAAATAAGAGAATGCAGAGACAAATGCACCCTGAATATAGACGCTTTGTGTATGGTAGGAGGTTTGGGAGTATGAGGCAGTTAGCACAAAGGGCTCTTACAATACAAGAAGCGGTGTTGCTGGTGAGAACATACCGACCTCCACCAGACCTAAGTCAATGTTTGGAGCCCTTGTTAGCATATGGAGGTGCCGTAGCGAGAGAAAGTAGGGGGGAGAGAACTGACCAGAGAGGTGCTCAACAAAATGGCCGACCTCAGCCAGTAAGATCACATATGGCTCAGTCGTGGCGAGTAATTTTGGCCGCTCTTGACCCGTATAAAAGCAAATATAAGGGAGGAAGATATAGAACCAACTCGCAGGCCTCAGCGTCCTGAGGGCCGTGCCGGCTCGTGGAGAAGGCCTCAGGGTAAACAGCCAAGACAAGGAGAGATGCCTCAAGGCAGAGGTGAGAGAGAAAGAAATGGGCAAGCACCTGGTCGCAGAACAGGTGGATTCCGATGCTATAGATGTGAGCAGCAAGTTCATATAGCGAGATATTGTCCTAACCAAGAACGTCCTTCAGACGGAAAAGAGGGAAATGCCAAACCCCCACCACAGAACTAGACTGGGGGCGGAGGGGGAAGTCACATGGGTTGACGAGAAAAAGTCGAGCCACCAAAGACTCAGTCATAAAAAAATATAGTAAAAATCAATAGAGAACTCGACGAAATAGAGAAAGATGGAGAGAGAAGAAATTTAAATGAAAACTTGAGAAAAGAAAGTTAGAGAAGGAACAAAAAGAGAAAAGTGACAAAAAAGAGCCCCATGTTGGCTCTGCAACCTCCCCTCAGTCTGGTTCCAGTAAACCACAAGATGTTTTAAATGTGTCGTCCACATTTATTTTAAATGTGATGGAAAATTGTGAAGTAAAATTGAATAAAGAGGTCCAAAAATAGACGAACCAGAAAAGCAGGAAAGTATAGAGATGGTTGTCAACCAAACAAAAATTGAATCAACAGTTGAACCGCTTATACAAGTAAAAATATTGAACAAAACATATATGGCTTTCCTCGATACTGGCAGTAGCCATAGTATAGTGGGAAATGAATTGACGCAAGCAATCAAGGCTGCAGGATTTAAAGTAAATAATGTAAAGAGGCCATTGACATTGGCCGAGGGAGCTACAGAGCTAGAAGGAACCGCTACTGTAAATGTAGTGTGGCCTGGTGGTAGTCGGTGACAAAAATTGTACCTTCTGCTGAGTCTAAATAAACAAATTATATTGGGCAGAGACTACTTAGCGGCAACTAAAATAAATGAAAATATGGCAGAAATAGGGTGGACTATTGGTCCAGAAAAAAATCAAGTTATCATCTCATTTGCTAAATTAAACGATGATATAGAGACTAATTTAGTAGAGATTAGTGAATCATGGGTAAATGAAATGACCTAAGGGTTAGAGGGAAAGGCAGAACAGAAATTTCTGATAAAAAATGTCATGACCAGTTACATTGCAAAGGATCTGTTTTCTAAAAAACCAGGGACCGTGCGTGGTTTTGAATGTGAGATAGACGTGGGTGATTCGGTCCCATATCAAAGTTGCCCCAAGCCTTTTAACAGAGCAAAGAGGGACATTTTGGATTATCTGCTAGATAACCAGATAAAGGATGACATAATAGAGCCTTGCTATGATAGTCCATGGGACTTTTGCCCAGTTGCGGTGACAAAAAAGGAAAGAATAAGAGAGGGGCCCGTAACGGATTATGCATAGATTACCGCTCCTTGGGGTCCCGTATAAGCAGTGTCCCTTATTAGTTGCAAAGGATAGACTGGATATTATCCCAACTGAGCAATGCGCAAGTATATACAGTTCTTAATCCTTCCATGAGCTTTTATCAGATATTGCTTAAAACAGAAAATAGGAACGTGACTGCCTTTATAACCCTGCATCGTGGTAGCTTTCGGTATAAAAGAATGCCGATGGGGATCAAACCAGCTCCTTGGATATTCTAAAAAATAATGGATCAAGTTCTGGATGGAGCTGCAATGAAATACTGCTGCAGTTTCCTAGATGACATAGTCATCTGGAGTGACTCGTATGAGCAACACGCTGAACATATGAATGACGTATTTGCGAGGCTCCATAGTGCTGGTTTCAAAAAAAATCCAGATAAAATCCAGGTAGCTTGCAAAGAAGTAAAATTGCTGGGTAATATAGTTATTTCAGGGCAAGTCCGGGCTGATCCGGAGAAGGTGAGAGCAATTTCTGAATTTCCTGCTCCCAAGAGTAAAAAAATATTCAAGAATTCTTAGGAGGCGTAGGAGTCTATAGACAGTTTATAAAAAACTTTGCACTGATTGCAAAGCCCCTGTATCAGCTCCTTAGAAAAAGGGAGAGGTGGGCCTGCAAGCAGCCCCAGCAGAAAGCTTTTGATACGTTGCGTACTGCTTTAACATCCGACAATTGTCTGGCATTGCCAGACATGTCACGTGAGTTTGTAGTGCACGTGAACGGTAGCATGCAGGGCATCGCAGGGGTATTGATGCAGGAGGATGCTTAAGGTAGGTTAAGGCCAGTCGCATTTTATAGTCGTACTTTTTCTCCTGCGGAACAGAATTACTGCGCGGTAGAGATACAAGCGCTTGCGCTAGTGTCTGCCCTGCATAAGTTCAGGCACTATACCACGTACAGCCATTGTATAGTTGAGACGGATGCAACTGTCCTTTAAAATCTCCTGTATATGGAAGAGCCGTCTGGTAGAATAAGAAAGTTGGCTATACGACTGGCGGGACAGGATATAATCATTTAACACCACCCTGGAAAAGCAGATCAGGTTGCAGACATTAAGCAGAGCTCCATGTGGTCCTGAACCTCCGGGTGAAAGGGAGACCTTAATTAATGAGTGTTTGCCCTTGCAAGGTGTGCAGGAGGAAGGTACTCTTACCTTTCTACCTTATGAAGGTAAGGCAGTCCATGAATGCCATAGGTGTGGCTCTCGGTTAATGGAGGAACGTAACGAAAGCAAAAAAAAACAAAAAGAAACCACAAAAGAAGTCTTACAGTCAATGAGTCGAAGCTTGATACGCTTATTGCAGAGCATGATGTGGATGATAAAGCAAGTCTGGTGATAAAAGAAATAAGCAAGGATGACGACCAAAGTCATGATCTTGAGACCATGAGCTGTATTCAAATAAATTTACCTCCTCGGAATTTTCCGTCTCTCCCTCAGCAGAGGAGTGGAGAATTGAGCAAAAGAAAGACCCTACGTTATAAGCTCTAGCTGAGCTAGTGAAAACTCAAAGTACTAAGGTTTATAAACTGGTGGATGGTGTTGTCGCAAGAGTGAGCCAGCACCGCGGATTGTTGGTGGTGCCAGGGCACTTACGTAGGTCCGTACTATCCGCATATCATGATTCGGTCCCTAGTGGTCGTTTTGGATATAAAAGGAATCTGGATAAAATATTGTTGTCTTATGTATGGAAGAACATGAAAACTGTCGTGCAAGTATTTGTGCGTATTTGTCCAGCGTGTCAGCGAGTGAAGACAAAAAATATTGGTCCTTATGGATATCATAATTCCAAAGCTGAGGGTGAGCCTGGGAAAACTATATCGATAGATGTCATAGGTCCTCTCGTCAAATCAGGAAGGGGACATGAATATGCTTTAGTAATATTAGACGTTTTCTTTAGAAATTTAGAAAAATTTCCTATGAGGAAAATTACCACAAAAGGTATTACTGAAAAGCTGATTCAATACTGCTGCAGATATAGTTTTTGCAGTAGCATTATATCTGATATTGCTTTGGTGTTCACAAGCAAGGTGTGGCATAGAGTATTTGAGGTATTGCACATTTATCCGAGAAAGGTAGTGCCCTATCGGCCGCAAGGAAATCCAGTAGAACGTGTTAATCGAACTGTTAAAACCTACATTAAATCTTATTGTGCAAAGCATAAAGATTGAATTAAATACTTAAACCCGATTTGCTTTGCAATAAGAACGGCAAAGTGTCAAGTCACGGGTATGACCCCGGCTATTTTGACCTTTGGACGAGAGTTGCAAACTCCGTTTGACTCTCCTTTGCAAAGCAAATCTGGGTTCAAAGTAGGAGATTACGCTGATCAGTTAGCGCAGAGCATGTGGGACCTTATAGCAAAAGCTTAAAGACTTCCTATTGAAGCCAGAGCTAAGCAAGCAAAGTACTATAATAAGGGGCGTCGAACTCATATCCTGAGTGACGCTAGCAAACAGATAACCGCTAGTTTAGTACCCCTTTTTAAAGGGCCTTTTATGCTGACAAAGCAAATTGGCGACAATGTTTTCACCTTGCAGGACACAACCAGTCGAGCAGTTGGGAGAGCTAAAGTGGACCAGTTGAAACCCTACGTCAGAAGACCAGCTTGGCTCGCAGCGCTGCTTCCTATCTTGGAACAAGCAGTAGTAGAAGAGGAAGAGCCTAAGGTAGAGTTGCCTAAAAAAGGGAGTTAACCATGTAATGCCGCGGATGTTGCGGAGGAGGATGAGGATGCGAAGGATGAGGTGGAGGATATAACAAATACCAATATTAAACATAACGAGGTGGTGTTGTCTAAGAAAAATGAAGGTTACAATTACTTTCAACCTTCCATATCTTTGCCTTATTATTCACCCTTGTATACATTTAGAGATAGATCTTAATTGAGCAAACCAGTAAGATACAAAGACTAGTAATTAAATACTGGTTGAAGTTACGCAGATCTAATAAATCTGTAATTGTAAATAATATTGTGTTACAGAATGCAAGCACCCACACAAGGATGTGCAGCCATGTCTTGGGTACTGATGCC
Organism: Ecdyonurus torrentis; assembly: GCA_949318235.1. Lineage (NCBI taxonomy): Eukaryota > Metazoa > Arthropoda > Insecta > Ephemeroptera > Heptageniidae > Ecdyonurus > Ecdyonurus torrentis. The sequence continues at coordinate 55,420,714 of OX439128.1, read as the reverse complement.
AAGCAACATTGTGGGAACACAATCTGTGCCACTGGCAACGCAACCCGCAACGGCCTCACCGAACATGGCCTTACCGCAATGTGTGTACATGACCGTGCCTCAACAGCAACCACCTTACTCTCCAACCCAGTATCCCACTTACCCAACCATGCAGTATGTACCACAACCAGTTCCTCAACCACTATCACAATCCTTGCCTCCATCAGTACCGGTTCCTACAAACCAGCCAGTGATAACAACAGTCCAACCAGCAGTCAACCAGCAAGATGAAGCAAAACAGACACTAGGTCCGGAGCAACCCAACAACAACAACCAACATTGGTCTCAAGCGTACAACCAGCGCGGCATGTGGAGAGGCCGTGGCCGTCCTCGTTCACGAAACTGTGGTCGAAGAAGAGAAAGAAATCGAAATCAATATGACCAAGGAAAAGACTACAATGCTCGTCCTAGGGACCGGCGTCCATACTATCAGCGCGAGAAGTGGCAAGAGGAACCAAGACCAACAATTCCTGAGAGGAATCGAGCTGAAAGGAGGAGGGCCGAAGCTTCCGCCAGCCGTTCACACGACAAGGATGAACGCCCAGTTTGTCCCATGGCAACTCATCCAACTGCCAATGTAGAACCACAATGCAAGCTGTCACTTAACCTGCAACAACTTCAACAGGATGGAGAATTGACTGTTCAAATGAAGATGGTGAGGCTAAAAGAAGAAGTGCTAAAACTCAACTTCAGTCTAAACGTCCAGACTTCATTGTTGTCAAACATCAGTGAGCAACTGCAAAAAGATGAGATTGATCTTCTGCAGGATTTAACATCTCTACTATCATCAGAACTGCCTGTGGATACAGAATCTCAAGACCCTCTGCAGTTGGAGATGGAATACGAAAGCTGCTAAAATTTATGGACCCATAAAAGAGTTATCTCCATTTTTCCCTTCCATATGTGTCGGCAACGTGAAGTGTGATGAGTGAATGTTTGGTAAAGTTCCTAAGTTCTTTTTAATAGAATCATCAAGTATTATATTTTGTTTTCAATAATATTTAAGGGGGAAAATGTTATGACCCGCCTATTTGAATAGTTGCCGCGCTAAGTTTAACGCGAGTCAAATGAGTGTTTATAAATAATATTTTCATTGCAATATAATCATTGCCAGTTGTTTAAAGTTATTTTGTTTTAAAATATATAATAATTAATATATTTTAAGAAGTGATTAAAGATGCTGTACTTGTATGTGTTCTGATTTCGTATTCGTTAAGTTCTTGTGTTGGATTTTGCGTCTTCCTCCTGCTGAACAAAAGGAGACAACAAAGGGATCCCAATTTAACGGGATTAAATTTAATTACTTTTTGCTTCGTTGTATAATGTTGGGTTGATTTTTGGTTGACTGAGGTTGTTTAAAATATAAAACACTTTATTATTTTCTGGTTAAGCATATATTTGTGTGATTATCTTGGCTGTTTTGGTACCCAATGCACAATAATAATTAGCGTTCCGCTCGGGATTGGTTGTGCCAATGTCACCTCATCGTAACAACCAATCCTCGGCTTGACCATAATTGTTATTGGTCAAAAGAGGTAATATTTTGCAACTCTTGTGTGAACTGGACTGTGGAGTGGTTGCCAGAGAGAGGCTTCCCCACGACATTTGTATTCTAAGATAAAGTCTGATTTATTGTGTTGATATAGTCTGATTTAGGAAAAAACATTTTTGGAGTCTGTTTATTATGTAATTATATATTTTAGGACTGTATAATTTTAAACGTAAAAGTAAATAGTGTGAATAAATATTCTGCAACGTATTCTTTTTCTCTTTGATTGAGGTGGGTATGGGATAACCTATATTAAACAAGCATGCTGTGATTAAGATATTTGATATTTCATTGTTGATTAGACAGTATTTATATTTGTTATTTCTTTGAAATAAATAAAATAGCTATCAGTTGAGAATAAGAAACCAGTAAAGTAGCTGAACCTAGCGCTGGTGTCCAGGGACTCGAGACTTCAGGAGAGGAGTGCCGTAGCAGTGCTTCGCTGGAAGATTAGCTTGAGGGTTCTCAAGCTAGGTAACTGGTAGTACCCATGCTAGTTTGTATTTAAGTCAGTATTAAAGATATTGGCTAATTGAGGTAGGACAAACTATTAAAGAAAACTAAAGTTAATTTTTGATAAGATTTATTGTGTGCCCCCGTAGAACTAAAATTATTTCCCTAATACAACCATAGAGAGACAAGGGGCACAACAATATATATATATATACATATATATATATATATATATATATATATATATATATATATATATATATATATATTCAGAAAAGAAAATATAGTTCAATTATCACAGTTAGAGTTTTTTTTGTGTAATATAAATATAATAAGTCAGTTTTGTTCTTAATAAATAAAATACAGAAGTACGAAGAATATAGTAATTGATACTGCGTTAAATAATTATTTTGAAATATTTTGGGTCAACGTATCAGTAAATATTAAATAAGTATCTAGTTATATATATATATATATATATATATATATATATATATATATATATATATATATATAAAATACTTATACAAAAAAATTACGGAAACTCGTATAATAACGATTCAAAGATATACAAAATTAATTTTTTCCTAAAAAAATTAGCTTGTATTTTTTTGAATTATTGTGTATACTCAAAACATAAATGGTATCTTACTTATTTTATAGTAATATTAACGTAATAAAGCCAAATTTATTTATTTAATATAAAATTCCTATTTTTCTTTTCTATACATCAATTAGTAAAACAAATATTCGTAATAATATGATGATTGAATAAATAGATATAATAGTTAAATATATATAAATATATATATATATATATATATATATATATTTTTTTTTTCTTCAGAAATATGACTTTTGCTGCTAGGTTGGATGCTGCCAAGGCCGCTCGTGGGAAAAATCGTACAATATTTGGCAAGTGGAAGGATATGATTCTCGGTTCGCGTTTTATGATGGAGAGCGTTAAGTTAATAACTAGTTATGAGAAACCTTCAGTTTTAGCTTAATTGCGTCTTCTTCCCTATGGTTCTACCTACAGTATGTTTTTACCCTCATATTATGTAGATGTTTTCCCCATTGAGGAAATTGAACGTTATAACACTAATCCTTCTACTAAGAAAGTAATATTTACTTTGAACGTTATGATGGTACATCAGCTGATTTATCACATGAAGATGCACCATGAGTACTGATGTAAATACCTTAAAAAATATATAAATAATGTTAAAAATGATTTCATTATTATTTCATAATAAACTTTACTAAAACCCAAATTATAAGTAATATTATATTATATAAATAATAAAAATATTAAGCTAAGTAAATTAAGTTTCATTATTTTAGATTTAGAAAAATTGTAAAATTTAAGATACAGCTTACAAATTAAATTAAATTTAATAAGTAAAAGCAAAAATTTATTAATAGAGAAATATTTTTATATTATCGTTATATCAAGGATTGGAGGAAGGGAGGGGAAAGAATTAAAGGAGAAATTTTGTACCTAAAGAAAAGTTTATATTTTACATTATTAGTATATGCACAGTTTTTGCAGTTACAAGGATTAGTTGGACGTTTGAAGTTTAATGTTTAAAGTGATAAATTGAAAAAGAAATGTTAAAATATGCACTTTTACACTGAAGTGCTGGCAATATTTTTTCGATGTATTTAAATTATATAGATATAAATAATAATGAGACATTACAACTTATTTTAACAGTATTTAAGAAAGAGTTGTTGTAAAAGGAAATATTATAAAAAACATTACAGCGTACAATAACTTGTAAGCTCAAATTTCAGATTCAATAAATGATAATGAATCAGATCAGTTTGGTGTTGATTTACAAATTTCAACTACATCACAAGTTCGAAACAATATTCAAGTATTAAATAATCAAGATAAAAATGAAATGAATTTAAATATAGGCAATAATAGTATATATGTAAAAAAATATTGTAAATTCTTAATCTGTGTATAATAATAAATTTAAGCATCAAAGATTAAAATCAACATTTGAATTAAGAGTTTTACCAAACGATGCTGATCCTTTAGAGTGGATAAAACAAGTTTTAAATGAAGCTATAAGTGAGCACTAATTATTTTAGGCCAGCATTGGAAAATGAATCATGTTGACAATTTAAGAATAATTTTAATTTTTTTAAGAGCATTGATGCTGTTAACAAGTTGAGTTATTTTTCAAGTATGCAAGAAAAATAAAAGTAACCAAAAAATAACTAATTGTCCAAAGATAAGGACCAAAAACTAGGTTTGTCCTATGCTGAGCAATGTTATTCATTGCTCAATAAGAACATCAAAAATCATTCAAAATTACGTCATGCGCACAGACACTATTTAATTATTTTTATTACCCCACCGTTTTTTTTAAATAAATAAAAAAAGAGAAGTAGAAAAAAAAACTTGTAAAGCAGTATGGCATTTTAGTGCTCAAATTAAATTTTATTTTCAATGCATATAAAAGAAATAATTGTCTTTAAAAAAGTTAGTACATATATATTAATTATCCGTGATAAGTTTGCGCTGAAAAAACCGCAACAGTGGTTAAAGTTTAAATAATTACCCTAAATTATTTAATTTGTCATATATTTTTTTGGTGTCTTTTAAAAATTGTCAATGCATTAATAAAATAGGAATTAAATAATAATTTTACCCTCTTTAAAAAAATATTCTTTGTAGCCGGACGAAAGAAAAAACTTACGTAAGGGATTTAATTCAATTTTTTTATTCAGAGTTGCCTTATTATTATTATTATTGCCTTATATTATTTTCAAAAAGTAAAAGCATTTACAAAAATGTAAATTATTATTATAATTACTAAAAATATTTTATTTATGATTTTTCTGATAATTTTTAATATACATAATTTGTTGTGTAATTAAAAGCTAGTTATGGCCGCATCCTAACTTTATTATTATTAATATTAGTTTTTGAGTGTGGGCCTGTGATACAGGAGCCTTAAAATAAAAAGTAGTGAACTTGATGCCACTGACTCTCCTTCACCGCTATATAGGTTTGCCACTAAAGTCACATCTCTCAAATTATTTTGTTTCAAACTATACAATAGAGTTCAAAAAAAGTAAAAAGAGCAAATATGAATTTTAACCTGTACCACGGGAAGAGTGGAAATTTCCTTGCCATTTTTTCGTTCCTGCTTATGGTTGGGCACCCTAGCTATGCAGCAAGGAGATTTTAGCCAGCAGCCAGACAACAGCCAGACAAGCTATGCTGACCTGCCTCTTGTGAGGACAGCATCGCAATGATAGATATTTGTGTATGGCGCACACGCATATAGCGCTTTAATGCAGGTCGTGTACGTAGTTTACGTGATTCAAAAAACTATGTGAACATTGAAAGTTAAATTAATAAACGATGTTTTGCCTATGGTGTCGTCTTGGCAATATTATTAATAGCCTCGGGAATCGAAGCCAACCCAGGTCCTCGTGGACAGGTAATTAATGTACGTTCTGAGTCTCCACAAAGATCCAACAACATCAGCTTACATGAAGCTTAAATAAAATTGTGTACAATTGTGTATGTAAATACCCACGTACACTATTTCTGAATAAACCTGATCACTTGTGTTTATGTTTTCCCATATTTTTAACATTTGGAGAGACAAACGCTTTGGTAAGATTTATTTAAGACAAGTTAACATCTACTTAGTGTTTTTTTAATTTATTAATTATTATAAATTTATGAAACAATTAACATGTGCTAAATCAGCGTGCGCCTGCAAAGCAGCTAGTTTGAATTAATACATATTTATCCAGTAATATAATGTTGTTGTTGTTGTTTTTCTTATCTCTCTCTCTTTTTTATTTTTTAATTTTTTTTTGGAAAACGAACTTAAATTTTTATATAAAAATATTGAAATTATAATTCTACAAAATCAGATATATGCAAATTTAAATAAAATATGCTTCTTGCTAAATAGCCTGTCAAAAGAATGGCCAATCATGACAAGAGAAAACTCATCTTCGCTTTAAATATACACTGCCTGGGTAGTGTGGAGTCGCTGAGGTATATTTTGTCATTTTTAGGCTTTCTTTTTACGGGTGATGCAGGTGGCAATGGCTCTTGATCTTACTTTTTTGATTAAATTTGTATTACTCTGTTTTAGAGAATTAAAAATTTAACTATTTTTTATTCCAAAATTTAAGTTTGTATTTTAAAAGATTTACATATTAATAGATGATTCACTTGATTTATGTCTTAATGGCTGCTTTGCAAGTGTACCATAGCGTGGCGAACTTAAATTGTTTCATAATAAAAAGCAATAAACAAGTATAAAAACTAATTAGATATACGTATTTACATGTACAATTGAACAAAATTTAAGTTTTTTTTATATAATATTTAAGCAAAAAATACTACTCTTATGTTTTTGTTTTTTTTTTACATTAGATTTTACATAATATATTATGCCGATCTATAACGAACCGTAACGTGCAAAACAAAAGTAAAACATCATACTAACAGACAAAATACCATGAATTTAAATTTTCAATTTTTTGTTATTAAATTTTTTGTACATTGTTTCTTTAAAGAGGTATATTTTATAAGGTTAAGGTCCAAAAACTTTTTACCTCGACTGACAAAAATCAACAATACTGCATTGTATCGTAAAATGAGAGAGCATGAATTATAAATATAGAGTCTTATTCATCAGCAAGTATTTAATTTCAAGGTATAAGAATTAAGTTTGAATTTCTTAGAATGCATTTTTTTTCACAGTTATTATTTTACGGAATTTTTTTTTAAAAAATGCCAAAATTTAAGAAAAAAAAATAATTATAATGCAAAACAAAAAGTCAACTGAAAACGAGCTGAAATTATAAATATCACATGTGACGATTTTTTGGAAAAAGAACACCATATGTTTTATTTTGTTATTTGTTAGATGGCGTAATGCAAACTTTTAACATAATATGCATTGTGAATAAAAGTAGTAATCCTTTTTTGTTGCTTTTAATTTATGCACAAAAAATTATATGATGTGTACTGACTAAAAAATAACAACTTTTCAGAGGTTGACTATAGATAATAGATAATTCAGTTACCACACTATAGCATATAAAAATACATGATTATATTTTATGCAAGATATAACGTAAAAAAATAAGGCATTAGCACACACACAAACACACACACACACACATATATATATATATATATATATATATATATATATATATATATATATATATATATATATATATATATATATGCATATGTCTATAAATATATTTTTGAATCATTGAATATCGAGCGAAGAGGACATGATGATAAACAATTCATTGTTGTCTTACCTGTTATAAGACACTGGGCCTATTTCTCTCACTGCTTGATTTGACGATAACATAACTCAACACTAAACTTTTCACATTAATAAGTTAATATGAATAATACTTAATTCACATTTTGTTAAAAAATTATATAAATAGCTATATTGTATTTTCACAAATTGTTACGTTTTCGAAGGCGTATATACAAATTTATACTTTTTCTGCTCTTGTCTTCAGCTTTCTGACTCTTGCGCACAAGGCGCGCTGACCTACGCACTGGGGCATGTAGCTCGTCCTCGTCAGTTTTTTTTAATTTTTACCTGTACGGCCACGAGGTACACTTCTTTTACATGAATATATAAAAGGAATCTAAATAGGCGGAAATTTAAATCAGGATTGACTAATTTTTTTTTCTTCTTGCTATTTCTTTAGATTGTAATACGAAAAATATCAGAATCAATAGAAATGGCAAGAAGAAAAAATTATTTATTTATTAGTCAACCCAGTTTTGAATTACCGCCTATTTGGATTCCACTCATAGATACATGTAAAAAGAAGTGTACCACATGGCTGTACAAGTAAAAATAAAATCAACAAAAAAGCACCTGACGAGGACGAGCCACACTCACCAGTGCGTAGGTCGGCGCTCCTCGTGAGCAAGAGTCAGAAAGCTGAAGAAGAGGGCCAACAAAGTATATATTTCTATATACGCCCTCAAAAACGCAACAATTTTTTTAAATAAAACATAGCAATGTATATAATTTTTTAACAAACTGTTAATTTAGTACCTTTATAAATGATATAAGTGAAAATATTTTAGTGTTGTGTTGTTTTATCGTCAAATCAAGCAGAGAGAGGTAGCCTAGTGTCTTATTGAAAGTAAGACTACAATAAACTTTTTTATATAAATATATATATATATATATATATATGAAGAGTGGTGACAAAACTAAAAGTAATGAAGAAAATGATTTTACATCGATGCGTTGTGTTTGGTTTAAATGTTGCTATATTTTACAATTAACACTTTATTTTTTCTTTTTCTCCCTCAAACTTTTTTTTGTTTTTTAATCTGATTTTCTTACTTAAATTTTATTAATATAAAAAAGAAAACTAATCGTACAAAAGTTACGGTGAGATCATCTTTTCCGTCACATTTGCTTTTGTTTGTACTTACTACGCATGCGCAATACGTTAAAACGGAAACGCATATGAGCAAAATCGCTAACAGTCAGCTTTAAAACAGTTATTTGATTATAAGTCTACCAATAGTAAAGTTTAATATACTTATAGTTTCAAAATTTGTCATTGTTTATTTGCCAATTGTTTTTATTAAACATGCACCACATAACGAGGTAAATATCGTTATTATAGACCAATTAAAAACTAAGTAAATATATATTAATTATTGATTAACACACAAATACAAATTGTTGTATTATTATTACGGCTGGTACTAAAAGTTCCCGAACGATGCAGCGTTGGTTGATGCGTAATCTCCTAAAATTAGCATAGTGTGTTTGCAGAGGTTACCTATGCAAATTGATTAGAAACTTTTAGACACAGCTGTATATAATTTTACAGCAATTTCTGAATGCAACGTCTTAGTCTAATGTTTTGTACTGAAACATACGTCAAGCTCTTGTTATGAATAATTATTTGCATTGAAAATTCATAATATATTTTATACAATTCAATTATTTATAATATTTTAAACTTCTTATACCCTTTTAATGGTTATAATTACTGTTTATTACTGTGTATAAACAAAAAATTGAGTTCAAATTTTTTGCTATCATATTTTTCTTTTTTTAGGGGGTCAATACTAATAATTATCTGTCTCCAAGTCAAGTTGAGGTTAATTTATTTTTGTCTGCTTCTCAAGACTTACAGAACTAAGAGCTTCAAATTTGCAGTGATGTGGAACTTACTGTTGAAAACGTAGACATAATTTCACAAGAAACACCTAAATCGTTACCTAAAAAATGCAGAAAAAGGTTAGCCTAGCTTTTACATACACAATAAAAGTACAATTTTTTTTTTTGGAAATAACTTTTACTAGTGTTTTCGAAAGAAAATAAGAAGCATTTAAAAATATGAATTAAATTACCATGAACTATTCTTATTTATGGATCATTTTTATAATTTTTGAATTTAAAAATGGTGTTGGAGAGTGAGCAAAAACGTATGTTTAAAAAACTATTTTTCGACAGCACTAGTATAAACTTTATTTAGAAATTTAAATAACTTTAAAAGAAACATTAACTTAAAGAGTTTGCTACATTGATTGCTTGAAACTAAAATAATGTTTTACAATAGGTAATAGTTTCTGATGGTGAAGATTGTCTACAAATGAAATATCTACAAAAGAGGAAGAAATATGTTATAGTCTAAAATATGAAATATTTAGACGCATATAAAATCTTTTTTTTATATAATTAGAAAATTTAGAGTAACCGCACTTTTCTTTAAGAAATTCCTGATTTGTGATATCGGATATACATTTTAAAATAAAAGTATATATATAAATATATATATATATATATATATATATATATATATATATATATATATATATATATATATATATTTATCGATGCTTCCGCGTCAAAAAAGATTATCTGCCGATTACACAGACCCCGCGAACAGATTAACTGCGAATTCCATACTTTCCACGAGTGGAGTAACTGCAGATTCCGCCAGCGCGACCCGCAGAGCAAGTGCAAATTTTTTATTGCTCCCCAAGAGATCATGTGCATTTAGCAAGTCGACTATCTGCATTGCTACACTTAATTTTATTTTTATTATTTTTAATTTCTTAGCATTGATTGATTATTTAATTATTAAAATTACTACCTTAAAAAATATATGTCCTAGAGGATGAAAAGATAAAAAAACTAACAATATAAATATACTTTTCTTTATACCCAATTTTGTTAATATAGTTAACAACTTTTTCTTATTTAAAATGCTCTATTTTGTCAATTATTTAGCTGTAATATTCTAAATTAACATTCATAACACTTTTTTTAATAATATTTCCTTGTAAAAACTTTTTTTTTCTAATACTACTGTAGTACTTACTTCATAATTTTAAAGGCGAAATACAAATTATTATTATTTTTAACTTAAAAATGAAAGAGAGAACAAACTGCTTTGGAACAAACTGCCTGCCAACATAATGAAGAGGAGGAAAACCCAGGTTCTAGCAGAAACCCAACGAATTACGCAAAACTTTTATTAGCAGTACCAAGTACAACTAAAATTGATGAGGAAGTTAAATTAAAATTGTTATCTGTTATGCAAGACGATGAAATTTTTAAACTAATTATTAAAGATGAATTAATAATGGCATATGCAACCCATAAATATTATATTATAAAATCTGAATTTGACGTTAAAGGACCGTAACCAGCTTTGTGAATATGGACGCTTTCTTAAACATTCTTTAGAAATAGCTAAAATAAGACGGTAATAATTACATTGGTTTAAGGCAAATTCTTCCTAATGCAAATTTTAAAAATTATGTCATTCAGTCAATTAATGAAATGACTAAGAAAGGAGAAAGAAATGGTTTAGGAAAACCACAACTTGAATTAAATATAATAAATGATATAAAAAAATTATATTTTCATGAAATCCGAAGATTAATAGAGAACAATTTTCACGTCTTGGATGCTTTTCTCGTTAAATTAAACAATCTTCTCTTTTTTTATTAGAAAAATATGTTTTAGAAACAATAACTTCTCAGGCTAGAACTGCAAAAAAAAATATCGTTGGGGCAAAGTTATTTTACTTCCACCACCCGAAGATATAAAAAAACTATATGATCACTTAATAAATAACCTTAAAGAATTAGAAACTAAGTTAAAAAACAATCCAGCAGAAAGCAATTATGTGAAATTAGCAAAATATATTGAAGCTTATGTTATGACTCTTAATGCTAGGCGTGCTGGTGCAACACAGGGATCCAAACTTAAAAGTTACACAGATCGTAATAAGGATCCAATAAGCGAAACTGAAAAAAGTATTCTTAATTGTATTAAACAACAGCAAGTAAAACCTCACCTGCGGTTTATTATCCAGGGTAAAGGTTCTCAAGGGGTTCCGGTCCTTTTAAATGAAGTTGCAACTAAAGCGATCGATACATTAATAGAAAATCGGTCTAAATGCAATGTACGAGAGAACAACTCTTATTTAAATACACGTCCAAATTCTGATACTTATATTCGTGGTTCAGACGCTTTAAAAATGGTCGCAAAGAATGGCGATCTCCAATTCCTTGAAAGAATTAGGTCCACTAATTTACGGCGCCATATTGCAACTATGTTATCACTCATGGGGTTAGAAGAATTCGAGTTAGATTCTATTGCTCACACTTAAGGGCATAATTTACTTGTACATCGCAACGTATGTAGACAGGATGATATAACTACACATGTTGCTAGCCTAAGTACACTTTTCTTAGCAGTGCAGTCTGGAAATGCACTGCCATTCAAAGGAAAAAGTTTGCAGGATATTGTTATCGCAACGAAAATTACATGCCCTACGGAGAATGAAGAAGATAAGAAAAGTGAGGATGAAATGGGGGTAAGATAATATAAAATATGTTTACTTAATAATAATTTTTATTTAATATTTGTTTTACTAAACAATAATAGATTTTATTAATACAATTAAATGTAAATAATAACATTAGGTCAACAATAAAATATCAATAGCTATAATAAATTATATGAATTCACAAAATTATTTTAACTCGCAATTAAAAATAAATTAAAGACAATATGTGACCCTCTGATAATGATATCTCAAAGATGAAACGGCAATGTAGCAAATATTATCAAGTAAAAATAAAATGTTACTCAAAAGATTTCCAAAGTCTAACACATGCAAACACAATTAAATAAAAAAAATTAATAACAATATAAATAATAACATGTAAATATAAAAGATTTAACTTACTATATCGTTTACTCATTACTTAAACATAAATATATTGACAATTTTGAATTTTTATGTAAATGTATATACGCATATTTAATACATTATATATATATATATAACAAAATAAAAGTCTATTAATACTTCCTTTTTTTAGGATTTTGATGAATTTCTTAATGATAATGCAAGCACAGAGACCGCTTTAATGCTGCCTGGTGTTGAAGAGAAGGTTTGAATATTTATTGAAATCGTGTATGTATATACACTATTATATATATATATATATATATATATATATATATATATATATATATATATATATATATATATATATATATATATATATATATATATATATTTATATATATATATATATATGTATATATATTTATATATATATATACAAATATATATTAGAGCTGTAAAAAACTCGAAATATTTTTAGCCCGGGCTGAAATTTTTTAGCCCGGTTTGACTTGAAACCCGGGTTTAGCTTGAAATCGAGCTTAAACTCGAAAAACGAGCCTAAGCTCGGAAAGCTCGATATTTGAGCCGAAGTTTGAAAACGAGTTTTTGAGCCTATGAAGAAAAAAGCTCGACTTTCATTACAAAAAAATTGTTTTTGAAGAATAAAAGTCATAAAAAAAAGAAACTAATTTTTAATAATATTTTAAACAGCCTATTTTATTATGATAGAATATTTAAAACACCATTTTAAACAAAAATTACAAACTTTTTTTCTTTGCTTTTTGCAAAAAAATTTCTTTTGCTCGATTTATTTTCAAAAGCTCGTTTTTTTCACGAGTCATTCTCGAGCTTAACTCGAAATAGCTAGGTGTCTTTCCTTCCATTAGACACTTGGGTTTTCACTTGCTTCTAGATTTAACGATAAAAATAACACACAACACCAAACTAGTCACTTATATAAGTTAATAAAATACCCAATTCACAATTTTTTAAAAAACATATATAACATAGCTATGTATCTAATTTTTGAAAAACTGTAAAATGCTTATTTTATTAACTTATATAAGTTACAAATTTAGTTATTTGTTTAATTTTTATCGTCACATTAAGCAGCGTGTGAAAGCCTAGTGTCTTAAGAATTTAAGAAAAAATAAATGTATATATATTTATGTATATAAATGTATATTTATACATCTATATCTATATATATAAATATATATATATATATATATATATATATATATATATATATATATATATATATATATATATATACAGGGTGTCCATAAAGTCTCTGAGGGTGTTTAGACGTTATTAAAACACATAAGGCTCAACGTAAAATAAACTTTTTACACATCATATTAAAGCTTGAATTATGACAATTTTGAAAATCAAAACATAAATGCAATCAGATAATTATTAATCTTGCTGCACCAAAACCGCAAAAAAAGAGAAAATTGACGTCTGATTTGCACATTTTAACGCTTGCATCATCGGAAAAAACACATACAGATTCAAAATTTGTAAGTTCTCACTCGAGTTTTCTGAAACATTACCTCATTGCCTCTCAACATGCGCCCATTGGTAGCACGACACACGTCGAGACGAACCTCTAGCTCGCGCGACACGTTGCGGAGAGTCTGAGGAGTGATGGCCTCGATAGCGGCGGTGATACGCTGCTTCAACTCACGCATGTCACGCATTTTCGTCTTGAAGACATGGTCCTTGACGTAGCCCCAGAGATAAAAATCGGGTGGCGTGAGATCAGAAGACCTGGGAGCCCACGTTATGGGTCCACCACGACGTAGCCATCTGCCCAGAAACACCTAATCCAGCTCGTCTCTGACAACGTGCGCCCAATGTGGGAGCGCTCCGTCCTGCTGGAAGATGAGCTCGTAACCATACTCCGTCTGGGCCTGCAGCAGCTAAAGGATGGCGTAATTCTCAAGCCTGTTCAGGTAGTTGTTCCAGTGGACAGTTGGCTCGTGGAAGAAGAACGGGCCGATCACACATTCGTACAGGACTGCGCACCAAATAAATACCTTGGGACTGTCACGTTCGAACGTACAAGCTGTGTCTGGACGTTCTGTGCCCCAGAAACACACGTTCTGTCAGTTTTTACTTTATCACACAAACACGCAATGCACTCGTCTCCTTATCTCACGCCACCCGATTTTTATCTGTGGGGCAACGTCAAGGATCATGTCTTCAAGACGAAAATGCGTGACATGTGTGAGTTGAAGCAGCGTATCACCGCCGCTATCGAGGCCATCACTCCTCAGACTCTCCGCAACGTATCGCGCGAGCTACAGCTTCGTCTCGACGTGTGTCGTGCTACCAATGGGCGCATGTTGAGAGGCCATGAGGTAATGTTTCAGAAAACTCGAGTGAGAACTTACAAATTTTGAATCTGTATGTGTTTTTTCAGATGATGCAAGCGTTAAAATGTGCAAATCAGACGTCAATTTTCTCTTTTTTTGCGGTTTTGATGCAGCGAGATTAATAATTATCTGATTTCATTTATGTTTTGATTTTCAAAATTGTCATAATTCAAGCTTTAATTTGATGTATAAAAAGTTTATTTTACGTTGAGCCTTATGTGTTTTATTAACGTCTAAACACCCTCAGAGACTTTATTGACACCCTGTATATATATATATATATATATCAAGGGTGCTCCGCTATAATGTCCTAAGTCCACTTGACCTTGAAAAATAAAAAATCGTCGGATCAACCCCAAATTTTGGATTTATCCATTTCAGGTCATTTGCAGTAAAAAATATTTTTCAAGGTCAAATGGACTTAGGACATTATAGCGGAGCACCCTCGATATATATATATATATATATATATATATATATATATATATATATATATATATATATATATATATATATATATATATATATATATATATATATATATGTATATAATTAAATTGGAAGTATATTATTATTATTTTTTTTAGGTTGCTAAAACTACATAAACCAATAAGTCTTGTAAGGATCAAGCAAGTTTTGGTTGTATTAAAAAATACAAAGCTAATGCTGAGTATAGGAAAAGACTCGATATGAATGTTGTTGCTACTCTTCTTTACGAAAGCGATGACGGTAGTGAATCAGATGATGAGGTATATCGATAACGCAGGATGTTTAGGACGTATCAGAGAAATGTTTTTTTTTCGTAAACTTTGAAGTTTTGAACATCATATCGCAGCAATAAAAAGATTGAAAAATATTTATTGCCTATCATCTAAAAGCCTGTTTAGTTGCCAATGTATGAGCATAGTTTCAAATTTTTCATGTTATTAACAAGGTCGCAAAAAATTAATTATTAACTGAGGATGCCTTTTTATCTCGGATTTTTCAGAGTTATGCCAACTTAAGCTGACATATCTACGTTATCCATAATACAAAAAAATTCAAACTTAGTTTTTTATGTGTATAGAACTTCCTAGTACACGCTACAATATCGAAAAAAAATTGCAAAAATTTGCACTTGCCAAAAATTAGCAAAATCTAAATTTCAATGTATCTCCAGATTTACTGGCGTGATCCAATTGAAACTTAAACTTAAGCGCACTGCAGCACTCAGTGAAATAAATCATTGTCTTAGAAAATTGGCAGCCAACAAGGCTGAATGCTTTGCTGCTTTTAAAAAGCACGAAGTTCTCCACGAGAGATTCTCTATTCCTGGTAACCCTAACCAATGGCAGAAGGAATGGACGCTGTTAAAAGGGTGTCCGTTATACTTAGTACTACAAACTATATCAATAATATAAATAAACAGCATTGGAAGAAGAAACATTATAGATCTAGATAGTGAAAATTAAAATCGAAATTAGTATATATCGATATTTTTGATAAGTAATGTTTAACTTACACTGCCTAAAAAATAATAAATAATAAGAAAATAAATCAATAATCATAAAAAAACTCTTTAAAATTTATTATTGTAAAATACATTTAAGTTATGCACTGACAAGTAGGGCTCCCGACATGTATACGGCCAAATCGCTTTAAACTTTCAGAGATGGTGTTATTTTGGTCCAAATGCATGGAAAAAATTTGTAGCGGCAGAACTAAACTTTTACGGCTTTTACGAGCCATTCAAATTTGCCGTAAAATACGTGTTTAATTGGGAGGTACCAAATTAATTTTACAGGATAATCTCTGTAATGTCATATTGTATGTAAAAATTGACGCTCTTTCCAAAAATGAAGCTTAAAAAATCGTAAATTAAAAATTAAGGGCCCCAGGGGCCCCAAAGTGTGCCACTACTCAACTTTTTGCTCTTCATACCGCTCCATAAATTTCAAAAAGTAATATATTACGTCGTTATGAAGTTTTTATTAAAGTAAATTAAATTTTCAATCGTTCGATGTATATTAAGTCAAATTTTGGTGCAGATTTTGGGTAGAAGTGGGCTCGGGAAGCCGAAAAGTATGTATTTTACAGCCACTTGGTAAGAAATAACATGGGAGTAAATAGGGAAAATAGAGACTGATTCATGAAATCGAATAAAAATTTCTGAACCCATAGAAAAATGTGTGCTGATTACAATTAAAATAGTTTCGTTTTTCTAAACCCAAAATTTTGCCCCCCAGGGGCCTTAAACAGGGTTTCGAGACAAGTTTTACGCTGATACGATGCCCCTTTTTTTTTCGTTTAAAAATTAGAAAGTTAACAGATTTCAAAATTTCTTTAATTTTTGTACAGAAAATTAAATTTCCGATCTTTTGATGGGAATAACATGTATTTTTTGCTTGCATGGTGGGCAGCAATCACTACCAAAATTGAATTTTTGCTTCGCCGAATGCATTTTTCTTTGTTGAGCAAAATGATGATAAAAAATGGCAAAAAAACAGGTAATATTTGACTTGTTTCAAAGAAATTGCTAAATAACTGCAAGGCATTTAAAGATACAAAGATAATGCAAGCAGACGATTTGTTCTAGACTCAATTTTGCAAATTTTGACTATTTTCAAAAATTTATGGCAAAATTTTCTTAAGAGTAAAATAGGGTTTCAAAATGAGTCTATATTTTCATATTTTTCCGTTCTGCATGCGACCCTGTTTAGGTAACTTGCACCATCATGGATGAAAATTGTTGCATTTTTTGCACTGTGTTCGGTTATTACCAATAAAAAGCGATCAGATTATAATTTTAATTCTATACTCAATTTTTTAATATTTTAGGGTGCCGAGACATACTACCCCCTTTACAATTTTTTTCCCAAAAAAATTTTTTTTCCAAAAATTTTGTGTGATACATGTTTATAGGTCAATATTAGACCCAGAAATACAAATATCGAGTCATTTTTGTAAAACTATCATTTTTAAGGGTGTGAGAGCATTTTTTTAAATATATGTCCCATTTAATTGCATGTTAACTTGAGAGTGGTAAAAAGTAACTTGAAATTTCTGCGGACTTATGATTTATTGACGACAGTATTAATAATAGGAATAAAAATTAGGACATACTAATAAAATATTTAGTTTTCTGTTTCTTTTAACCCCTCCCCCCTCCCTCTCTAATGTTTTTTCTTTAACTGTATTTCTTTTGCCATATTGTGTTACTGAACTTTATTTTATATTGTAATATAATATGCTATTGTACATGTTAATGATGTATCAATATAATATCAAATCTTCTAGTTTTGTCGTCAAGGTTTCCATGGTTTCTACAAGTTGTCATAGCAAATGCCTGGCTGTTAATTAAGGCCGTGAATGTGTGTGTTTAGTTACATTACGGCCACCGAAAAATTGATATATGTATCTTGACTGCGCAGCCTGGTAAAAGTACTATTTGTTTGTACAACAATATCACAATATATATAACCTATAAAATTATATACATACTATATATTATATACATACTATATACTCAAAAACAAACGTAACATAAATATAAGTTTTTTTTATCAAGGTGAAGTAAAATCAGATTTTACAAACAACAATATTTAAATACTTGTGCTGATCAGATATTAAACAAAAACATGACGCAATATACACAACTTATTAATCTGTATTGTATTAACTTTTTTATCATTTTGTTACCACCCATTAACAGATGACACATGAGGAAAGTAAGTAAGTAAGGACCTCTGAAAGTGTCATAGCACCCTCTATGGCCCATCAATAGGGGTCGTAGTACATTCTAGGGTCCTAAATAGGGGTCGTTCTACTCTTTTTTAAAGCCTTAAAGACCTAGACAACATGAAATAAGTAGCATTAATATCACAAAACATTAGATGGGACTTACATAAATAAATTAACTTTGTCTCATAACCTAACTGTGGCCCTGTAACATTTACTGGTATTTCCAAAGATACAAAGATAAAGTTCAAGTACTCAAAAGTGACGTCTTTCAAGATAAAACTTGGCAAAAATGCGAGGTTGTCCCGCATATCATCTGTCGTTATCTTGTAAGCTAAGAGATATGCCTGGCGTCTTGGCGACACCTGGTCACTTTGCTATAGACATCTCACTTATATGTAATATATTATCCAAGTGAACATAGCATCCTAATATAGGTATGTACTTATATCTTGTCTTTTATACTTACTTACTTACTTACTTACTTACTTACTTACTTACTTACTTACTTACTTACTTACTTACTTACTTACTTACTTACTTACTTACTTACTTACTTACTTACTTACTAACTTACTTACTTACTTACTTGCTTGCTTACTTACTTACTTACTTACTTACTTACTTACTTACTTACTTACTTACTTACTTACTTACTAACTTACTTACTTACTTACTTACTTACTTACTTACTTGCTTGCTTACTTACTTACTTACTTACTTACTTACTTACTTACTTACTTACTTACTTACTAACTTACTTACTTACTTACTTACTTACTTGCTTACTTGCTTGCTTGCTTGCTTACTTACTTACTTACTTACTTACTTACTTACTTACTTACTTACTTACTTACTCACTCACTCACTCACTCACTCACTCACTCACTCACTCACTCACTCACTCACTCACTCACTCACTCACTCACTCACTCACTCACTCACTCACTCACTCACTCACTCACTCACTCACTTACTCTTTTACTTACTTACTTACTATATATAAATATATATATATATATATATATATATATATATAAATATATATATATATATATATATATATATATATATATATATATATATAATGCATGTATTACTTATGTTTCAGAGATAAGCCGATACCTGATGCTTGACATGTATATGACGTCACAGACAAAATGAAGATAAGTAAGCTTGTTTAAATTATTATTAGCAGTTGCTATCGGTATTTGCATTTTAATAATGAATTTTATATATTAATTTTGTGTACATTATTAATTATAAATTATGTAATTATTATTAAATGTTTCAAAAGTAATATTTGTTAAATATTTTGAAAAATAGAAAATTTGTGTTGAAAAATAATTTTGTGTTATAATTTTCAGTCAAGTCACCTTCATTTTAATCTACTATGAATCAACTTAGAGTAAAAAATGAAAGGTAAAATTTTAAGTTATTTCAATGATTGTTGAGAGGAGATAAGGAACTGTATACTTTTCATTACTGTTATATTTTCATAACAATATAATATATATATACATATACAACCCTTTGCCGACTATGAAGTCATTTGTTTACATCCGATTTTCAATTGTATTCTGGATTTCAAACGATTCCATTGTTGAAAGGTGGCCGTTGGCCGTTAAATTTTTTGAATCTGTAGCAGTTGCATGAAATCCAGAAGACAGTTAAAAATCGGATGTAAACAAATGACGTCATAGTCGGCAAAGGGTTGGGAATTGAAATTTTTTATTTCTTCATTTATTAAATAAAACGTCAATTTTGCAGGTAATTGCCTATGCCAAGTTTATCTACTACTTTTTATCTTTCAAATGACGTATTCAAACATAGGGGTGAACTTAGTGTAGACTTCATCATTGCACGATACCACTGAAATATGTCACAAAAATTGATAAGTTCAGTTCTAATCGATCGATCATTTCACTATATACACACAATATTTTGATAAGTAAAACTGACCATGTAATTATATTTTTCAATGTATTTTTATTAAGTATTAACATCAGACCTGGTAAAAATATCTCAAACTTGGTTCGATAACCTTTTAAAAAAATTTAGGGTGGTTAAAGTACTATTATCTAAGAGCTCCAGTTAACAGAATATTCAAATTTTATTTGTGATTCAAGATAATTAGGATTAAAATTTGCATATGATTAGCATTGTGTTTTTGTTTTTTCTATTTTAAAAAAAAAATTTGATTCGATAATTTTTTTTGAAACTTTTTGATATTATAGATATATCTAAGCTCTATTGATTACTTGTTGTTTTATATTCTAAATTTATTTCTGGTTCGAGAAAATTAAGCGTTACTTTACCCATTTGGAAAACTTTTTTTTTAATTTTCTCGGGAAAATAAAAATGGTTAAAAATTAATTGTGAGAATTGTATGAGAATTATGAAGAAAATATGTTTGAACTTTTTTTTGTAAAAATAAGATCTTTCCATGCAAAAATACATTTTAAAATATTTTATAATACGTTTTATCAAAAAGGGGGCGTTCCAGGACTGAAGCTCATCGTTAAACTGTTAATTTGTGTTTGTTAACTTTATATAATTTACTTTCATCTTGATTGCAAGGCCAACAGTTTTACAATTAACACAACAACAAGGAAAAACAATTTTGTATATATCGATGCGTACTAGTGCTGTCGAAATCCGGATAAAATTAAAATCCGGATTTCGGATAGAAAATTATCCGGATCAGTGGATCCGGATTTGGCGGACACAAAATTATCCGGATCTACTGATCTGTTTTAAAACCGGATCGATCCGGATATAAATTATCCGGATCCAATCCGGATCAAATTATCCGGATCCAATCCGGATCAAAATTATCCGGATCCAATCCGGATCAAAATTATCCGGATCCGTTGATCCGGATCATGATCCGGATAGAAATTCGGATAACGGATAATTTTTTATCCGGATTTTGAAATCCGGATTTTTTTGACAATACTATTTAGAATATTGGCTTAGTTTTAATATAACCTGTAAAATACCCTAACAAAATGGACTGAGTGGCGTTTGGCACGATAATTAACACAATATGGCAAGCAAAAAAAAAAAAAAAAAAAAAAAAAAACACCCAACAATAATTAATTTAGCAGAACTTTAGTTCAAAAACTTTATAATTTTGATTAGATTAATAACGTGTACGTGTAGCGCGGTGGTACATTGAAAGTAGCGTGAAAGTTGCGATCACCGAAGTTCAGCAATTGCTAGCTAACGTTATATAACGTCAAGCGTGGAATACTTGGATGGGTGAAACCTGTAAATTAAGCTTTTTTAAAGTATGCTTGATAGCAGCGCAAGGACCAGGAACGGCTGTAGTGTGCTTCCTAAAATCCACCAATAAAAATATATTTCGGGGAAATACCAAACTGTGGTAAAAAGTGCAGCCAGTGAACTTAAAGATGTATGATGGAAAGAAGATAATAGCCAGATGTAAAATCTGAAAATATTTGTTTACATTTGTTTTAACCCATGAAAATAATTTTACAACAAAATAAAAATAAAGATTATAAAATAATGAAAATTAAAAGCTATATTGAGAACGATTAAAATTTTGCAAAATACGATGAAAAATAGTCGGGATATTACGCGGGCAAAAAACATACACACGCAATCGAAAAAAGCAATTATACATAATAATTATGTTATGTACAGAGACCCTTATTATTTTTAAATAGATTTTATAATTTTATAAATCAATAACTATATTCATAATTCGTTATTAAATTCATGCTTTATTACGCCTATTATCGTAATTATTTCAAATCGTGTTCCGGGTCATTGATGTGGATAAAATTAAGTGGAACACGATCCGAATCAATATTATCAGTATATGATGCGGATCAAATTTATCCGGATCGCGATTCAAATCACGATCCGAATCAAAATTATTCGGATCACGATCCGGATCAAAATTATCCGGATCACGATCCGGATCACGATCCGGATCACGATCCGGATCAAAATTATCCGGATCACTGATCCGGATCAAATTATCCGGATCCGTTGATCCGGATCGTGATCCGGATAGAAATTCGAAATCCGGATAAAAAATTATCTGGATTTCGAAATCCGGATTTTTTTCAACAGCACTAATGCGTACACGTAAAGAGGGCGAACTACACTTTACACATTATCACTCTAAAAACTAGTGCATTATCAGTAAACACGACCATAAGGAAACCACGAGGATACCTCGTGGATTGTCGTGGATCTTAACTGGTGGACCATATGTCATCAATTACGACGAGTTGTCCACCAGTTGATATAGAATGGTCCACCAAACTTCCACTAGTTTTTTTTTTTTTTTTTTGTGAAAGAACTTAAGTTATTTTAATAATATATATAATATACTTATAATTTAATTTAGCACAAATTATTTGGGTAAAAAAATCGAGTTACATCTAAAAACGCAATAAAACTTCTTACGGGTTGGTAACTTTTTGAAAAAAGGCACTTTTGGGCAAAAAAATAAAAAAAAAAACGATTTTTTTTTTCATTGATTCTAGTAAAAGATTGAAAATTAAACACTACTTATGATTAT
This sequence comes from Ecdyonurus torrentis, assembly GCA_949318235.1. Classification (NCBI taxonomy): domain Eukaryota; kingdom Metazoa; phylum Arthropoda; class Insecta; order Ephemeroptera; family Heptageniidae; genus Ecdyonurus; species Ecdyonurus torrentis. Next base: position 55,397,805 of record OX439128.1, on the reverse strand, counting down.
GCATTTTCTAATTTTTTGCATAGAACGCACAGGAAATTGTGTCTAATGTTTTTTTGAAACAAAAAATAAAACTATTGGAAATAGGTGGATTTTAGGAAGACACTCATAGAACGTGGACAATTCCACTAGTTTTCCCTGAGTGTACCTAAAGTTCCACAAGTCGTGTTTACTGGATATTGTTAGACATCCTAACTTATTTAAGATATACACTTTTAAGTTATTATGAGTAGATAAAATAATGCATTTTAACAAATTATTAAAAATAGCTATTTTAAGTGGTTTTAAGTTTTTTAAAGGTTTTTTTAAGCTATTTCAAGTAAAATTAGCTTTTTTTAATAACTTGCTAAAATCCATTATTTTAGCTACTCATAATAACTTAAAAGTGTATATCTTAAATAAGTTATGATTCGTAACTAAAGTAATGCACCAGTTTTTAGAGTGCTCTTAATGTTTTTAATTTGGTCTAAAGGATTTTCAAGTTGTTTACAGTTAAAGTTTATATTGAATATTTTATTCTAGATACGATCTTTCAAGCAGTAAATTCCCCGGGAATGTTTACATATTAAATTACTATAAGTACAAGCAATGGGTAAGTATGATCACATTTATAACAATAAGACCAAGCCTATGACTTAAAGGAATAGACCAGAGAAACACATTAGTATTTATATCAAAAAACACTTGATGGGATTTACATAAATAACTTTAGTATGTCTCAAAACCCAACTGTGGCTCCGTAGCAGTGATTAGAAAATTTGATTTATGTAACCCGCACAACAATTTCATGCTAACTTTTGCATGTTTCTGACGTCATAAACATGAATTTTCACACAAATTGCATACTTTACAGTTTTTTCACGCTCTCTCGAGGGGCTACATTAACATTCTGGTAAAAGTTGTCAACAGCTTGAAGATCCCATTTCGTGTTTATTCATTAAATAGCACATGTTGTTTTATGTGGTCTATGGCTTTAAAACTGTAATTATATTTTTAAGTGCCTAATTATTATAAACTTACATTAGCAGAATTAGGCAACAAAGTTAAATTAACTACATTTTTTTTAGATGAGATTTAAAGGAAACTTACTTTAAAGGCAAGCTAAGTCAATGTTGCCTCTAAATAAGGTTATGCTACATTTAAAGGCCTTGTCAAGTTAATTTTTTATCATTTAGAATACTAAACTGATAATTACCAAACCTAATTATCCATGAATGAGACACCATTACGTTGATTTTGTATTTATTTTCATTGAATTACTCTTCTCGAATTTTGTCAGTGAGAGCAAATGGCATATCTCGTATTTTGTCAGTGGAAGCAAAAGGCCTATCTCGAGCACCATGTACATAACGATCGGGAACGAGCTAGGCCTTTTGCTTCAACTGACAAAATACGAGATAGGCCTTTTGCTTCCACTGAAACAATACGAGATAAG
>OX439128.1:55358873-55393873 GCA_949318235.1 Ecdyonurus torrentis | reverse complement strand
AGTGGTTGAAAAATACTACAGTACAGTTGGACCAGGACAAACTTCTGTCTTCGTCTCTTCTTTACCTTCGACAATACTTCTCAGGTGAGTAACCAGGGTCGGACTAGCAATCAAAGGGCCTCGTCTACAAAGGGGTGTATCACTCTCTTTAGGGGCCACAAAGGGGGCGAAACACCGTAATTACGCCCCTTTTTGGGCAATAAGGGTCTCCAAACAGGGGACAACGTCCAAAATTGCGCACTTGCTCTAATGGCCGGTCCGAGCCTGTGAGTAACTTTATTATTTACACGTGACAATTTACACGACAGTTTTTATAATATTAAAAAAATTTTAATAAAAAATATCGGTGTATTTAAAAAATTTTAACAAATTATCTTTCATATTTAAAGATTTTCGAAATTTGAGTATTAATTAATTTTATTCAAAAAGTTATTACGGTGGTTATTACGCCAAAGCAAGGTAAGAATGTCTTTTTTTAATGTGGAAATCATTCTGATGAGTTCACAACAGTTAAAAGTTAAGTTTTGTTTATTTGGTAACAAAAAAACATTATTTTATTTAGACGTTTCTTAGTTTCAAATGAGTCCAAAGTTTAAAAAAAATAAAATCTATCTTTTAGCCTTTGCCTTAAATAACTTTTGAAATAACAAAAAACTGCTAATACGAAGATAAAACATGGGCGGATCAAGGAATTTCATTTCGGGGGGGGGGGGGGGGGGGTGGCGATCTCCCAGGAAAATATCTATAAAGTACTAGGGGAGGGGGGTTGCCGTAGACGAAAAATTTTATTCGCCCACGCCCCTTTTTGGAAAAAAAAATGCAAAAATAGTATCCTTATAAAAAATATTCTAAAATTGTAAAAAAAAATATTTAGTAGATTTTTCTTTCATTCGTTGTTTCTTTTTTTGATAAGCAAAAAAAAAGTTAAAGTTATACAAATTAATTTTTGATTTATTTTCTGGTCTCTTTGCAAATCTAATTAATACTATTTGATTGAAAAAAAAGAAGAGGAATTTACTTGTAAAAAAAATTTGCAAAATGAAAATAAAGTTCTAATAGAACTATAAATATATTATGTATTATTATTTTTTTTTGTAAATTGATTTACTAAAAATTGTTTTGCACTTTTAAAACTTACAATAATAAATGGAAAACAAAATTTTTATTTGGATGTAAAAATATTTGAGATAAAAATAATTAAAATTTGAAATTATAAAAAAAGTTCTTATCACGAGCAAAATATTTCATGGAATTCCAAGTTAAAATAAAACTATATCTCTGATGTACTACCCTGATCACATGACAACTATAGGGTAAATTAGACAAATTATTTTGTGTTATATTTAGGATTCAAACGCTTATCCACGAGCTTTGAGGCAGCAATAAAATTTGCGCCGTATGTTGGCTAATTTTTTCCACCCACGTGGGCTGTTTGGGGGGGAACAGTTGCCCCCAAGGCCCCCCCTCCCTGGATCCGCCCCTGAGATAGAAGCATGAAGAAAATACATAAATGATTAACTGTCTGCGCTGCTCCGTATTTAAACATTTAGCTAAAACATGTACAATAAATTTTTTTGTTAATATTATTTTAATATTATGGAAACCTTATTGCAATTTTTTTAATCTTTGTTTTATCTTGTATAAAACATAACAAAATAAAAATTATTTTGTTACATTTAGTAAAAACCGTCCAGGCAATATCTTAGAGTCTCAAGCAGGCTCGAGTTCAAGAATGACTAATGTCCAGCAACAAACTTCCCAATCTTCTGAGTACGTATAGAAATAAGAACCTGTAAAATATTTAAAACTTTGATACCAATTAATATAAAGCAATTAAATACATTTCTATCTTGTATAAAAAAAATCAAAATTATTAAATTATGCACTTTAGTTTAGTCAAGAAATGTATAAAAGTATTTTTTTTAGTTAGGAAACTTTAAATTCAGTTTTTTATTTTAGTTTACCGGTTTCTTTAAATATTTATAATTAATTAATTCCGGTAAACTGGATATATATGATGATTATATATGTATTAAATGTATAAAATATCTCATAAACATGTTATTTTTAATTTTTAAAAAAATTAAATTTTGATCGTATTTTTACATGTTTGACAAAACTAAACTTTAAGTTAAAATTTCTTATTTAACTAGTTCAAACATTATACTAAAGAACAGTATAACTTGCGAGACAACGTATTTTTGAATAATTTTAAATAATGTGCTACTTTTATGAAGAAAATCAAATATTTTTTAGTGGACAACCCAATATACAAAATATATTGCGTTCTGAAGTATATCATGCAAACCATCAGACAGGCGGAGTCGCTCTCATATTATACAACACAAAAACAGAACCTTTGGCTATGCAATATAAAGAAAAAATATCAAAAATGAGCTTTGCAATATTTGAAACCATGAAAGTGGACGAAATAAATATATATCGTCAAGTCATTCAAGAATGTAAGTATATTTAATTTTATTTATTTTAAATAATAACATATATTTAATTTAAGCGTTGTATATAGATGGCTTGTATCTCAAAATCTAACAAAAAAACTTCCAAATTTTAAGATGCCATTAGAAAGTTTATAGTACCTATCATAAAATTTTCAGAACCCGTGACCATCAGATAAGAGAGAAATTAATTATTGAAATTAACATGGGCTCTTATGGGACTAAATCTTCAAAAAATCATAATCAAAAATCTAGCATGATGACCGCCCCCCACACTTTTTTAAATTTTTGAAGATACTTAATCCTAATGTTTCACTGTGCTAAATTTCAGATTTTTCTGTCTTTACAACTTTTTAGTCAAATCCCGCAGTAGCTGATTTCCCGCCTTAATTTAATTTTTTTATAAAACCTTCATTTTCGCCTTCTGTGTGTTATCTTTTTCAGATGTAACACACGAAAAACTATTTATACAGACCAGAATAAATATTTTAATAAAATAATAAACAAAAAAATTACAAATTTGGTTGTACCAGTTTGATCAATTTTAAAAGAGTAATAAATCCTCGCCCGCCCTCCCCAAATTATTTTTTAAATATTTAATATTTTTTGATTTTTTACAAGCCTTTTTTTTTAAATTAGTTAGAATTTACAAATATTAAATTATCATTATTAAGTAAAAAAAGGTTTTAAATATATGTGAAAATAAAAATTCTTTTTTTTTATGTAAATATTCATTGCAGATTCTTCAAAGGCAACGTCATGTTTTGTGCTGTTAGATTTGACAGAGATTGCAGAAAGTTCATTCAAAAAACAAGTTTTCATAGAAGAGCTTAGTCCAGCATGTCAACCCAAACTAAAGGGCAAACCAAAAGTACTGATCCTAACGAATGCAAAGGTAAGAAAAGTTCAAAGATTTAAAACAATTACCATTTAAAAAAAATTATAGAATTAAAGACCTATGAAATTTCTTATATTAATTTTTTTATATAAGCATTTTAAGATTCTTTTTTGTTTCTTTAATTTCATTGGTAAAATATTATATATATATATATATATATATATATATATATATATATATAAATATATATATATATATATTATATATATATATATATATATATATATATATATATATATATATATATATATATATATATATATATATATATATATATATATATATATATATATATATATATATATATATATATATATATATATATATATATATATATATATATATGTGTGTGTGTGTGTGTGTGCGTGTGAGTATATATATATATATTTATATATATATAGATGCTTCCGCCTCAAAATAGAGTAAATGCATCAAGGTGACAAAACGGAATCTGCACTTTCCTTTCCACACAGCACAGTGCACAAAACCTTCTGTTTATTTAATTTCATTACTTAAAATAAATGTAAAAAAATGTTTTTTAAAATAAAAATTTAACAATAAAAAGATTTTTGTGAAAAAAATTGGTAAATAATTATTATAAGCTGCTTATAATAATTGTTTTCTGTTTTATAGTTTATCCAAAGAGACTGCTCTTCAAGTGCACCAATCCATATAAATGAATGTTGCAATGAACATTCAGACTTCCTAGTGGTGAATGCCTTCTCAACCGGTAAGTTTTATACATAGTTATTTTTGTTGATCAAATTTTGTTTAATAATTCACTGCTTTTGCCGTCAATATATACTTTAAATTTCTATATTTTTTTGTATTTTTAGGCATTTCTTTTTGTTGCTGCATAGTAATATAAATAAAGCAAATGAATATAAGTTGTAGGAAAAAAAATCTTGCTTACTACTTTTTAAAATTCTTTTAAGTAAAAAATAGCTTTGCTTAGCATTGGAATAGTGGTATTTTTTAACTTGTTTTAAATAAAAACTAATATAACTATTTTAAATAATTTTCATGCAAAGCTAAAAAACGTATTCAGCACGTTAACAGCATAAATACTTTTAAATATAATACAAACTTTTTGTCACTAGCAAAATTTGTTATTTTCGTATAGTGCCATGTTATTGAGAGTAAAGATATGGGGTCAAATTTAACATAAGTATCGAGACACGAGCTATACAGCACATATTTATACGTGTTTTACTGCTGGCACTGCAACAAATGTAAATGCTTGTTTCCATGACAAGCTTGAAAAATGTAGATGTGTATAGTTAAATTATTTTTAAACCATATATATTTAAATAGGATAGGAAGCTATTGATGAAAAAACGATCCCTCAATGGTGCAATTCAAATTTTTGCTGCAAAAATGCGTATAAAAGTGTCGCTGTAGTCTGTGTGTGAGTTTTTAAATTCTCACGCAGACTTCAGCGCCACTTTCATTTTACATGTTGATTGTTGTGGTGAAAATTTAAACTACGTCCACAAGAGTTCATTTTTAAAAAAGAGCATAAACACAGGAGCTCACGACCCTGTTTTAAACATTAAAGAAATTTAGGGGCCACGTGGCATTTTTGTTGTAGTGGGGATGCCTTTTTATCTAATGTGCATTCATCACGCTCGACGTATGAAAGATCTTTATACACTTTTTCTGTGCAGATGTGCTATTAGTACGCATAGTGTGTTTTGCAGATGTGCCAAAATTACACGTGTAGATTGTACAAGTTCCGAAATGCCGCGTAGGCATAGAAGTATTCAAGCACAATATTAGTATAAAGAAAAACAGGGATACTAATAAAAAGCTCTTGCCAATATGGGTGAATATCTAATATGGGTGAATGTAAGGTTAATTCAACGTTAGTATTTTTGAATTCTGACGGTTATGTGAAACTTTTTGTTTTACATGGCTATAAATTCACATAAATGCGCATGCGAGAAAAACTGATAGGTACTAATGAGTCGAGCTGCGCTTATATAAAGTTATTAGCTTTTTCAAATGTGCAATTGGTAACAAATACTGACAGATAGAGCTGCGCTTACATTAAAAATTGCAATTCTATATCCAATTTCCAATGCATTCGTTCGTACCGGTCTGTACACTTCGTTATAAAGGAAAGGTGCCTGTAAGAAAGCTGGGTGTTGCCAGATTGGCCCAAAATATCCATCACTTTAATAACACTATGAAAGTTTCTTTTTTTAAAAATATTTAAAATTGTTGGAACAAAAATTTAACAACTATGTTTACCCGTCAATAACCGTAGACATCATGTGAATAATATTCATAAATTTGTTAAATTTTCTAGAATCACAAAATTTAATTTTAAAGAATATGGAAAGTCGTGATACCGACCTAGTGACCTGGATGACACATTGCATAGCAAGAGAAACAAATGATGAAACTTATTCATATCTAGAATCAACGCTTAGATTCAAAATAATTTTTCTACAACAATATCCGACACAATTTGAGGTACATATGTATATATTTCTTTTATTATTTTTTTGTTCTTGTATTTAACATATAATCAATTATTTTAACTGTTTTTTTAACAAGTTGCAAGCTTTTCTAGTTTGAATGTAAAAGTTTTAAAATATTTATTCTGTAATTTACCTGTTTGGAAGTAAAATTAATGCAGATTAAGTTTGAACCAACTAACAATAGAGAATATATAAGTAACTAAACCTAAAATATTTTAAACTTAGGCATAATAACATATTTTAAAACATATAGTTGTTTTAATTAGAATATACTCTTAAAATATTAACTTAAATATTGTTCAATTTACTATATAAAGTATTTTTAACCTGATATCTAACCTATAAAGTTTTATTACAGAAGTTGATGCATAAATATTGAAGCACATTAGATAATTATAATAAAATATATTCAAAAATATTACTAAAGTGCAGTATAAATTATAAACTTTCTGTTAAAATATAATAAGTTAAATAATATTTTATTGGTTTGGCTGCAATGAAATTTTGTCTTGTTATGAAAAATTTAATAGACATTTATCTTATGGAAGTTTCTCTTATTTGCCGCTTAATTTCTTTCCATAAGAGCCTTAGCAACTTCTACCCGTAATATAAGAGAACAAATGTACACAAAACAAACAACTAGACAAATGTCTGTTTTTATTTTGTGCAGCAGTTAAAAGAAATAACCTCACCAAGCAAACGATTACCTTACGTAACGACAATTGACTCAGCAGTTGACCACTGTTACTATAGAGAAACTGAACTTGAAACAGTTAAACAACTCATATTTGAAGGAAAACGTCACCACGCCATAAACGTTGCAATCACTGGGCTTGCTGGTACCGGCAAATCACATCTAATAAAAACATTTCTTGGGGATAATGATTCAAAATTCAAAAGCACAAAGATTTGGATACCATGCCTTAATAAACAGCACTTTGAAGTCAAGTGTCAAGAACTATTTAAAAAGTTCAAGATAAACTGCAAAGGAGACCTTATAAAAGACATGAAATCTCTATACAGTAATATTCAAAGTGAGGGAAAGCGGAAGCAAATTATCGTCTTTGACGATGTTAGTTCTGAAATAGAACTTGAAAAGTACTTGCCTCCGGGAGAAGATAGGTCCAATTTTATTGTTGTTACAACATCACTGATTGTACACAAGTCTTGGGAGCATCATGTACAACAAAGCATCAATCTACAACCATTCACAATACAAGAGTCCATGCAGTTTGTCAAGTCTGTTGCTCCAAGTCTCCCACAAGTTCAATGTGAAGCAATTGTCAATACGTTTAACAATTTTCCTTTAACGTTAGATATTGCTACCAGTTATGTAAAAAAATATAAAGAGGAAATTACTGCAGAAAGTATAGAAAAAATAAGATCTGTAAATCCGAGTGATCTTAAAATAGATTACCCTTATTCCATGAAGGATATGCTAGAGAATATCTATTACAGAACTGATCCAAGTTTTGATATTCTTTCCAAAAAAGAAGACTTAGACACATTCCTGACTTTTCTTTGCAGCTCATTTCCTGACAAACTACATATTAGTGACATAGAGTGCCTTATTGAAAACCAGAACCACCTACAATCAATTAAGCAATTACTTCTTAGGTGCCAAATGATAGAAGAAAAAGACTCTGCAATACAGCCAACACAATTGTTCACTAGCCTTCATAACCGCAAGTTTTCCGTAGATCAGTTAAATAAACTTGTTGCTAATGTATTCAGAAATATTCAAGCAACACTAGATGTTAGTAGTTTGGAATTACTTAAAACAATATTCAACCAGATCAGTAAAGAAATAACATATAAAATAGACATTACTTGTCTCCAAAATCTTCATTATGAGATAAAACAAAATGATTTGAATTTACTTGAGCATTTAAGTAAAAATGAAGATACAATTATAGAAGACATAAATAAAACACAAAAGTGTGTCCTGATGATGTTGATTTGCACGTTGCTCTTACATGTCAACAGTCAACGTGAGGAAGCTGCTATAATGTTTACAAAAGTTATGAACAGTCCATTACTTCTTCAAATTTTCTGTGATGAAAATCTAAGTGAAATTAAACTTACAGTTCAATACAAAGATGTTTTGAAAGTTCAAGATCTTATTGGAATTACAAACAAGGACGATGTTTTAACATCTGCAGCAACAAGAGTGCTAAAAAATTATCAAATAAAAACAAACACTTACTTCAATTTATTAGAAAATGTATTAAAAATAATTTGCCAAAAACCTCTAGAAACATTGGTAAGATGCTTTTTTTATATTATAAATATATTCTGTGTTGTATGTTTGTATGTATGTATGTATGTATGTATGTATGTATGTATGTATGTATGTATGTATGTATGTATGTATGTATGTATGTATGTATGTATGTATGTATGTATGTATGTATGTATGTATGTATGTATGTATGTATGTATGTATGTATGTATGTATGTATGTATGTATGTATGTATGTATGTATGTATGTATGTATGTATGTATGTATGTATGTATGTATGTATGTATGTATGTATGTATGTATGTATGTATGTATGTATGTATGTATGTATGTATGTATGTATGTATGTATGTATGTATGTATGTATGTATGTATGTATGTATGTATGTATGTATGTATGTATGTATGTATGTATGTATGTATGTATGTATGTATGTATGTATGTATGTATGTATGTATGTATGTATGTATGTATGTATGTATGTATGTATGTATGTATGTATGTATGTATGTATGTATGTATGTATGTATGTATGTATGTATGTATGTATGTATGTATGTATGTATGTATGTATGTATGTATGTATGTATGTATGTATGTATGTATGTATGTATGTATGTATGTATGTATGAATGTATGTATGTATGTATGTATGTATGTATGTATGTATGTATGTATGTATGTATGTATAATATGTTTAGTTAAGTAAATTTTATTACTGTTTTTTACTTATTGACTAAAAATTGTTTCTTTAAGGAGGTGACAACAGAGAGTGTCGATATATTCTTGCAAGAATTGGTAACTAAAATTGAACATGCAGAAGGGACTGAACAAATGAAGTCAGTATTACACTTAACTAAAACAATCACAAACTTCAATATGGAATCACTGAGTGAAGTTATTAAGATAAGATTATACCTTGTGTCTCTGATTGTACAAATAAACAACATAATAAAGCAGGAAGACGATGTATCAAGTGCAGGACAAATTAAAGTACAACATACAGACACGCTAGAGATAAAGATTGTTGAACTTTGCCAACGGTTAAGTAAATCAGAACATCGGCACGACCAATACGTACAGAACAAAATATCGCAAGTCAGATCTTCATCACTTGACTGGTTTTTGTTAAACAAAATTACCGAAACTTCTTACAAGAAAATTTTCCTGGCTTTAAATGTAAGTAAATAATAAAAAATTTACTTTACTTTTTAGCTTGTGTGTATATATATATATATATATATATATATATATATATATATATATATATATATATATATATATATATATATATATATATATATATATATATATATATATATATATATATGATTGCATTTAAAAGTGAATATATTTTTAAAAACATAAAAATGATCTAAACACATTAGGACCCCTCCCAAGTCTTAAAAAATCAAATTTTTGTTTCAACCATGGTACAGTAAGTCCCTTTAAAATAAGCTCAAGTTGGACGTTTTCAACGTGACAGGTTCAGATCTCATTGTGCTTCCTTGTTGTTAATTCATTGCAACAAAATAAAATCTGTACAACGCGTATTAACACAGTAATAATAGAGCAAAAAAAAAATTAAAATAATATTATAAATTAAATTATATATATATAGTATATTATTGAGATTATTTTAATTTTGTATAAAATGTAAAAAATTAAACGAATGATTTAGTAAAATATTCACAATCTGAGAAGAAACAAATTTCAAATCAAAAGGTTATGTGATGCTATTAATATTTAGATTCATAGTATGTTTTGCATGTTGTTATAGGTACGGAATTTTTTTTATAACTCTAATACTTTTATAATTTTTTTTTCTTGAAATGCCATAAATTAGTATGTGTCTTGACCGATGTTGTGATTTGAAACCATGAGTCGTTAATAAGTCGTTAAATGTCACGCCTAGATATGGAATATATTGAGATTTTCTAACGAGATATTAATAAAAGTTCGATCTGATAAATAAGTATACAAGATGTACATATTTATAAGTTTTAAGGAGATAACTAACGATTTATTGCAATTAATTTAAAAACAGTTATCTATGAACCCTTTATTTGCGAAAAATAAAAACTTCTATTATTTGAAATTCAATATTATCTAACATATTATGATTCGAACACTTATAATCAAATTTTAAAAAAAAATTAAAAAAAAAACTTAGATTTATAAAACAATCAACCGGAAAATATAAGGTACACTTTAACTTGAAACAATATTATGAGAAAAGAATTCATAGTGTATTTAATTTGTAAATTTATTGACAAAATTAATTTTTACTTTTTTTACTTATTTAGGAAAAAATTAGGCTTTTTATTTTCAGAATATATAAAATATTTATGTATTATTTTTTATTAAATATAGATTTAAAAATAAAAAATTAAAAATTATTTTGTGTTAATTTTTTTTATCTTTATGATTTTATAATAACTTCATATTTAATAAAAATAATTATATCAGTGTACCAAAAGGCATTGTGTAATTTACATTTTTATCCAAACGCATTTATTACGGTTTTGCATGTTCTTAACATGTCATACAATTTCAAATTTAAGCATTCTTCATGTTAAAGATTTAAAATATGATCTCAACGCGTCATGAATAAAATAACTATGCTCTCAACATTAATTTTGCATTAAGAAGTTTTATTAATGGTTCCCATGTGTTTGGATCATTTTTTTTTCGCTTGTGACGTCAATTTTCTTTTGTAAGCTAACATTAATATCTTAAAACATATATCGATGATTTAACGAGAACTTTCTACGAGCATGGCAAATGGAGCATTTGCATTTTTCACCGTGGAGTATCTGAAACGTTATACTTAACGTATATAAAATTGCCGCTAGACAGAGCTTCGTGCTGCGTGAAAATTGCAGATGCTGCTTTGGCCGCTTTGGTGAAAAGTGTATATGCTGTATTTTCACGCGAACCATATGTATATAAATATATATTTTATATATCGATTGCTCGGCGGAAAATAGAACAATCTATAGACTTGGTGCGCTATAAATTTGGAACATCTACGCTCTCCACCTTTGATGCATCTGTAAATGGAGCACTGCTGGTAAGAGATGCTTTAAATTTGGGAGAGGCGCAGAAAGTTAAAGTTTCAAATTTAAATTCCGAGGAGACGATGATTTGTTCCGTTTTCCACAGAGCGATATATGTTAATATATATATATATATAACATATATATATATTTATATATATATATATATATATATTTATATATATATATATATATATATATATATATATATATATATATATATATATATATATATATATATGAAGTTGTTCAGGTGGACCGGTAAGGCCATCTGCCAAACATTTGACGATTTCGCTCAAATTTGGTTCAAACATCGGGTATGGGGTCTAGCGAAAATTTGTCGGATTTGGAAAATCTTGAAAATTTCCGGAAAAATCGCGCACTTTAAAATTTTTATTTTACCTGACTTTCCTTGGGAAAACAATTAATTACTCCTAAATGAATTATAATTGACAAACCAAACTAGGCGGATGTTATAATTATTGACCAAGCCTTGTTTTATGATGGGTGACCCATGACCTTGAACTCGTGTAAAGGTCAATGAACTGCGTTCAAAACGGAAAAGTGGAAAAATGGCCAATTTACGTAATTTTTTTTGGTCGTTTTTTTTGCATCATTTTTTAGTCCATAATGTCCTTAAGATGCGTGCCAAGTTTTGGAATGGGACCTCTGCAACTTTAGACGTGGCGCCACGTCAAACGGTGGCACCTCGAGTAGGTTACGGTATACCGCTCAAGTTTAAAAATCAAAATAAAAAAAGTTACACAGATAACGAAACAAAACTTGGTGTACTTAGGGACACATATTGCAGAAAAGTTTAAAACATGAGGCGCGAAAATTCAAAAAGTGACAGTTGCATTACTTTCGAGAAAAATGGATTTTTGCCATTTTCTCTGTATTCATGAAATTGGTTGAACATAAACGCTTACCTTGAGACTCAAAAACTATGAATACTTAAAAACACACATTATGAAACATATGTAAGTAAGTTTTAAACATGTGGCGCGAAAATTCAAAAATTAGCATCGCCATTAATTAAAAATAATGTGGATTTATGCAGTTTTATTTTATTTTCATCGCTTTAAATCATATTTATTGGACACTAAAGTTAAATTGAGACTTAAAATTTACTATAAGGCTGCTATGTATACCTGTAATAAATAATTTATATAATTTTGTCTTATTTTTTGAATATAATGGAAAAAGGTCACGTTTTTAGGAAGAACACGTAATTATTTACGAGTCTTCATTTTTGTTTGATGCGTCTACGTAACATAATGCTTGGCAAAATATTTAAAAACATTTTCAGAAATTTTTAATGGTCTCAAACAAGAAGATTATATAAAAACACAAGTTTTTTTATAAAAACTTTACATTTTTTCATTTAAGGTGAAATTAGAATTCTCCGTACATGTCTAAATTGGTCTACAGGATGTCTATAATGGCCAATTTTTAGCGTTCCTTATATTTTTGTACGACGCTTAAAATTTCAATGTTTCAACGTTTTAAGTTATATTTTAAAACATCGCCATTTAACATGTAAGCCCTATACGAAGACTGCAACTTTTACCTTTTTACCATTAAAACTTGCCTCAAAAGTATATTATTAATTTAACTCACTTAAGAGTCACTTACGATTCATTCCCCTAAGTTTAATTCACTTAATTAAACTTAATTGTTTTTTGAAAATTTCATAATAGCACATATTTTTACTTCAGCTTTTAAGACGATATATTAATTTTTTCATCCTGAATAAAAGCAAACTCTGAATAATGGAAACTATTATTTACAAAACATCGTAATTTTTTTAATTATGACAAATGCCTTAAATTTTATTTCTTAATTTTTGTATTTTCAAACACACAAAAAAGTTGTTACATCAAACTAGGATCCTGAGCTGCAGGGTCGTGAGATAAAGGCTTAAGCCAGGTTCGTGAGCTCCTGTGTTATTGCCCTATACTAAAGATAAACCCTTGTTAATGTAGTTCAAATTTTCACCGCAACAATCAACATGTAAAATGTAAGTGGCGCTGTAGTCTGTGTATGAATTTTAAAATTCACACGCAGACTACAGCGCCACTTTATACGTAATTTTTTATTCTTCCATTCTTGCGGTGAAATTTTAAATACATCATTAAGAGATCGTTTTTTCAACAATAGCTTACTATCCTGTTTATATCCATGCATCAAACACTTGAAAACCAAAGAAAAAAAAAAAAAATATATATATATATATATATATATATATATATATATATATATATATTAATTATTTTTATTGTTTTGAATATTATCTGTTCTACATAATGGTGTTTTCTGAAGTAAATAGAGATATGAGTTACAATTTTGACGTCTGATTTTTAACAATGGTCAAAAAAAATACAAAATTACAAATAATGTTTTTTTTTATGGAAATGTAATAGCTAAAATTTAAAATTTCGCGCTACTGATCTGAATCTTTCCTGAAATATGGTCCATATATAGGTATATATGTGTATCAAGTTTTTTTTAAATAACTTTTTTTTTAATTTTTTCAAATTTTAAAGCTGAATGGTGCGCCTCAAATTTGATGAGGTGCCATTTCGTCTAAAGTTATATTATCAGGTCTTTCGGATAGAAATGTCGTATAGTTTGTTTTTTTTGTGATGCGTCCTGAATCTTAACTGTTCGTGCAAGAGCTCCTACTTGCATGGCAAAAAAACTCTACTACGACATTTCTATTTGAAAGAACTGATATGCTCACTCAAATTATTGCATATGTTCTAAAGGAATAGACAAGAGGAAAAATACTAAATGAAAATACTTAATGAGATTTTCATAAATAACTGTTGTCTATCTTAAACCCAACAGTAGTTACGTATCGGTGATTAGAATATTCATTTGTCAGATTAATTTTTGCATGTTTCTGACGTCATAAAAATGACAAGTCACGCAAACAGCATACTAATATGCAAATTAACATTCAGGTAAAAATTGTCAACAGTTTTGAAGATCTGTTTTCATGTTTATTCATTAAAAAGCAAATTTTGTTTTACGTGGTCTATGGCACGTTAGAAGCTATAAAATTATGCAAAACAAAGATCAAAAAATTACGTCAAATAAACATTTTAGAATTTTTTCGTTTTGAAAGCCGTTATTTGATCTTGACACGAGTACAAGATCATTGGTCACCGCCCACTTATTATTGTTTAGTCAATGGTCATATCATCTCTCAATTTCTGTTTCTCTATTGCATTAAATTTAGAAGTTATTAACAAATTTCCCAAGCAAAGTACGAAGTTTTAAAATTATAAAATGTGGAATTTTTACAGAAATTTTCAAGTTTTTCCAAAACCAAAGGGAAAAATCTTTAAAACGCATATTATCTAATCTTTGTACCAAATTTGAGTGAAATCGGAGCAATTGTTGGTTGAGTCTTTAAAAGTTAAAGAAAGGGATATTATTACAGGGTATCTTTTAGTGGGTAGTTCTGACTTGGTTGGGCAGCTCTGAAAGATTTTGAGCAGTTCTAAAGCAAAATTTGGGCACTTGACATTTTAGAAGAAAAGATATACATGTCATTTTGAAAACCATAAGTTTATTAATTTTATGAAAAATTAAGCTGTTTCAGAATATCTTTATTGTTAAATCATGCCAGTTATCCGGGTGTCCATTTTCACTATTTTATCCCTTGTTATTTCTTTTCCTTCGCACAAATTTGCATTATAGCAAATATTTTCTTCTGTTTAGGAAGGAAATTTTTTTTTGGAAAATTCACAAATGCGAATATCAGAATTTACAATGATCACTTTGCCTTATTCTGCTTGCAATTTTGTTTCCCAACATAAGAAAAATTAAATATTAAAAAAAATAATAATAATAAATAAAAAAAATTTTGATTGTAAAATTTAGATTAAAATAATTACGGCATTTATGCACGCAAAATGCTTAATAAAATTGAACTCCGTGCTTGCCTTGTTTTTTATTTTATAAAAATAGCTGATTTTTATGCTCATTCTTTTTCTTTTTTTTTTCATCAGAATGATGAACTTCACATAGTCAAGAGCAAATTTAAGTCAATCCCTGGCATGAGGATCATTATTACATATATTAATTTCAAACCTGGCTTAACACGTTTAAATAAGGGGCTTAAATTTTTATTTTTTATTTTTTTCATTAATAATTGCTAAAAAAATCTTTAAATCGAAAACCACAATAATAAAAAGCATAAAACTCCAAAACTATGTAGGACGTGAACGAGCCTCAGTTAAAATAACAAAGTGAAAAATGTTCTCAAATTTGATTCCAAACGAGAATCTGAAGAAAACAGATCATGAAGTTTTGGATTGAAGCAGAAATTTCAGTTTCACAATCTTGACCATTAAAAAATGGTCAAATATGTCATTTCGAACCATATATATTTTAAAAATTAAGCTTCATGGAACTACAACTTTTGGCATAAAATTACTACTTACTTAAAGTCAACTTTGCGCACTGATTTTGCAAACCGTTCCTTTGACTGACTAAGCTCGCTCACGTCCTTAATAATTTTTGACATGTGCCTTTACTTTATAGTAATTTAACTTTGTGATTTAGTGATATTGAAGAAAGCTAAAACTAATAATGACTCTTGCTAGTGATCGACCTT
Source organism: Ecdyonurus torrentis (assembly GCA_949318235.1). NCBI lineage: Eukaryota > Metazoa > Arthropoda > Insecta > Ephemeroptera > Heptageniidae > Ecdyonurus > Ecdyonurus torrentis. The sequence continues at coordinate 55,378,103 of OX439128.1, read as the reverse complement.
ATGACATTTATAACCCTTTGCTAATGAAAAAGTGTCCTTTTATTATGTGAGCCTAATTTAAAATATATATATATATATATATATATCAAAAAAAAAAAAAAAAAAAAAAAAAGAACTATAACAAATTTTATAAAAACTATAAATGTTATAAAAGTTATAATATGTATAGAGCGAGAATGCGAGAGTTATCAAAATTATATTGATTTTTAATCAAACCCAATGGACAATGGACCACTTAATTCATTTCGTATGGAAAATCGTTATCATGTTACATAGAAGAAAACTTGTTGCAAGTAGTTTATTAAAATAGACAACTTGCATGCCGTATTTTTATGATCTTAAAAAATTCTTTGGGAAAAGTAAATAATTTTCGATGCCTCCGCGCCAATAAGAAGCTTCTACACTTTCCAGATTTACGACGAGTGGAGCATCTGCAGTTTCCACCGTGAAGCATCTGCAATGTTAAAGGCATAATGCACTTTTTTAAACATCCTTTAGAATACTAGGTTAATAATTTACATACCTTATTATGGCAGAATTAGACATGAACGCGTTGATTTTGTATATATTTTCATTTATTTTCCATTTGACGGTTGAAATAAAACTTATCTGACGTCACACTGTACTGATGGGGCTGCAAAGTGGTGGGGTGTTTTAAATTTATCACGTGACTAAAGAACTTGACCGCTGCTTGACTGTGATTGGCTGATAAGATGGGCAGGGAGGAACACCGGGAAAAAGTTAGGTACTTTCCTAAACTATAAAATACTTTGCGCGCAAACTCGGAGGTATAAAGTTTAGGGAAGTACAAAACTTTTTCCTGGCGTTCCCCCCTGCCCATCTCATCAGCAAGCAGCAAGCAGCAGTCAAGTTCTTTGATCACGTGATAAATTCAAAACACCCTACCACTTCGCAGCCCAATCAGTACAGTGTGACGTCAGATAAGTTTTATTTCAACCGTCAAATGGAAAATCAATGAAATTAAATACAAAATCATCGCGTTCATGTCTAATTCGGCCATAATAAGGTATGTAAATTATTAACCTAGCATTCTAAAGGATGTTTAAAAAAGTGCATTAGGCCTTTAAGTGAATGGCCGCTAGTCCACTCACCATGCTGCGGTGGAAAGTGTAGATGCTCCACTCGTCGCAAATTTGGAAAGTGTAGATGCTTCTTTTTGGCGCGGAAGCATCGAATAGTGTAAATTCAGGGGTGTTTTCTTGTAAAATGTTTGTAATTTTATCTCAATGTATTCAACTAATTGAATTCAGCTAGTTTCACTTGTTTTAGAACTTGCAATATAACGATATTATAATTTGAACTCCTAAATAAAAAAATCTGTGACTGAACATTGATGTCATTGTTAAGAGCTTAAGGCGTGAAATCAGCTACTGCGGGATTTGACTAAAAAGTTGTAAAGACAGAAAAATCTGAAATTTTGAACAGTGATACATTAGGATTAGGTATCTTCAAAAATGTAAAAAAAATTGAGGGGTCACCATGCTAGATTTTGAATTATGATTTTTTGAAGTTTTAGTCCCATAAGAGCCTATGTTAATTTCAATAATTAATTTCTCTCTTATCTGATGGTCACGGGTTCTGAAAATGTTATCATAGGTAGCTGTTACTGTTAACTTTCAAATGGCATCATAAAATTTGAAAGTTTTCTTTTTAGATTTTGAGATACAAGCCATCTGAATACAACCCTTAAGTTATTTTGCACTTAAAAAATATTGAGCTATCTTATAACTTACAGGGTGTATGCGGATGACGTCATATTTATTGCGCTTGGAGGCCATACTGGAGTAGTGAATAACATTGCTCAGCATAGGACAAACTTCATTTAAGTCAATTTTCTTTGGGAAATCTGTTAATTTTTTGTTCATGTTATTTTTCTCCCATACTTAAGATACTAATTCAACATATTTACAACATCAATGCTCCTTCATATTTAAAATAATTTTTGACATTCAACTTTTATTTAAAGTAAAGACGGTGGCCATTACGCCGAAAGACGGTTCGCGTTTCTTTTGCTTTTTAATTGTTGAAATCGTTCAAACGAGTTCGCACCAACTGAAGATTTTTTTCAACGGCCGAATTTTTTAACCAGCTCTGTTGGAGAAAATACAGTTTTTTTAAAAAAATTCGGCCGTTGAACTAAATTCTTCAGTTGGTGCGAACTCGTTTGAACGATTTCAACAATTAAAAAGCAAAAGAAACGCGAACAGTATTTCGGCCTAATGGCCACCGTCTTTACTTCAAATAAAATTTGAATTTCAAAAATTATTTTAAATATGAAGGAGCATTTTTTAAGAAGTTTTATATGCACCAATATTATTTATTTTTCCTAAAGAATTTTTTAAGACCATAAAAAACGGCATGCAAGTTGTCTATTACATATTGTTTTTGAAAAAATGAAAAATAATTTAATGTTGTGATTGGAGCTCTTGAATTATATAAAAATATAAATGCAATAATTTATTTGAAAGCAGCAGCTAGTCTTATCTTATATTAAAAAAAAAGAAGTAATAATAAATAAATAAAAAATCTAATATTTTTTAAATTATATATATTATATACTATATTATAACTTTATTTTTAAGTTGTTTTGAAATATTAATTATTAAAAAAGTGACAAACTTGCAGGAACAATATTTCCAATCAAAAACAAAAATACTCTTACAAAATCGATCACATGACTACTTGAAAAAAAATCGCGCCTGCAGCGGGCTTCCACCCCCCCCCCCCCCCCCGCGAATATTTGTAGCCTTTACCAGATTTTGGGCAGTTCTGAATTTTCATTAAAAGATACCCTAGATATATATATATGATAAAAATTCATTGTAGTCTTACCTTCTATAAGACCCTGGGCTTTCACTCGCTGCTTGTTTTGACGATAAAAAATAACACACAACACCATAAAAAATTGTCACTTATATATAAGTTAATAAAAAGACTCAATTCACAGTTTTTTAAAAAATTATATATACATAGCTATGTTATATTTACACCAAATTAAATGTAAATATAACATAGCTATGTATATATAATTTTTTAAAAAACTGTGAATTGAGTTTTTTTATTAACTTATATATAAGTGACAATTTTTTATGGTGATGTGTGTTATTTTTTATCGTCAAAACAAGCAGCGAGTGAAAGCCCAGGGTCTTATAGAAGGTAAGACTACAATGAATTTTTATCATCATGTCACCTCGCTTGATATTCAAATTTTCAAACATATATATATATATATATATATATATATATATATATATATATATTTATATATATATATATATATATATATATATATATATATATATATATATATATATATATATATATATATATATATATATATATATATATATATATATATATATATATATATATATACAGGGTGTCTATAAAGTCCTTGAGGGTGTTTAGGCGTTAATAAAAGACATAAAAATTAATATTAAATAAACTTTTTACACATGAAACTAAAGTTCTTTTTTTTTACAATTATGAAAATCAAAACAGTTTTAAAATCGGAAAATTAGTACAGTTGCTACACAAAAAAATGCAAAAAATGAGTTTTTGCCGGAATCGCCGCATCTTGACACGTCTGCATCGTCTCAAATGAACCAATCAATTTCAAAATTTTGGACTTCTGACAAAAGTTTCTAAAAATGTACCTTAAAGCAGCTCCACGTGGGATCCATTGGTAGCACGACACGTGCCGAGACGAACCTCTAGCTCGCGTTACACGTTGCGGAGCATCTGCGGCGTGATAGACTGGATGGCCGCAGTGATTCTCTGCTTCAGTTCGCGCACGTCATGCACTGGTGTTTTGAAGACTTTGTCCTTGATGTACCCCCAGAGAAAGAAGTCCGGGGGGCGGTGGTGAGATCTGGAGACCTTGGAGCCTATGCCATGGGTCCACCAAGTTCAAGCCATCTTCTTATGTTATGTTAAAAAGTGAACAGAAAGAATGTGCGTTTCTGGGGTACTGAACGTCCAGATTCAATTCGTACGTTCGAGCGTGACAGTCCTAAAGTCATTGTCTGATTACGATCGGATGATGTGGTGGATGTGGTGGACCAATGGCATGGGCTCTAAAGTCTCTAGATCTCAACCGCCCCCCCCCTCTCCCGGACTTCTTTCTCTGGGGGTACATCAAGGACAAAGTCTTCAAAACACCAGTGCATGACGTGCGCGAACTGAAGCAGAGAATCACTGCCGCCATCCAGTCCATCACGCCGCAGATGCTCCGCAACGTGTGGCACGAGCTAGAGGTTCGTCTCGACCCGTGTCATGCTACCAATGGATCCCACTTGGAGCTGCTTTAAGGTAAATTATGAGAAACTTTTGTCAGAAGTCCAAAATTTTGAAATTGATTGGTTCATTTGAGACGATGCAGACGTGTCAAGTGGCGGCGATTCCGGCAAAACCTCATTTTTTGCATTTTTGTGTTTAGCAACTTTACTAATTTTCCGATTTTAAAACTGTTTTGATTTTCATAATTGTAAAAAAAATAGCTTTAATTTCATGTATAAAATTTTTTTATGTTAAGCCTTATGTCATTTATTAACGCCTAAACACCCTCCAAGATTTTATAGACACCCTGTATATATAAATATATATATATATATATATATATATATATATATATATATATATATATATATATATATATATATATATATATATATATATATATATATATATATATATATATATATATATATATATATATATATATATATATATATATATATATATATATATATATATATATATATATATATATATATATATATATATATATATATATATATATATATATATATATATCGATTTTGTTGCGAAAAAAAGACCTATCTCGAGCACTAGCTTCATAACGTTCGGGAACGAGATAAGCTATTTGCTTCCACTGACAACATACGAGATAGGCCTTTTGCTTCCACTGACAAAATACGAGATAGGCCTTTTGCTTCCACTGACAAAATACGAGACAGGACTTTTTTCGCAACAAGATTGATGTATATATATATATATATATATATATATATATATATATATGTACTTTTATTATATGAGCAGTTATTCGCCATTTTTACAACGACGGCACCCGTGAAATTTTTTCTTCCGATTTTGCTGAAACTTATTTTGTAAGTACACCTATATGAGGTACAAATTGTGTCAAAATATTTTTCAGATATTTTTATTCTTACGTGAGCTGGAGCGCTTCAAAGTGGAAATTCATGCATTTTTTGTTGAAAAATACACCAATTTCAAACCACTGTCACATAAAAACTATTTAAAATAAATTTAATTTTCTTTTTTTGTATTAAAGCTCAGTTACTGGCCTTTCTAAAAATATAGACATTTTTAACAAATTGTAATTTCTTAAGTGCTTAATTAATTTTTCAAAAATGTGCTTTTTTGATAAAATTTTGTATATTTCAAAGAAATTTTTCTGCACCTTAAAATTTTTTAAATTTTTTTCTAACACGTTGGTTAGTTGCCCTGTATTGAATTCTACAATAAATATCTTGAAACATGTCAATTTTTTTATTTTTTAATTTACAGCATCAGTTTTTGTACGAACTTTTTCGAAAAAACACCACTTTTCACACGTAAAAAAGTCTGTGTTAGAAATTGATATCAAGATAAATAAATATATGGTTGGAAAGCTCATTTCCTATATATTAAGAATCAAAAATAAAAAAACTGTGTATAGAACGTTTTGTTACGGAGAACGAGCATCTCCGTAAGTACTAAATTCGCTGCGCGCTATGCTTGGCTGCTGCATTCTATTCTCCCTGTAACATCAAAAACGCATACTAGTCAAGTATAATTATATATTTATATCCTTTTTGATATCTATTTTCTATTATAATTTTATTATATTGATTTTTTTTTTTTTTTTTTTTTTTTTTTTTTTGCGATTCAACTTTTTGATTCAAAAATTTATAACCATTGCGCAACTTCAATCTTCATTTATAATATACGCACATATATGTATGTTTCATTATTTACTTTTATGATTATAAAATTTGAGTAACAATGTATATTTTATATGCTTTAGTCATTTTGCTATAGCCACATGGTGAAAATATTGTTAACAAAACTTCGTTGAATAAGATGTTCACGTGATTGCAGCACACGTAGCAGCACATCACGGCGTAATATAATCATCAGCTCTTTTTTTTTTTTTTTTTCGGGATTCATCATTAAATAAAATTATTTGTATAAATATGTGTATTTATTTTATTACTTTTATTTCTACCAAATTTTGGCTGAATTAAATCGATTAAATTGAATCTGTGCAATGAGATAACAAGTAAAATCTATTTGTAGATAATTTAAAAATAATTGAAATGGGGGGGGGGGGGGAATAATATTTTAACTTACCAATATGGTTAAAGAGTACTTCAAATCTTATAAAAAAAAAACTGATGATTATATTACGCAGTGATGTGCTGTTACGGAGCGGTGCGATAGCAATCACGTGAACATCTTATTCAACGAAGTTTTGTTTACAATATTTTCACCATGTGGCTATAGCAAAATGACTAAAGCATATAAAATATACATTGTTACTCAAATTTTATAATCATAAAAGTAAATAATGAAACATACATATATGTGCGTATATTATAAATGAAGATTGAAGTTGCGCAATGGTTATAAATTTTTGAATCAAAAAGTTGAATCGCAAAAAAAAAAAAAAAAAAAAAAAAAAAAAAAATCAATATAATAAAATTATAATAGAAAATAGAAATAAAAAAGGATATAAATATATAATTATACTTGACTAGTATGCGTTTTTGATGTTACAGGGAGAATAGAATGCAGCAGCCAAGCATAGAGCGCAGCGAATTTAGTACTTACGGAGATGGTCGTTCTCCGTAACAAAACGTTCTATACACAGTTTTTTTATTTTTGATTCTTAATATATAGGAAATGAGCTTTCCAACCATATATTTATTTATCTTGATATCAATTTCTAACACAGACTTTTTTACGTGTGAAAAGTGGTGTTTTTTCGAAAAAGTTCGTACAAAAACTGATGCTGTAAATTAAAAAATTAAAAAATTGACATGTTTCAAGATATTTATTGTAGAATACAATACAGGACAACTAACCAACGTGTTAGAAAAAAATTCAAAAAATTTTAGGGTGCAGAAAAATTGCTTTGAAATATGCACAATTTTATCAAAAAAGTACATTTTTGAAAAATTAATTAAGCACTTAAGAAATTACAATTTGTTAAAAATGTCTATATTTTTAGAAAGGCCATTAACTGAGCTTTAATACAAAAAAAGAAAATTAAATTTATTTTAAATAGTTTTTATGTGACAGTGGTTTGAAATTGGTGTATTTTTCAACAAAAAATGCATGAATTTCCACTTTGAAGCGCTCCAGCTCACGTAAGAATAAAAATATTTGAAAAATATTTTGACACAATTTGTACCTCATATAGGTGTACTTACAAAATAAGTTTCAGCAAATTCGGAAGAAAAAATTTCACGGGTGCCGTCGTTGTAAAAATGGCGAATAACTGCTCATATATGTTTTTATATAACACATAAATCACTTCTAGTTAAGCATATTTACTTACATTTACACATTTGTGTTTCTATTGCTGTCTGTATTAACGTTGATGTGTGCAGATTTGCATTTTTAATAAAGTCAACTTTTGGTTACGCGTTAGTTTTGTTTTACACCGTCTCTTTATAAAACTTGAAAATGGCATAAAACATTATATAGTGTTTCAGTTATATAAAACTTTTTTACATATATATTTTTTTAAATTTAATACAATTTCATAACTTCTTTTTTGTAACAAAACTTAAAATTAAATGTTTTTAATATTGCTTAACTTTTAAAATATATTTCAGGCAATGATTGATGAACAGGCTCAATGTAGGGAAATATTTTCATGTATTGGAAAGTTGCGCAGTAACAAACATCCCAGAGCACGACCAATAGTGATTGAGATGGCCGCTGGTATGTCTGAGAACGTCAAGTATCAACTGCGTGAAGTGTTAGATCTCGAGGATAAACACAAAACTGAAGTTTTGATTCATGCAGTAATACACTGTGGTCTAAATATAGTGAGATATCTTGTGTTAACTGGTGCTGATCTAACAGTAGTGGACTGGAGAGGTGACACAGCGCTGCACTTGGCTGCAACCAATGGTAACACAGACGTAGTTATGTACTTGCTAGAGGCAGGTGCTGACATCAACGTAAGTAACAAACGTGGTGACACAGCGCTGCACATGGCTGCAAGATGTGGTTACACAGACGTAGTTAAGTGCTTGCTAGAGGCAGGTGCTGACGTCAAAGTTAAGAACGACTATGGTGGCACAGCGCTGCACGATGCTGCATTGCATGGTAACACAGACGTAGTTATGTACTTGCTAGAGGCAGGTGCTGACGTCAACGTAAGTAACAAACGTGGTGACACAGCGCTGCACAGAGCTGCAAGATGTGGTTACACAGACGTAGTTAAGTGCTTGCTAGAGGCAGGTGCTGACGTCAAAGTTAAGAACGACTATGGTGACACAGCGCTGCACGTGGCTGCAAGCAATGGTCACACAGACGTAGTTAAGGACTTGCTAGAGGCAGGTGCTGACATCAAAGTTAAGAACAAATATGGTGACACAGCGCTGCACAGAGCTGCAAGATGTGGTCACACAGACGTAGTTAAGTGCTTGCTAGAGGCAGGTGCTGACATTAAAGTTAAGAACAACCATGGTGAAACAGCGCTGCACGTGGCTGCAGAATATGGTAACACAAACGTAGTTAAGTACTTGCTAGAGGCAGGTGCTGACGCCAACGTAAGAAACAACAATGGTAAATCCCCTCTGGATATTGCAAATAAGAAAGTTAGGCATTTGTTTATTAAACAAACACCTAACTTTCTTAATTTATTTAATATTTTCCCAAATACATAAAGATATGAAGATGGATTTTTCTGAATGCATTTTAAATGTTAATGTAACTTATTGTTAGTTAATCATAATAAAAATAACGTAAAAAATTCTTAAAGGCATAGACCAAAAAAAACATATTTTTGTTAATTAAAGTAACTCAAAACGGGATCTTCCAAATGAATGGCCTTTTGTTAAAAATGCTAAAAAAAATCATCAGAAGAGCACACATATATTTTGTAATCTGTGCAATAGACTTGATATTTCATGTTTTTGACGTAAAATGCATGCAAAAATAAGTAAAAAAAATTGTTGTGCAGTTTACATAGCTTTAAATTTTCTACTTACTACTTTTAAACTACAGTCTGATTTCTATACAAATTTAAGTTATTTATATAAGTTTATAAAACTGTTTAGTGATAAAATGCTTATGTTTTCTTTTGATCTATGCCTTTCACTCAATAAAGTTTATCTTAGCCACCCTAATTATTCTATTTATCTATTTAACGTCATTTATTTTTAAATCGTCATAATGTATAAATATTTTATTTGAATTGCTATAATGTTTTTAGGTTTTTTGTTGTTTTTAAAGGCATAGTCAAAAAATGAATAGTAATGAAATAATAAAATGAATTTGTCTCAACACGCATCTATGGCACCTGAGCAGATATCACTTCAAATTTATAGAACCCAAAAAAATAATTTTGTTATAAAATATGAATTTTATTTTAGTCATAAACATGAATAGTCTCTTCTGAGGTTACATTAACAGTACAATAAAAAATGTTAAGCTTATTCATGTTTATTCAGTATAAAAATATATGGTTTAATGTGGTCTATGGCTTTTAATATTAAAGTTAAAATCTTATTGTTTATATTATTTATATAATTTTTTATACTATTATTTAGAAATTTTATTAATGTCTTTCATTTTAAATATGCATGATTAAAACAGTTTTTGTATTACGTAATATCGTATTGTAAAATAGATTGTATATTTATAGAAAATTGTAGCAGATTTTCTCTTTATGATTGTTTATTATATCTTATATTATTATTTAATTTTATTAGTATACAGACATACTGTACAATATAGTGCAATGTTATTAAATTTAAATTAATATAAGTTATCATGTTTTAGAGCCGTATAAGTGCTATATAGGGTGTATGCATTCGTATAAAAGTCGACGCCGTGTTAAATCATTCAATAATAAGAGCGAATAAATAAATAAATTTGCCAGTTTTAAACCACTATGCAATATTTTTGAGAGCTTTGATGTTGTAAATATGTTGAATTAGTATCTCAAGTATGTGAGAAAAATAACAATAAATTAATCGATTTCCCAAATAAAATAGGCTTGAAATATTGTCCTATGCTGAACAATGTTATTCACTACTTCAGTATGGCCTCCAAGTGCAATAAATATGACGTCATCTACATACACCCTATATTCAAGTTGAATTACAAATAAATCGGGCAGCAGGAGAAATATTACTTTTATATTTATTATATTTATTTTATAATAATATCATAATAATAATTTACTATACTATAACAAATATATTATAATTAAGAATTTATTTTTTATTAATATGTATATAACTATATATTATATTATCTTTATAATTAAATCTAGAAATGTTGCTAATTATACTTATAAATTACCTGTAAAAACTAACAATTAAAAATAAATTAATATTTGTTATTATTATATATTTGCAATAAAAAGTTGTCTCATAGCAAACCTGAACATGCTAAATACATTTCGTGTAAGTATTACTTATTCACTTGTTGTAAATAAATATTTTAATATGGTTATCTGATTTTATTTTGCAATAGTACACCAAGGGGGGAGCCTAATGTATTGAGGAGAGACGGGTGAAGCTCATTAACAGTCCACGTGGATAAAATAAAAGGGGAACAAAGTGTGGCTTTTAGATTAAATTTTTAAATATTAGTTATATATGATTTTTATGTTAGTGAAAGTTTATATTTTATTTTATTTTTATTCTTTTTATAATAAATAATAACTTTTTCATAAAATAATAATTTTATTAATAATCCTGCACTCAAACTGCTGTTGTGATTAAGCCGGTGGAGGACCGAGTTGGACCGGAAATCACTTAAAAAAGAACTATATATATTTTCACAATATTTTATTATGTACAGTAGGCAGCAGATAAAATGTTAACAAAGAAAATATAGGTCCACAAAATTACAATAGCAAGGTGTGCCTACTGCTGCATTTCTCTGCCTTCTCAGGCTGGTTGTCATTGCAGTGGCCAACAACATAAATATAAGCACACCTCCTTGACTATGCACATCTTCTCTCTCTCTATCAGAATCAGAGTATTAAGCCAACCAGCCTTCTGCAGCACCACGTCTCTCTCTCTCTCTCTCTCTCTCTCGCTCTCTCTCTCTTTCTTGCTTTTTTTAAGAACCAAAATATTAAACCTGCCTGCTAGACCTGCCGTGTGTTGTTCTATCTCGAATGTCTCATTCAAACAAGATATTTAGTATAATTTAAGCTTCCTCAAAACTTGTTTGCTGTTGCTCCAGAAAAAATACATAGGAAGCGATATCATTGAAATAAAGAGAGATGGTGCGCGTTGGACAAGCAGGCAAGCATATTATTTATTCTGAGAGTGAGAGAGAGAGAGAGAGAGAGAGAGAGAGAGAGAGAGAGAGAGAGAGAGAGAGAGAGAGAGAGAGAGAGAAAGAAAAAGAGAGAGAGAGAGATAGAGAGAGAGAGAGAGGTGGTGCGTGCTCCAGACGGCTGGTCGGCAGCGAGCAAGCATAATACTCTGATAGAGAGAGAGATGTGCACTGCATATAGTCAAGGAGGTGTGCTTACATTCATGTCGTTGGCCACTAAAATTACTACTAGCCTGAGCAGGCAGAAGTAGACACACAGTGCTATTGTAATTTTGTGGACCAATTAATAGTGTTTATTTAACAGTTTTTAAGCTGTGTACTGTACATGACAAAAATCCAGAAAAACAAACACTATAGTTTTCAAATAAAATCAAGTAAATTTAAAATATTTTTTATACCAAAAAAAATATTATATATTTTTTTAATTGTAAAAAAGTTTCTTATTTGACTAAAATTTCCCGCAAAAATGTAAATTTCCACATTTACATGTTATCTTTAAAGTGTAATAACTTAAGATTTTAACCGTATTTTTGCATGTTTGAAGTAGATAATTTTTAAGTAACATTCCTTCTTTACTTTGTGTTTATATTATTATTCTCAACCGTGCGAGACATCAGTGGACACCGTCCTTCTTAAGCAAAATAACAGGTATGTATTGAAGTCTTTTTAGAGGGACATTTTTTTTTGTTAATGTAGCCGATATGCCCAGTAAATATAATTGATATTTAAATCATAAAAAAAGAATCTGTCTTTAAACCAGTAAAAGAAGTTAAAAATTTTGTCATTTAACATCTCCATGACTGTAACAGATTTATTTAAAAAAAAATGATTCTTCAAAGTGTAGTTTACCTTTTCCCATGAGGGATCTGGCGTAACTGTATCATTTTATATGACATTTTATGTTCTGGATTTTAAATGTTATATTATTTTTATTTCAAAACCAATACTTATTTGACTGTCTCAATATTTTTTAAGTTTCTTATAATTCTTGAGAATCAAGTTAAAAAATATTTTCATCGTTTTAATTTAAATTAAAAATAGTATGCAACATTTTAATTTGCAATTAAATAAAATATTAAGTGTATGGAAAATCGTTTTTATTTTATAAAAATTCAATTTTTTATTTTACTGTTTTTTTATGTCATTTTATAAAAAAAACTTTGTCATACATTACGATAACACTAAAAAATTACAGTAACAGCATCCAATGATAATAGTTAAACAATTAGATAAAGGAGACAAAAATAATTGAAATTTACAGTTATTTTTAAGGGACCAAAATTTAAAAAAATATATTTATAAACTAGATTATTATCCAATTTTTTGGTTATTTTTAAAGAAAAAATATAATGTATTATTTTGTGCCAAATTTAACATATTTATTTACTGTTTTTTTTTTTTTTTTTTTTTTTTTTTTTTTTTTTTTTAATTTCTATTCAAATCTCACGGTAGCTATATACTTAGTTAGCACCTAAAAATAAAACAATGAAAGTTTAGGATTACACAGAAAAAATAAATTTTGTATAATTTATTCTGTATTTACGTTATTATAGTAGAAATTATGGTAAATTAAAACGACAAAAATATTTGATCCGTACTTACAAAACATAATATTTATGGTATGTTATGTAAAATCATAATTAACCAGTATGGCAATAATTACTAATTTTACAGTTTGTTTTATCTTTGGTGATTTTTATTTATTTAAGTTATTATATTTGCTTAAATCATTTACTATTTCGCTTATTTTAAGATTATATCGCCGTCCACAATAGGTTAAATATATAATCAAGGTTGGTTGGTGCTGCCGCCGTGTGAGAGACGTGAACTATCTGCACTTGACAATATTTGGCGCCAAACTTCGACATTTTAAAATACAATTAGGCTCTTCATGCTTTTTTATTATTTTAAGTGTGCGGTCAAAAAAATGTTAAATCTCTAATTGTTGTATTTATTTTGCTATTTATACATTTATTTGTTGATTCATTTATTTATTTATTAATTTATTAGTTTATCTATTTATTCGTTTGCTTATATATTTTTCTATTTATTTATTAATCTACAATCAGCATAGCCAATTAGATGCAAAACAATGCGAATTACAATCCTAATCACATTGTAAAAAAACAATCATATACAATCTTTTACCCAATACAGAAATATTTTATTATTATTATTATAAGAATTTTTATTATTTGAATACATATTTATTACAAAATAAATTTACTTGCCTAATATAAACATAAAAAAGGACTAAATATTGAGAGGTACTAGAGTGGGGAAGGACACTTTTTTTACCCCTATTCCACTTTGTTACCAGAGATGTCAATGTTAATACATAGAATACTTATGTACATTTTACCTAGGTTTTATGTAAAAAGAGATTATCTGCTATCTGACCACAAGACCCTAATTATTTGATGCATGACTTAATATGCAGATCAAGAATTTTTAACCACTCCCCCCCCTTCCCTATCCTATACCACTTTCCCAGAGATATCAATGTTAATACATAGAATACTTAAGTACATTTTACCTAGGTTTTATGTAAAAAGAGATTATCTGCTATCTGACCACAAGACCCTAAATATTTGATGCAGGACTTAATATGCAGATCGGAAATTTTTAACACCTCCCCTACCTTCCCTATTTTATACCACTCTTTCAGAGATATCAATGTTAATACATAAAATACTTATATACATTTTACAGAGGTTTTACATAAAGAGAGATTATCTGCTATCTGACCACAAAAACCTAATTATTTGACGCATGATTTAGTAAGCAGATCAAGAATTAACAATTACAGTAAATTAAAATTCATAAAGTTTTTAATAAAAAAACACGCAAATTTATTTTCTTTGATCGTAGTTCTAGATTTAAGGGATGTTTAATATTTCACCCTGCCGTGTGCAAGAGCTTCATACATACTCCAATGTGGATTATGTGCTTCATGATTGCATCGATTGTTTCGATTTGATATATAAAACAATAAGGGATTAATTACATTGTTGATGTTTTTGTTAAATTAATTATATTATTTGTTTGTAATAAAAATATATTTATATCTTACATAAACAATATTTTTTCAGTAAGTAATAAAAGCAGTGTATCACCGCCGCTATCCATATTATGCACTCTATAACAACACAGCTATGTATATCAGTGCACACATGCCCCGCAATGTCGCTATAATCTAAAAAAAAAACTTGGAATACCTTGCGTGCTTGCTGACTTTATTTATATACGAAAACGAAATAATTAATAACAAACAAAATAAGTAATCAATGTTATATATTTCGTTTTATATTTATATTTTTTTATTTTAACCCCAGAACGTATAGACGTGGTCTTGTTGATCAAACACCAATTTCAATGTAATTTTCTATAAAAAAAAATTAATCGATTTTTTAAACATTTTTTGACTTTGTCTATTATAATTTTTTCTAATTTAAAAAAAAAATGGTTTAATCACGTTAATTAGGTGACATTATATAAATTATTGAAAAATTTACAACTTAGAACGGTGCTGAGTGGTCCAAAAGTCTATGTAATAACACGTGTTAAAAGCGTCATATATGAAGAGACAAAGTACAGCGTGAGGGAGGAAGTCATCTAGAGGGCTGAAAAAAGGTTTATGACTTTATCTCTCTTGAAAGATTTTAGACAACTTTTAGAAAATAAAGGAGAATTAGTTTTATGTATACTTTTTTATATTTAAAGTATAGTGTTAGTTTTTCTTAGCCTTGTATGTAAAAACATACGCTATAATATATAAACTGTTTTGATCTTCAAAGACATTGCCGTATATGGTTTTATATATGATATTATATTATTTTTTATTGTTATAGAAGCAAAAAAATTACTCTAATAAAGTGTAGTTATAAAAAAAAGATAATATTATATATATATATATATATATATATATATATATATATATATATATATATATATATATATAAATATATATATATATATATAAAATATATATATATTATATATATATATATATATATATATATATATCGATGCTTCCGCGTCAAAAAAGATTATCTGCCGATTCCACAGACCCCGCGAACAGATTAACTGCGAATTCCATACTTTCCACGAGTGGAGTAACTGCAGATTCCGCCAGCGCGACCCGCAGAGCAAGTGCAAATTTTTTATTGCTCCCCAAGAGATCATGTGCATTTAGCAAGTAGACTATCTGCATTGCTACACTTAATTTTATTTTTATTATTTTTAATTTCTTAGCATTGATTGATTATTTAATTATTAAAATTACTACCTTAAAAAAATATTAGTCCTATAGGATATGAAAAAAAAAAAAAAAAAAAAAACACAATATAAATATACTTTTCTTTACCCAATTTTGTTAATAGTTAACAACTTTTTTTTATTTAAAATGCTCTATTTTGTCAATTATTTAGCTGTAATATTCTAAATTAATATTCATAACACTTTTTTTAATGATATTTCCTTGTAAAAACTTTTTTTTTCTAATACTTGTAGTTGTAGTACTTACTTCATAATTTTAAAGGCGAAATACAAAAATTATTATTATTTTTAACTTAAAAATGAAAGAGAGAACGAACTGCTTTTGAGAAATAAAATGTTCTTTTTGAAATTAAAATTCACTTCACGACCTGAAAATTTAATAAAATTATAACTTTTTTTCCTATACATCAATACCAGCAGCCAGTAAAAAAAATTTGCAGTAAACTGCATACTACTCACAACACAGACTGAATGAAAACGGAGCTCTCTTGGTTAAACATCGGAATTTAGTTTATAGTATTGGGCAGGATAAAGGCTATATTTTATTACGTTATTCTAATGTGGACTTTGAACCTTCAAAATGGCATTCTGTAAAACTCTTGGAAATTTCTAATCTATTATACAAAATTTAAAAATAAAAAATATATAAAATAACAATAAACGTAGTATAATATAATAATAATAATTATCGAGTATTAACTTTTTCATTACATATTGCCATTATATAAATAACTAAATGATTCAAAAGCAAAGGAAATAATATTTTATTTTGTGAAATTTTAAAATATATTATTATATATTTTAAATACAATATTAAAAAGTCAAACATAGCGAAAAGAAAAAGAAAATTACTATCAATAACACGACAAGTGAACCTGTGGAAAGTGTAGATAGTCTATTCGCCAGCAATAAAAAATTTGCACTTGCTCTGCGGGTCGCGCTGGCGGAATCTGCAGTTACTCCACTCGTGGAAAGTATGGAATTCGCAGTTAATCTGTTCGCGGGGTCTGTGGAATCGGCAGATAATCTTTTTTGACGCGGAAGCATCGATATATATATATATATATATATATATATATATATATATATAATATATATATATATATATATATATATATATATATATATATATATATATATATATATATCGAGGGTGCTCCGCTATAATGTCCTAAGTCCATTTGACCTTGAAAAATATTTTTTACTGCAAATGACCTGAAATGGATAAATCCAAAATTTGGGGTTGATCCGACGATTTTTTATTTTTCAAGGTCAAGTGGACTTAGGACATTATAGCGGAGCACCCTCGATATATATATATATATATATATATATATATATATATATATATATACCATGTAAATACTAGTGCGTTTGCAATAAAATTAAAATTCAATTTAAATTTTCAATTATTAATATATTTCTACAAACTGCAATAAAATCAAATTATTTCTTATGCTGGAGAGAGAGAGAGAGAAAGAGAGAGAGAGAGAGAGAGAGAGAGAGAGAGAGAGAGAGAGAGAGAGAGAGAAAGAGAGAGAGAGAAAGAAAGAGAAAGAGAAACAGTAATTGCAAATCAAAAATATCCAAACCAAATTTACTGCAATTATTTATTATTTACGTAATATGCAAATTTAATATAATAATTTAAAAAAAACTTTCTTGTAGTATAATATTTACAAAAAATTAAACTTTACAATTTTTTTAATTTTTGAAAAATAATAAATAGCAAGGGCAGTATTTTTATGCAACAAAAATTGACTGAGAGAAAGAGAGAGAGAGAGAGCAAGAGAGAAAGAGAGACAGAGAGAGAGAAAGAGAGAGAGAAAGAGAGAGAGAAAGAGAGAGAGAGAGAGAGAGAGAGAGAGAGAGAGAGAGAGAGAGAGAGAGAGAGAGAGAGAGAGAGAGAGAGAGAGAGAGAGAGAGAGAGAGAGAGGGAGAGAGAGAGAGAGAAGTAATAGAGAGAGAATGTGTAAAAATAAAAAAACCATTGAAAATCTTAGAATTAATTCAATCAGCTAGGCAAGCATAATATAATTTATTGCTTGTAACTCGTCACTGCTGCGGAAGTGAATCTCCCCTCTTGTTATTTAACCTTACCTCCAAATCTTTAGCTGTAGCGAAGATAAAAAATATGTGTGTATAAATAAAAAGGTCATTAATTTTTTCAAGTTATATAATATTGAAAATTAATTACTTCAAAATACGTTCAAAATTGTTTGGACTAAATTACGAGTACTTTGAAACAAGATTCAAAATTCAAAGATATAATTATATAAAATTAACTTTGGTCTTTTTGACTGCTTGCATAGTTTATATTACTATTTTTATCATATCATTCTAGGGTTAAATAGTGCAAATACCGTGACTACCCGTTCATTCATTGCAAATTAGTAAAGTGTAGATAGTGCATTCATTGCAAATTAGTAAAGTGTAGATAGTTCATTTATTGCAAATTTGTAAAGTGTAGATCGTTCATTCATTGCAAATTTGTAAAATGTAGATAGTTCATTCATTGCAAATTAGTAAAGTGTAGATAGTTCATTTATTGGAAATTAGTAAAGTGTAGATAGTTCATTCATTGCAAATTTGTAAAGTGTAGATAGTTCATTCAATGCAAATTAGTAAAGTGTAGATCGTTCATTCATTCAAATTTGTAAAGTGGACATAGTTCATTCATTGCAAATTTGTAAAGTGTAGATCGTTCATTCATTACAAATTTATAAATTGTAGATCGTTCATTTATTGCAAATATGTAAAATATAGCTCGTTCATTCATTACAAATTTGTAAAGTGTAAATAGTTCATCATTGCAAATTTGTAAAGTGTAGATCGTTCATTCATTGCAAATTAGTAAAGTGTAGATCGTTCATTTATTGCAAATTTGTAAAGTGTAGGTAGTTCATTTATTGCAAATTAGTAAAGTGTAGATAGTTCATTCATTGCAAATTTGTAAACTGTAGATCGTTCATTCATTACAAATTAGTAAAGTGTAGATAGTTCATTCATTGCAAATTTGTAAACTGTAGATCGTTCATTCATTGCAAATTTGTAAAGTGAAGATAGTTCATTTATTGCAAATTAGAAAAGTGGAGATAGTTCATTCATTGCAAATTTGTAAACTGTAGATCGTTCATTCATTGCAAATATGTAAAGAGTAGATAGTTCATTCATTGCAAATTTGTAAAGTGTAGATCGTTCATTCATTGCAAATATGTAAAGAGTAGATAGTTCATTCATTGCAAATTAGTAAAGTGTAGATCGTTCAAATTTGCAAAGTGTAGTAGCTTCAACTTGACGCGAGAAGATCGATATTATTCTAGAATTATATTTTTTTATATCGAGAATTATTTATGTATTTATTTATTT
>OX439128.1:55346373-55348873 GCA_949318235.1 Ecdyonurus torrentis | reverse complement strand
GGATCATTGTTATTTCTTAGTTTAGAACTTTGAAATTGATAAAAATGAAAGAAACTCCACACAAAAAAGTTCCATTTTAGGGGGGTTAAAAGTATCATGATCTACGAGCTCCAGTTAACAGAATATTCAACTTTTATTTGCGATTCAAGATAATTAAAATTAAAATTTGCATATGATTAGCATTGTGTTTTTTATTTTTGTTTATTTTTAACAAAAATTTTGATTCGATAATTTTTTTTTCAACTTTTGGTTATTATAGATATATCCAAGCTCTATTGATTAAGTTTTGTTTTATATTTCAATATTATTTCTGGTTCGGGAAAATTAAGCGTTAGTTTCCCCATTTGAAAAACATTGATTTTGATTTTCGCGGGAAAATAAAAATGGTTAAAAATTAATTGCGAGAATTGTATGGGAATTATGAAGAAATTATGTTTGAACTTTTATTTTGTATAAATGAGATCTATTCAGGCAAAAATGATTTTTAAAATATTTTAAAATACGTTTTATAAAAAAGGGGGCGTTACAGGGCTGAAGCTCATCGTTAAACTGTTAATTTGTGTTTGTTAACTTTATATAATTTACTATCATCTTGATTGCAAGGCCAACAGTTTTACATTTAACACAACAACAAGGAAAAACAATTTTAAATATGTCGATGCGTACACGTTAAAGTGGGCGAACTACACTTTACACATTATCACTCTAAAAACTAGTGCATTATCAGTAAACACGACCATAAGGAAACCACGAGGATACCACGTGGATTGTCGTGGACCTCAACTGGTGGACCATATGTCATCAATTACGACGAGTTGTCCACCAGTTGATAGATTGGTCCATTAAACTTCCACCAGTTTTTTTTTTTTTTTGTGAAAGAACTTAAGTTATTTTAATAATATATATAATATACTTATAAATTAATTTAGCACAAATTATTTGGGTAAAAAAATCGAGTTACATCTAAAAACGCAATAAAATTTCTTACGGGTTGGTAACTTTTTGAAAAAAGGCACTTTTGGGCAAAAAATAAAAAACCCGAATTTTTTTTTCATTGATTCTAGTAAAAAGTTAAAAATTAAACACTATTTATAGTTATGCATTTTCTAATTTTTCTCATTGAATTAAAACGCACTGGAAATTGTGTCTAATGTTTTTTTGTAACAAAAAAATAAAACTAGTGGAAATACGTGGATATTAGGAAGACACTCATAGAACGTGGACCTTTCCACTAGTTTTCCCTGAGTGTACCTAAAGGTCCACAAGTCTTGTTTACTGGATATTGTTAGAAATCCTATTTTATTTAAGATATACACTTTTAAGTTATTATGAGTAGCAAAAATAATGCATTTTAGCAAATTATTAAAAATAGCTATTTTAAGTTGTTTTAAGTTTTTTAAAGGTTTTTTAAGCTATTTCAAGTAAAATTAGCTATTTTTAATAACTTGCTAAAATGCATTATTTTAGCTACTCATAATAACTTAAAAGTGTATATCTTAAATAAGTTATGATTCGTAACTAAAGTAATGCACCAGTTTTTAGAGTGCTCTTAATGTTTTTAATTTGGTCTAAAGGATTTTCAAGTTTTTTACAGTTAAAGTTTATATTGAATATTTTAATTCTAGATACGATCTTTCAAGCAGTAAACTCCCCGGCAATGTTTACATATTAAATTACTATAAGTACAAGCAATGGGTAAGTAGAATCACATTCATAACAATAAGACCAAGCCTTTGACTTAAAGTAATAGACCAGAGAAACACATTAGTATTTTTATCACAAAACACTTGATGTGACTTACATAAATAACTTTAGTTTGTCTCAAAACCCAACTGTAGCTCCGTAGCAGTGATTAGAAAATTTGATTTATGCAACCCGCACAACAATTTCATACTAATTTTTGCATGTTTCTGACGTCATAAACATGAATTTTCACAGAAATTGCATACTTTACAGTTCTTTCACGCTCTCTCGAGGGGCTACATTAACATTCTGATAAAAGTTGTCAATAGTTTTGAAGATCCCATTTCGTGTTTATTCATTAAATAGCACATGTTGTTTTATGTGGTCTATGGCTTTAAAACTGTAATTATATTTTTAAGTGCCTAATTATTATAAACTTACATTAGCAAAATTAGGCAACAAAGTAAAATTATCTACATATTTTTTAGATGAGATTTAAAGCAAACTTACTTTGAAGTCAAGCTAAGTCAATGTTGCATCTAAATAAGGTTATGCTACAATTAAAGGCCTTTAAAGTTAATTTTTTATTATTTAGAATACTAAATTGATATTTATCAAACCTAATTATCCATGAATGAGACACCATCACGTTGATTTTGTATTTATTTTCATTGAATTACTCTTCTCTTATTTTGTCAGTGGAAGCAAAAGGTCTATCTCGTATCTTGTCAGTGGAAGCAAAAGGTCTATCTCGAGTGACATCTACATAACGTTCGGAAACGAGATAGGCCTTTTGCTTCCACTGACAAAACACGAG
>OX439128.1:55311373-55343873 GCA_949318235.1 Ecdyonurus torrentis | reverse complement strand
AGTAAGTAAGTAAGTAAGTAAGTAAGTAAGTAAGTAAGTAAGTAAGTAATAAATAAATTAGTAAATAAATAAATAAATAAGTAAATAAATAAATAAATAAATAAATAAACAAATAAATAAATAAGTTAATCAATAATTAAATACATAAATTAAGTAAAACAAATATTATTTACTTATATAAAAATTACAAAACAAACTAAATGTATGTAAATTGTGTCACTAGGTACATATTCATATCGTGACACGACCCATGGTTCGTGGTACATACAAGAGCTTGCAGATGAATTGCATGACTTCAGTGCTTCTCACGACTTACTCAGTCTGCTTACAAAAGTAAACATGAGAGTGGTGGAAAAATACTACAGTACAGTTGGACCAGGACAAACTTCTGTCTTCGTCTCTTATTTACCTTCGACAATACTGCTCAGGTGAGTAACCAGGGTCGGACTAGCAATCAAGGGGCCTCGTCTACAAAGGGGTGTATCACTCTCTTTAGGGGCCACAAAGGGGGCGAAACACCGTAATTACGCCCCTTTTTGGGCAATAAGGGTCTCCAAACAGGGGACAACGTCCAAAATTGCGCACTTGCTCTAATGGCCGGTCCGAGCCTGTGAGTAACTTTATTATTTACACGTGACAATTTACACGACAGTTTTTATAATATTAAAAAAATTTTAATAAAAAATATCGGTGTATTTAAAAAATTTTAACAAATTATCTTTCATATTTAAAGATTTTCGAAATTTGAGTATTAATTAATTTTATTCAAAAAGTTATTACGGTGGTTATTACGCCAAAGCAAGGTAAGAATGTCTTTTTTTAATGTGGAAATCATTCTGATGAGTTCACAACAGTTAAAAGTTAAGTTTTGTTTATTTGGTAACAAAGAAACATTATTTTATTTAGAAGTTTCTTAGTTTCAAATGAGTCCAAAGTTTAAAAAAAATAAAATCTATCTTTTAGCCTTTGCCTTAAATAACTTTTGAAATAACAAAAAACTGCTAATACGAAGATAAAACATGGGCGGATCAAGGAATTTCATTTCGGGGGGGGGGGGCGATCTCCCAGGAAAATATCTATAAAGTACTAGGGGAGGGGGGTTGCCGTAGACGAAAAATTTTATTCGCCCACGCCCCTTTTTGGAAAAAAAAATGCAAAAATAGTATCCTTATAAAAAATATTCTAAAATTGTAAAAAAATATATTTAGTAGATTTTTCTTTCTTTCGTTGTTTCTTTTTTTGATAAGCAAAAAAAAAGTTAAAGTTAAACAAATTAATTTTTGATTTATTTTCTGGTCTCTTTGCAAATCTAATTAATACTATTTGATTGAAAAAAAAGAAGAAGAATTTACTTGTAAAAAAAATTTGCAAAATGAAAATAAAGTTCTAATAGAACTATAAATATATTATGTATTATTATTTTTTTTTGTAAATTGATTTACTAAAAATTGTTTTGCACTTTTAAAACTTACAATAATAAATGGAAAACAAAATTTTTATTTGGATGTAAAAATATTTAAGATAAAAATAATTAAAATTTGAAATTATACAAAAAGTTCTTATCACGAGCAAAATATTTCATGGAATTCCAAGTTAAAATTAAACTATATCTCTGATGTACTACCCTGATCACATGACAACTATAGGGTAAATTAGACAAATTATTTTGTGTTATATTTAGGATTCAAACGCTTATCCACGAGCTTTGAGGCAGCAATAAAATTTGCGCCGTATGTTGGCTAATTTTTTCCACCCACGTGGGCTGTTTGGGGGGGATCAGTTGCCCCCAAGGCCCCCCCTCCCTGGATCCACCCCTGAGATAGAAGCATGAAGAAAATACATAAATGATTAACTGTCTGCGCTGCTCCGTATTTAAACATTTAGCTAAAACATGTACAATAAATTTTTTTGTTAATATTATTTTAATATTATGGAAACCTTATTGCAATTTTTTTAATCTTTGTTTTATCTTGTATAAAACATAACAAAATAAAAATTATTTTGTTACATTTAGTAAAAACCGTCCAGGCAATATCTTAGAGTCTCAAGCAGGCTCGAGTTCAAGAATGACTAATGTCCAGCAACAAACTTCCCAATCTTCTGAGTACGTATATAAATAAGAACCTGTAAAATATTTTAAACTTTCATACTAATTAATATATAGCAACTAAATACATTTCTATCTTGTGTAAAAAACAAAAATAAAAATTATTAAATGATTGCTTTTCAGTTTAGTCAAGATATGCATAAAAGTATTTTTTTTAGTTAGGAAACTTTAATTTCAGTTTTTTATTTTAGTTTACCGGTTTCTTTAAATATTTATAATTAATTAATTCCGGTAAACTGGATATATATGATGATTATATATATATTAAATGTATAAAATATCTCATAAACATGTTATTTTTAATTTTTAAAAAAATTAAATTTTGATCGTGTTTTTACATCTTTGACAAAGCTAAACTTTAAGTTAAAATTTCTTATTTAACTAGTTCAAACATTATACTAAAGAACAGTATAACTTGCGAGACAACGTATTTTTGAATTATATCAAATAATGTGCTACTTTTATGAAGAAAATCAAATCTTTTTTAGTGGACAACCCAATATACAAAATATATTGCGTTCTGAAGTATATCATGCAAACCATCAGACAGGCGGAGTCGCTCTCATATTATACAACACAAAAACAGAACCTTTGGCTATGCAATATAAAGAAAAAATATCAAAAATGAGCTTTGCAATATTTGAAACCATGAAAGTGGACGAAATAAATATATATCGACACGTCATTCAAGAATGTAAGTATATTTAATTTTATTTCTTTTAAACAATAACATAATATATTTAATTTAAGGGTTGTATTCAGATGGCTTGTATCTCAAAATCTAACAAAAAAAATCCAAATTTTAAGATACCATTTGTAAGTTTATAGTACCGGCTACCTATGATAAAATTTTCAGAACCAGTGACCATCAGAAAAGAGAGAATTTAAATATTGAAATTAACATGGGCTCTTATGGGACTAAAACTTCAAAATATCATAATTAAAAATCTAGCATGGTGACCCCCCACATTTTTATATTTTTGAAGATAACTAATCCTAATGTATCTGTGCAAAATTTCAGATTTTTCTGTCTTTACAACTTTTTAATCAAATCCCGCAGTAGCTGCTTTCCCGCCTTAATTTAATTTTTCTTTTCTTATGCTTTCATGTTGCCTTCTGTGTGCTATCTTCTTTATATGTAACATACAAAAACTATTTATACAGACCAGAATAAATATTTTAATAAAATAATAAACAAAAAAAATTAAAAAATTTGGTAGAACCAGTTTAATCACTTTAAATAAAGTAGTAAATCCTCCCCCCCTCCGCCCAAACTATTTTTTAAATATTTAATATTTTGTTTTTGTTTTTCACAAGTTTTTTTTAAATTAGTTAGAATTTACAAACATTTAATAATCATTATTAAGTAAAAGAAAGTTTTTATTAAATATGAGAAAACAAAAATTCTTTTTTTTTATGAAACTATTCATTGTAGATTCTTCAAAGGCAACGTCATGTTTTGTGCTGTTAGATTTGACAGAGATTGCAGAAAGTTCATTAAAAAAACAAGTTTTCATAGAACAGCTTAGTCCAGCATGTCAACCCAAACTTAAGGGAAAACCAAAAGTAATAATCCTAATGAATGCAAAGGTAAGAAAAGTTTAAAGATTTAAAAAAAATACCATTTCAAAAAAATTATAGAATTGAAGACCTATGAAATTTCTAATAATAATTTTTTTAAATAAGCATTTTAAGATTCTTTTTTGTTTCTTAAATTTCATTGGTAAAATATTATATATCTATATATATATATATATATATATATATATATATATATATATATATATATATATATATATATATATATAATATATATATATATATATATATATATATATATACTTCCGCTTCAAAATAGAGTAAATGCATCGAGGTGACAATCGAAATCTGCACTTTCCTTTCTACATAGCACAGTGCATTGACTAGCTGCCTTTAATTTAAAATTACAAAAGACTCAAATGGAAACTTGCAGACGCGATAGCGTCGATATTTATATTAAGATATTAAGATATTTGATATTTAAATTTTCTTTAAAAAAAATAACATAATATATTCTATAAGCTTGTAAGTTCTATTTTGCATAAAAATTTAAAAACATAAACTTAGAATGTTTAAATGTTGAAATAAAACACACACATATTTCACAAAAATCTTTTGTTTATTAAATATTATTAATCTTTAAAAACAAGTTTTAAAAATTTTTTTAATAATATAAAAAAGTAATATAAACATTTTGGTGAATAAAACAGGTAATTAATTATTAAGCTGCTTTTAATAATTTTTTTCTGTTTGACAGTTTATCCAAAGAGACGGCTCTTCAAGTGCACCAATCTATATAAATGAATGTTGCAATGAACATTCAGACTTCCTGCTGGTGAATGCCTTCTCATCCGGTAAGTTTTATATATATTTATTTTTGTTGATCAAATTTTGTTTAATAATTCACTCCCTTTTGCCGTCAATATATCGATCACGCAGGATGTTTAGGACGTATCAGAGAATTTTTTTTTTCGTAAACTTTGAAGCTTCGAACGTCATATCGCAGCAAAGAAAAAATTGAAAAATATTTAACGCCTATCATCTAAAAGCCTGTTTAGTTGACAATGTATGAGCATAGTTTCAGATTTTTCATGTTATTAATAAGTTTGCAAAAAATTAATTGATAACTGAGAGTGCCTTTTTATCTCGGAATTTTCAGAGGTATGCCAACTTAAGCTGACATATCTACGTTATCCATAATACAAAAAAATTTAAACTTATTTTTTTATTGTGTATAAACATCCCTAGTACACGCTACAATACCGAAAAGAAAATGCAAAAATTTGCACTTGCCAAAAATTAGCAAAATCTAAAACTCAATGTATCTCCAGATTTACTGCCGTGATCCAATTAAAACTTAAACTGCAAACGTATTTTAGTGTTCTTTTAACAATGCTTTTAAAAAAATTTGCGATTTTTTATTTTACGGAGATTTACAAATTTTTTAGTGTCTGATGAAGCATGAAGTAGGCAACCCGCCGAACACAAAATTTAAAAAAGAATTCATTTCTCGTTAACTAAAACAAAATAATTAAGTTTTATATAAGCACTGTTAAAAATACACTAGAATACGTTTGTAATTTAAGTTTTAATTGGATCACGCCTGTAAATCTGGAGATACATTGAGTTGTAGATTTTGCTAATTTTTGGCAAGTGCAAATTTTTGCATTTTTTCGGTATTGTAGCGTGTACAAGGGATATTTATACACAATAAAAAATAAGTTTGAATTTTTTTGTATTATGGATAACGTAGATGTGTCAGCTTAAGTTGGCATACCTCTGAAAATTCCGAGATAAAAAGGCACTCTCAGTTATCAATTAATTTTTTGCAAACTTAATAATAACATGAAAAATCTGAAACTATGCTCATACATTGCCAACTAAACAGGCTTTTAGATGATAGGCGTTAAATATTTTTCAATCTCTTCTTTGCTGCGATATGACGTTCAAAACTTCAAAGTTTACGAAAAAAAACATTTCTCTGATACGTCCTAAACATCCTGCGCGTTCGATATACTTTAAATTTCTAGATTTTTTTGTATTTTTAGGCATTTCTTTTTGTTGCTGCATAGTAATAGAAATAAAGCAAATGATTGTAAGATCTGGGGTAAAAATTCTTACTTAATACTTTTTAAAGTTCTTTTAAGTAAAAAATAGCTTTGCTTAGCATTGGAAAATTAAACTTTTTTTAACTTGTTTTAAATAAAAACTTATCTAACTATTTTAAATAATTTTCATGCAAACCGAAAAAACGTTTTCAGAACGTTAACAGCATAAATACTTTTAAATATAATACAAACTTTTTGTCACTAGCAAAATTTGTTATTTTCGTATAGTGCCATGTTATTGAGAGTAAAGGTATGGGGTCAAATTTAACATAAGTATTGAGACATGAGCTATACAGCACACATTTATACGTGTTTTACTGCTGGCACTGCAACAAATGTAAATGCTTGTTTCCATGACAAGCTTGAAAAATGTAGATGTGTATAGTTAAATTATTTTTAAATCATATATATATAAATAGGATAGGAAGCTATTGTTGAAAAAACGATCCCTCAATGGTGCAATTCAAATTTTTGCTGCAAAAATGCAAGAATACAAAATAACGTATAAAAGTGTCGCTGTAGTCTGTGTGTGAATTTCTAAATTGTCACGCAGACTACAGCGCCACTTTCATTTTACATGTTGATTGTTGTGGTGAAAATTTAAACTACGTCCACAAGGGTTCGTTTATAAAATAGAGCATAAACACAGGAGCTCACGAACCTGTTTTAAACATTAAAGAAATTTAGGGGCCACGTGGCATTTTTGTAGTAGTGCGGATGCCTTTTTATCTAATGTGCATTCATCACGCTCGACGTATGAAAGATCTTTATACACTTTTTCTGTGCAGATGTTCTATTAGTACGCATAGTGTGTTTTGCAGATGTGCCAAAATTACACGTGTAGATTGTACAAGTTCCGAAATGCCGCGTAGGCATAGAAGTATTCAAGCACAATATCATTATAAAGAAAAACAGGGATACTAATGTAAATCTCTTGCCAATATGGGTGAATATCTAATATGGGTGAATATAAGGTTAATTCAACATTAGTATTTTTGAATTTTGACGGTTATGTGAAACTTTTTGTTTTACATGGCTATAAATTCACATAAATGCGCATGCGAGAAAAACTGATAGATACTAATGAGTCGAGCTGCCCTTATATAAAATTATTAGCTTTTTCAAATGTGCAATTGGTACCAAATACTGACAGATAGAGCTGCGCTTACATTAAAAAATTGCAATTCTATATCCAATTTCCAATGCATTCGTTCGTACCGGTCTGTACACTTCGTTATGAAAGATAGGTGCCTGTAAGAAAGTTGGGTGTTGCCAGATTGGCCCAAAATATCCATCAGTTTAATAACACTATGAAAGTTTCTTTTTTTAAAAATATTTAAAATTGTTGGAACAAAAATTTAACAACTATGTTTACCCGTCAATAACCGTAGACATCATGTGAATAATATTCATAAATTTTTAAAATTTTCTAGAATCACAAAATTTAATCTTAAAGAATATGGAAAGTCGTGATACCGACCTAGTGACCTGGATGACACATTGCATAGCAAGAGAAACAAATGATGAAACTTATTCATATCTAGAATCAACGCTTAGATTCAAAGTAATATTTCTACAACAATATCCGACACAATTTGAGGTACATATAGAATTATTTTTTTTGTTCTCGTATTTAAAATATAATCAATAATTTTAACTGTTTTATAACAAGTTAAAGTTTTTCTGGTTTGAAAGTAAAAGTTTTAAAGTAGTTATTTTGTAAATTACGTGTTTGGAAGTACAATTAATTAAGTTTGAACCATCTAACAATAGAGAATATATAAGTAACTAAACCTGAAATATTTTGAACTTAGGCATAATAACATATTTTACTATATATAGTTGTTTTTATTAAAATATACTCCCAAAATATTAATTTAAAAATTGTTGAATTTACTATTTAAAGTATTTTTAACCTGATATCTAACCTATAAAGTTTTATTACAAAAGTTGATGCATAAAAATTGAAGCACATTAAATAATTATAATAAAATATATTCAAAAATATTACTAAAGTGCAGTATAAATTAAAAACTTTCTGTTAAAATATAATAAGTTAAATAATATTTTATTGGTTTGGCTGCAATGAAATTTTGTCTCGTTATGAAAAATTTAATAAACATTTATCTTATGGAAGTTTCTCTTATTTGCCGCTTAATTTCTTTCCATAAGAGCCTTAGCAACTTCTACCCGTAATATAAGAGAACAAATGTACACAAAACAAACAACTAGACAAATGTCTGTTTTTATTTTGTGCAGCAGTTAAAAGAAATAACATCACCAAGCAAACGATTACCTTACGTAACGACAATTGACTCAGCAGTTGACCACTGTTACTATAGAGAAACTGAACTTGAAACAGTTAAACAACTCATATTTGAAGGAAAACGTCACCACGCCATAAACGTTGCAATCACTGGGCTTGCTGGTACCGGCAAATCACATCTAATAAAAACATTTCTTGGGGATAATGATTCAAAATTCAAAAGCACAAAGATTTGGATACCATGCCTTAATAAACAGCACTTTGAAGTCAAGTGTCAAGAACTATTTGAAAAGTTCAAGATAAACTGCAAAGGAGACCTTATAAAAGACATGAAATCTCTATACAGTAATATTCAAAGTGAGGGAAAGCGGAAGCAAATTATCGTCTTTGACGATGTTAGTTCTGAAATAGAACTTGAAAAGTACTTGCCTCCGGGAGAAGATAGGTCCAATTTTATTGTTGTTACAACATCACTGATTGTACACAAGTCTTGGGAGCATCATGTACAACAAAGCATCAATCTACAACCATTCACAATACAAGAGTCCATGCAGTTTGTCAAGTCTGTTGCTCCAAGTCTCCCACAAGTTCAATGTGAAGCAATTGTCAATACGTTTGGCAATTTTCCTTTAACGTTAGATATTGCTACCAGTTATGTAAAAAAATATAAAGAGGAAATTACTGCAGAAAGTATAGAAAAAATAAATTCTGTAAGTCCGAGTGATCTAAAAATTGATTACCCATATTCAATAAATGATATTCTGGATAATATCTATTACAAAACTGACCCAAGTTTTGATATTTGTTCCAAAAAGGAAGAATTAGACACTTTCCTGACTTTTCTTTGCAGCTCATTTCCTGGCAAACTACATATTACTGACATAGAGTGCCTTATTGAAAACCAGAACCACCTACAATCTATTATTCAATTACTTCTTAGGTGCCAAATGATAGAAGAAAAAGACTCTGCAATACAGCCAACACAATTGTTCACTAGCCTTCATAATGGCAATTTTTCTGCAGATCAGCTAAATAAACTTGTTGACCATGTGTGCGATAATGTTAAGACAACGCTAAATAATAGTAGTTCAGGGTTAATAAAAACAATATTCACCCAAATCAGTGAAAAAATATCATCTAAAAAAGAAATGCCTTGTCTCGAATGCCTTAGTATTACAAAAAAACAAAAAGTTGAGTATATTCTTGAGAATATAAGTAAAAATGAAAACACAATTTTAGAAGACACAAATAAAACACAAAAGAGTGTCCTGATGATGTTGATTTGCACGTTGATCTTTCATGTCAGCAATCAACATGAGAAAGCTATTATGTTGTTTACAAAAGTTATGAACAGTCCATTGCTTTTTCAAATCTTCTGTGATGAAAAACTTAAAGAATTAAAACTGACAGTTCAATACAAAGATGTTTTAAAAGTTCAAGATCTCATCGGAATCACAAACAAACTTGACGTTATAACATCTGCAGCGTTGAGAACAATAAATAGTGATCAAAAAAAAACACAAAGTTACTCCAATTTATTAGAAAAAGTAGTAAAAATCATTTATCAAACACCCCTAGAAACATTGGTAAGATGTTTAATTTTGTTAATTTAAAATTAACTTTGTGTTATGTTATGTTGTGTTGTGTGTGTGTGTGTGTGTGTGTGTGTGTGTGTGTGTGTGTGTGTGTGTGTGTGTGTGTGTGTGTGTGTGTGTGTGTGTGTGTGTGTGTGTGTGTGTGTGTGTGTGTGTGTGTGTGTGTGTGTGTGTGTGTGTGTGTGTGTGTGTGTGTGTGTGTGTGTGTGTGTGTGTGTGTGTGTGTGTGTGTGTGTGTGTGTGTGTGTGTGTGTGTGTGTGTGTGTGTGTGTGTGTGTGTGTGTGTGTGTGTGTGTGTGTGTGTGTGTGTGTGTGTGTGTGTGTGTGTGTGTGTGTGTGTGTGTGTGTGTGTGTGTGTGTGTGTGTGTGTGTGTGTGTGTGTGTGTGTGTGTGTGTGTGTGTGTGTGTGTGTGTGTGTGTGTGTGTGTGTGTGTGTGTGTATGTGTGAGTGTGTGTGTGTATGTATGTATGTATGTATGTATGTATGTATGTATGTATGTATGTATGTATGTATGTATGTATGTATGTATGTATGTATGTATGTATGTATGTATGTATGTATGTATGTATGTATGTATGTATGTATGTATGTATGTATGTATGTATGTATGTATGTATGTATGTATGTATAATATGTTTAGTTAAATAAATTTTATTACTGTTTTTTACTTATGAACTAAAAATTGTTTCTTTAAGGAGGTGACAACAGAGAGTGTCGATATATTCTTGCAAGAATTGGTGTCTAAAATTGAACAATCAGAAGTGACTGACCAAATGAAGTCAGTTTTACACTTAACTAAAACAATCACAAACTTCAATATGGAATCACTGAGTGAAGTTATTAAGATAAGATTATACCTTGTGTCTCTGATTGTACAAATAAACAACATAATAAAGCAGGAAGACGATGTATCAAGTGCAGGACAAATTGAAGTACAACATACAGACACGCTAGAGATAAAGATTGTTGAACTTTGCCAACGGTTAAGTAAATCAGAACATCGGCACGACCAATACGTACAGAACAAAATATCGCAAGTCAGATCTTCATCACTTGACTGGTTTTTGTTAAACAAAATTACCGAAACTTCTTACAAGAAAATTTTCCTGGCTTTAAATGTAAGTAAATAATAAAAAATTTACTTTACTTTTTAGCTTGTGTGTGTATATATATATATATCAGTGGCGTGCGGTGCCTATTTTTAGAATTCAAATGATTATAGCGCCGCATTTTATCAATCAATTTTTTAGACATTTTGGAATTTCATAGTCAGAAAGTCAAAATTATGAAAACTATTTTTTAATTTTTTTTATTTTGAAGCTAAAGGTCCCAAAGGGCCCCTTAAACAGAAAAATTGAGGTAATTTTTTACTCTTCTGATCACAAAGGACACTGAAAATTAAGAAATCGAATAAGAACTAAATTTCAGGATAAAAGAGTTTTAAATTAAGCCCAGAATTACAAAATTGGTCCAGTTTTGTTATGTGGGTCTAATTAGGGACACTTCAAAGTCAAAACATTTTTAAAATGAAACAAAAATTAAAAATTCAGTTAGAAAAACAAAAACTTTAGATTTTGTATTTTTTGGAGTACCAATTTCAAAAATCACATTTTGAACTTCCAAAATCTCCTCAATAGGGCCCAAACGGGTCCCATTTTTTTCAAAAAGCAATATATTGAATATTTAACTACAGCAATCGATTTGTAAGGGCCAAAAACATAGGAATCAATATAATACACACCAAAATCGGAACATCCCTAGTTTTTTTATTTTTATGATTCATTGGGACTGATGCAATATTGCATCAGTCCCAATGGGCCCCAAAAATAAAAAAACTAGGGATGTTCCGATTTTGGTGTGTATTATATTGATTCCTATGTTTTTGGCCCTTACAAATCGATTGCTGTAGTTAAAATTTCAATATATTGCTTTTTGAAAAAAATGGGACCCGTTTGGGCCCTATTGAGGAGATTTTGGAAGTTCAAAATGTGATTTTTGAAATTGGTACTCCAAAAAATACAAAATCTAAAGTTTTTGTTTTTCTAACTGAATTTTTAATTTTTGTTTCATTTTAAAAATGTTTTGACTTTGAAGTGTCCCTAATTAGACCCACATAACAAAACTGGACCAATTTTGTAATTCTGGGCTTAATTTAAAACTCTTTTATCCTGAAATTTAGTTCTTATTCGATTTCTTAATTTTCAGTGTCCTTTGTGATCAGAAGAGTAAAAAATTACCTCAATTTTTCTGTTTAAGGGGCCCTTTGGGACCTTTAGCTTCAAAATAAAAAAAATTAAAAAATAGTTTTCATAATTTTGACTTTCTGACTATGAAATTCCAAAATGTCTAAAAAATTGATTGATAAAATTCGGCACTATAATCATTTGAATTCTAAAAATAGGCACCGCACGCCACTGATATATATATATATATATATATAAATATATATATATATATATATATATATATATATATATTTATATATATATATATATATATTTATATATATGATTGCATTTAAAAGTGAATATATTTTTAAAAACATAAAAATGATCTAAACACATTAGGACCCCTCCCAAGTCTTAAAAAATCAAATTTTTGTTTCAACCATGGTACAGTAAGTCCCTTTAAAATAAGCTCAAGTTGGACGTTTTCAACGTGACAGGTTCAGATCTCATTGTGCTTCCTTGTTGTTAATTCATTGCAACAAAATAAAATCTGTACAACGCGTATTAACACAGTAATAATAGAGCAAAAAAAAATTAAAATAATATTATAAATTAAATTATATATATATAGTATATTATTGAGATTATTTTAATTTTGTATAAAATGTAAAAAATTAAACGAATGATTTAGTAAAATATTCACAATCTGAGAAGAAACAAATTTCAAATCAAAAGGTTATGTGATGCTATTAATATTTAGATTCATAGTATGTTTTGCATGTTGTTATTGGTACGGAATTTTTTTTATAACTCTAATACTTTTATAATTTTTTTCTTGAAATGCCATAAATTAGTATGTGTCTTGACCGATGTTGTGATTTGAAACCATGAGTCGTTAATAAGTCGTTAAATGTCACGCCTAGATATGGAATATATTGAGATTTTCTAACGAGATATTAATAAAAGTTCGATCTGATAAATAAGTATACAAGATGTACATATTTATAAGTTTTAAGGAGATAACTAACGATTTATTGCAATTAATTTAAAAACAGTTATCTATGAACCCTTTATTTGCGAAAAATAAAAACTTCTATTATTTGAAATTCAATATTATCTAACATATTATGATTCGAACAATTATAATCAAATTTTAAAAAAAAATTAAAAAAAAAACTTAGATTTATAAAACAATCAACCGGAAAATATAAGGTACACTTTAACTTGAAACAATATTATGAGAAAAGAATTCATAGTGTATTTAATTTGTAAATTTATTGACAAAATTAATTTTTACTTTTTTTACTTATTTAGGAAAAAATTAGGCTTTTTATTTTCAGAATATATAAAATATTTATGTATTATTTTTTATTAAATATAGATTTAAAAATAAAAAATTAAAAATTATTTTGTGTTAATTTTTTTTATCTTTATGATTTTATAATAACTTCATATTTAATAAAAATAATTATATCAGTGTACCAAAAGGCATTGTGTAATTTACATTTTTATCCAAACGCATTTATTACGGTTTTGCATGTTCTTAACATGTCATACAATTTCAAATTTAAGCATTCTTCATGTTAAAGATTTAAAATATGATCTCAACGCGTCATGAATAAAATAACTATGCTCTCAACATTAATTTTGCATTAAGAAGTTTTATTAATGGTTCCCATGTGTTTGGATCATTTTTTTTTCGCTTGTGACGTCAATTTTCTTTTGTAAGCTAACATTAATATCTTAAAATATATATCGATGATTTAACGAGAACTTTCTACGAGCATGGCAAATGGAGCATTTGCATTTTTCACCGTGGAGTATCTGAAACGTTATACTTAACGTATATAAAATTGCCGCTAGACAGAGCTTCGTGCTGCGTGAAAATTGCAGATGCTGCTTTGGCCGCTTTGGTGAAAAGTGTATATGCTGTATTTTCACGCGAACCATATGTATATAAATATATATTTTATATATCGATTGCTCGGCGGAAAATAGAACAATCTATAGACTTGGTGCGCTATAAATTTGGAACATCTACGCTCTCCACCTTTGATGCATCTGTAAATGGAGCACTGCTGGTAAGAGATGCTTTAAATTTGGGAGAGGCGCAGAAAGTTAAAGTTTCAAATTTAAATTCCGAGGAGACGATGATTTGTTCCGTTTTCCACAGAGCGATATATGTTAATATATATATATATATAACATATATATATATATATATATATATATATATATATATATATATATATATATATATATATATATATATATATATATATATATATATGAAGTTGTTCAGGTGGACCGGTAAGGCCATCTGCCAAACATTTGACGATTTCGCTCAAATTTGGTTCAAACATCGGGTATGGGGTCTAGCGAAAATCAATTTGTCGGATTTGGAAAATCTTGAAAATTTCCGGAAAAATCGCGCACTTTAAAATTTTTATTTTACCTGACTTTCCTTGGGAAAACAATTAATTACTCCTAAATGAATTATAATTGACAAACCAAACTAGGCGGATGTTATGATTATTGACCAAGCCTTGTTTTATGATGGGTGACCCATGACCTTGAACTCGTGTAAAGGTCAATGAACTGCGTTCAAAACGGAAAAGTGGAAAAATGGCCAATTTACGTAATTTTTTTGGTCGTTTTTTTTGCATCATTTTTTAGTCCATAATGTCCTTAAGATGCGTGCCAAGTTTTGGAATGGGACCTCTGCAACTTTAGACGTGGCGCCACGTCAAGCGGTGGCACCTCGAGTAGGTTACGGTATACCGCTCAAGTTTAAAAATCGAAATAAAAAAAGTTACACAGATAACGAAACAAAACTTGGTGTACTTAGGGACACATATTGCAGAAAGTTTAAAACATGAGGCGCGAAAATTCAAAAAGTGACAGTTGCATTACTTTCGAGAAAAATGGATTTTTGCCATTTTCTCTGTATTCATGAAATTGGTTGAACATAAACGCTTACCTTGAGACTCAAAAACTATGAATACTTAAAAACACACATTATGAAACATATGTAAGTAAGTTTTAAACATGTGGCGCGAAAATTCAAAAATTAGCATCGCCATTAATTAAAAATAATGTGGATTTTTGCAGTTTTATTTTATTTTCATCGCTTTAAATCATATTTATTGGACCCTAAAGTTAAATTGAGACTTAAAATTTACTATAAGGCTGCTATGTATACCTGTAATAAGTAATTTATATAATTTTGTCTTATTTTTTAAATATAATGGAAAAAGGTCACGTTTTTAGGAAGAACACGTAATTATTTACGAGTCTTCATTTTTGTTTGATGCGTCTACGTAACATAATGCTTGGCAAAATATTTAAAAACATTTTCAGAAATTTTTAATGGTCTCAAACAAGAAAATTATATAAAAACACAAGTTTTTTATAAAAACTTTACATTTTTTCATTTAAGGTGAAATTATAATTCTCCGTACATGTCTAAATTGGTCTACAGGATGTCTATAATGGCCAATTTTTAGCGTTCCTTATATTTTTGTACGACTCTTAAAATTTCAATGTTTCAACGTTTTAAGTTATATTTAAAAACATTGCCATTTAACATGTAAGCCCTATACGAAGACTGCAACTTTTACCTTTTTACCATTAAAACTTGCCTCAAAAGTATATTATTAATTTAACTCACTTAAGAGTCACTTACGATTCATTCCCCTAAGTTTAATTCACTTAATCAAACTTAATTGTTTTTTGAAAATTTCATAATAGCACATATTTTTACTTCAGCTTTTAAGACGATATATTAATTTTTTCATCCTGAATAAAAGCAAACTCTGAATAATGGAAACTATTATTTACAAAACATCGTAATTTTTTTAATTATGACAAATACCTTAAATTTTATTTCTTAATTTTTGTATTTTCAAACACACAAAAAAGTTGTTACATCAAACTAGGATCCTGAGCTGCAGGGTCGTGAGATAAAGGCTTAAGCCAGGTTCGTGAGCTCCTGTGTTATTGCCCTATACTAAAAATAAACCCTTGTTAATGTAGTTCAAATTTTCACCGCAACAATCAACATGTAAAATGTAAGTGGCGCTGTAGTCTGTGTATGAATTTTAAAATTCACACGCAGACTACAGCGCCACTTTATACGTAATTTTTTATTCTTCCATTCTTGCGGTGAAATTTTAAATACATCATTAAGAGATCGTTTTTTCAACAATAGCTTACTATCCTGTTTATATCCATGCATCAAACACTTGAAAACCAAAGAAAAAAAAAAATATATATATATATATATATTAATTATTTTTATTGTTTTGAATAATATCTGTTCTACATAATGGTGTTTTCTGAAGTAAATAGAGATATGAGTTACAATTTTGACGTCTGATTTTTAACAATGGTCAAAAAAATACAAAATTACAAATAATGTTTTTTTTTATGGAAATGTAAAAGCTAAAATTTAAAATTTCGCGCTACTGATCTGAATCTTTCCTGAAATATGGTCCATGTAGTTATCTATGTGTATCAAGTTTTTTTTAAATAACTTTTTTTTTAATTTTTTCAAATTTTAAAGCTGAATGGTGCGCCTCAAATTTGATGAGGTGCCATTTCGTCTAAAGTTATATTATCAGGTCTTTCGGATAGAAATGTCGTATAGAAGTTTTTTTTGTGATGCTTCCTTGAATCTTAACTATACTTTTCACAGAGCTCCTACTTGCATGGCAAAAAAACTCTTCTACGACATTTCTATTTGAAAGAACTGATATACTCACTCAAATTATTGCATATGTTCTAAAGGAATAGACAAGAGGAAAAATACTAAATGAAAATACTTAATGAGATTTTCATAAATAACCGTTGTCTGTCTTAAACCCAACAGTAGTTACGTATCGGTGATTAGAATATTCATTTGTCAGATTAATTTTTGCATGTTTCTGACGTCATAAAAATGACAAGTCACGCAAACAGCATACTAATATGCAAATTAACATTCAGGTAAAAATTGTCAACAGTTTTGAAGATCTGTTTTCATGTTTATTCATTAAAAAGCATATTTTGTTTTACGTGGTCTATGGCACGTTAGAAGCTATAAAATTATGCAAAACAAAGACCAAAAAATTACGTCAAATAAACATTTTAATATTTTTTCGTTTTGAAAGCCGTTATTTGATCTTGACACGAGTACAAGATCATTGGTCACCGCCCACTTAATATTGTTTAGTCAATGGTCATATCATCTCTCAATTTTGGTTTCTCTATTGCATTAAATTTAGAAGTTATTAACAAATTTCCCAAGCAAAGTACGAAGTTTTAAAATTATAAAATGTGGAATTTTTAAAGAAATTTTCAAGTTTTTCCAAAACCAAAGGAAAAAATCTTTAAAACACATATTATCTAATCTTTGTACCAAATTTGAGTGAAATCGGAGAAATTGTTGGTTGAGTCTTTAAAAGTTAAAGAAAGGGATATTTCCCATCTTTTAGTGGGTAGTTCTGACTTGGTTGGGCAGCTCTGAAAGATTTTGAGCAGTTCTAAAGCAAAATTTGTGCACTTGACATTTTAGAAGAAAAGATAATTATACATGTCATTTTGAAAACCATAAAGTTTATTAATTTTATGAAAAATTAAGCTGTTTCAGAATATCTTTATTGTTAAATCATGCCAGTTATCCATAGGTGTCCATTTTCACTATTTTATCCCTTGTTATTTCTTTTCCTACGCACAAATTTGCATTATAGCAAATATTTTCTTCTGTTTAGGAAGGAAAATTTTTTTTGGAAAATTCACAAATGCGAATATCAGAATTTACAATGATCACTTTGCCTTATTCTGCTTGCAATTTTGTTTCCCAACATAAGAAAAATTAAATATTAAAAAAAATAATAATAATAAATAAAAAAAATATTGATTGTAAAATTTAGATTAAAATAATTACGGCATTTATGCACGCAAAATGCTTAATAAAATTGAACTCCGTGCTTGCCTTGTTTTTTATTTTATAAAAATAGCTGATTTTTATGCTCATTCTTTTTCTTTTTTTTTCATCAGAATAATGAACTTCACATAGTCAAGAGCAAAGTTAAGTCAATCACTGGCATGAGGATCATTATTACATATATTAATTTCAAACCTGGCTTAACACGTTTAAATAAGGGGCTTAAATTTTTAATTTTTTATTTTTTTCATTAATAATTGCTAAAAAAATCTTTAAATCGAAAACCACAATAATAAAAAGCATAAAACTCTAAAACTATGTAGGACGTGAACTAGCCTCAGTTAAAGGAACAAAGGGAAAAATGTTCTCAAATTCGATTCCAAACGAGAATCTGAAGAAAACAGATCATGAAGTTTTGGATTGAATCAGAAATTTCAGTTTTTCATTCTTGACCATTAAAAAATGGTCAAATATGTCATTTCGAACCATATATATTTTAAAAATTAAGCTTCATGGAACTACAACTTTTGGCATAAAATTACTACTTACTTAAAGTCAACTTTGCGCACTGATTTTGCAAACCGTTCCTTTGACTGACTAAGCTCGCTCACGTCCTTAATAATTTTTGACATGTGCCTTTACTTTATAGTAATTTAACTTTGTGCTTTAGTGATATTGAAGAAAGATAAAACTAATAATGACTCTTGCTAGTAATCGACCTTATGACATTTATAACCCTTTGCTAATGAAAAAGTGTCCTTTTATTATGTGAGCCTAATTTAAAAAAAAAAAAAAATATATATATATATATATATATATATATATATATATATATATATATTTCAAAAAAAAAAAAAAAACTATAACAAATTTTATAAAAACTATAAATGTTATAAAAGTTATAATATGTATAGAGCGAGAATGCGAGAGTTATCAAAATTATATTAATTTTTAATCAAACCCAATGGACAATGGACCACTTAATTCATTTCGTATGGAAAATCGTTATCATGTTACATAGAAGAAAACTTGTTGCAAGTACTTTATTAAAATAGACAACTTGCATGCCGTTTTTTTATGATCTTAAAAAATTCTTTGGGAAAAGTAAATAATTTTCGATGCCTCCGCGCCAATAAGAAGCTTCTACACTTTCCAGATTTACGGCGAGTGGAGCATCTGCAGTTTCCACCGTGAAGCATCTGCAATGTTAAAGGCATAATGCACTTTTTTAAACATCCTTTAGAATACTAGGTTAATAATTTACATACCTTATTATGGCAGAATTAGACATGAATGCGTTGATTTTGTATATATTTTCATTTATTTCCCATTTGACGGTTGAAATAAAACTTATCTGACGTCACACTGTACTGATGGGGCTGCAAAGTGGTGGGGTGTTTTAAATTTATCACGTGACTAAAGAACTTGACCGCTGCTTGACTGTGATTGGCTGATAAGATGGGCAGGGGGAAACACCGGGAAAAAGTTAGGTACTTCCCTAAACTATAAAACACTTTGCGCGCAAACTCGGAAGTATAAAGTTTAGGGAAGTACAAAACTTTTTCCTGGCGTTCCCCCCTGCCCATCTCATCAGCCAATCACAGTCAAGCAGCAGTCATGTTCGTTGGTCACGTGATAAATTTAAAACACCCCACCTTTTCGCAGCCCCATCAGTACAGTGTGACGTCAGATAAGTTTTATTTCAACCGTCAATGAAATCAATGAAAATCAATGAAAATAAATACAAAATCATCGCGTTCATGTCTAATTCAGCCATAATAAGGTATGTAAATTATTAACCTAGCATTCTAAAGGATGTTTAAAAAAGTTCATTAGGCCTTTAAGTAAATGTCCGCTAGTCCACTCGCCATGCTGCGGTGGAAAGTGTAGATGCTCCACTCGTCGCAAATTTGGAAAGTGTAGATGCTTCTTTTTGGCGCGGAAGCATCGAATAGTGTAAATTCAGGGGTGTTTTCTTGTAAAATGTTTGTAATTTTATCTCAATGTATTCAACTAATTGAATTCAGCTGATTTCACTTGTTTTAGAACTTGCAATATAACGATATTATAATTTGAACTCCAAAATAAGAAAATCTGTGACTAAACAATGATGTCAATGTTAAGAGCTTAAGGCGGGAAATCAGCTACTGCGGGATTTGACTAAAAAGTTGTAAAGCAAAAATTATGAAATTTTGTACAGTGATACATTAGGATTAGGTATCTTCAAAAATTTAAAAAAATTTGAGGGGTCACCATGCTAGATTTTGAATTATGATATTTTTAAGTTTTAGTCCCATAAGAGCCTATGTTAATTTTAATAATTAATTTCTCTCTTATCTGATGGTCACGGGTTCTGAAAATGTTATCATAGGTAGCTTTTACTGTTAACTTTCAAATGGCATCATAAAATTTGAAAGTTTTCATTTTAGATTTTGAGATACAAGCCATCTGAATACAACCCTTAAGTTATTTTGCAATTAAAAAATATTGAGCTATCTTATAACTTACAGGGTGTATGCGGATGACGTCATATTTATTGCGCTTGGAGGCCATACTGGAGTAGTGAATAACATTGCTCAGCATAGGACAAACTTCAATTAAGTCAATTTCTTTGGGAAATCTGTTAATTTTTTGTTCATGTTATTTTTCTCCCATACTTAAGATACTAATTCAACATATTTAAACATCAATGCTCCTTCATATTTAAAATAATTTTTGACATTCAACTTTTATTTGAAGTAAAGACGGTGGCCATTACGCCGAAAGACGGTTCGCGTTTCTTTTGCTTTTTAATTGTTGAAATCGTTCAAACGAGTTCGCACCAACTGAAGATTTTTTTCAACGGCCGAATTTTTTAACCAGCTCTGTTGGAGAAAATACAGTTTTTTTAAAAAAATTCGGCCGTTGAACTAAATTCTTCAGTTGGTGCGAACTCGTTTGAACGATTTCAACAATA
This sequence comes from Ecdyonurus torrentis, assembly GCA_949318235.1. NCBI lineage: Eukaryota > Metazoa > Arthropoda > Insecta > Ephemeroptera > Heptageniidae > Ecdyonurus > Ecdyonurus torrentis. Next base: position 55,323,207 of record OX439128.1, on the reverse strand, counting down.
AAAAGCAAAAGAAACGCTAACCGTCTTTCGGCCTAATGGCCACCGTCTTTACTTAAAATAAAATTTGAATTTCAAAAATTATTTTAAATATGAAGGAGCATTTTTAAGAAGTTTTATATGCACCAATATTATTTATTTTTCCTAAAGAATTTTTTAAGACCATAAAAAAACGGCATGCAAGTTGTCTATTACATATTGTTTTTGAAGAAATGAAAAATAATTTAATGTTGTGATTGGAGCTCTTGAATTATATAAAAAAATAAATGCAATAATTTATTTGAAAGCAGCAACTAGTCTTATCTTATATTAAAAAAAAAGAAGTAATAATAAATAAATAAAAAATCTAATATTTTATAAATTATATATATTATATACTAATTTATAACTTTATTTTTAAGTTGTTTTGAAATATTAATTATTAAAAAAGTGACAAACTTGCAGGAACAATATTTCCAATCAAAAACAAAAATACTCTGCCAAAATACCAGATTTTGGGCAGTTCTGAATTTTCCTTAAAAGATACCCTAGATATATATATATACAGGGTGTCTATAAAGTCCTTGAAGGTGTTTAGGCGTTAATAAAAGACATAAAACTTAACATTAAATAAACTTTTTACACATGAAACTAAATTTTTTTTTTTTACAATTATGAAAATCAAAAGAGTTTTAAAATCGGAAAATTAGTACAGTTGCTACACAAAAAAAATAAAAAAATGAGATTTTGCCGCAATCGCCGCCACTTGACAAGTCTGCATCGTCTCAAATGAACCAATCAAATTCAAAATTTTGGACTTCTGACAAAAGTTTCTAAAAATTTACCTTAAAGCAGCTCCACATGGGATCCATTAGTAGCACGACACGTGCCGAGACCATCCTCTAGCTCGCGCCACACGTTGCGGAGCATCTGCGTCGTGATAGACTGGATGGCGGCAGTGATTCTCTGCTTTAGTTCGCGCAAGTCATGCACTGGTGTTTTGAAGACTTTGTCCTTGATGTATACCCCCAGAGGAATTCCGGAGGGTTGAGATCTTGAGACCTTGGAGCCTATGCCATGGGTCCACCAAGTTCAAGCCATCTTCTTATGTTATGTTAAAAAGTGAACAGAAAGAATGTGCGATTCTGGGGTACTGAACGTCCAGATTCAATTCGTACGTTCGAGCGTGACATTAATATAATTAACTATATTAATCTATATTCTTTAATATATATTAATATATATTTATATAGATTAATTAATCTATACTATATATTATAATTTATATATTCTGATTAGGATCGGATGATGTGGTGGATGTGGTGGACCCATGGCATGGGCTCTAAAGTCTCTAGATCTCAACCCCCCCCCCCCCCCCCGCCCCCCGGAATTCTTTCTCTGGGGGTACATTAAAAACAAAGTCTTCGAAACACCAGTGCGGGACCAGCGTGAACTAAAGCAGAGGATCACTGCCGCCATCCAGTCCATCAAGCCGCAGATGCTCCGCAACGTGTGGCACGAGCTAGAGGTTCGTCTCGACCCGTGTCGTGCTACCAATGGATCCCACGTGGAGCTGCTTTAAGGTAAATTATGAGAAACTTTTGTCAGAAGTCCAAAAAATTTTAATTTGTCTGGTTCATTTGAGACGATGCAGACGTGTCAAGTTGCGGCGATTCCGGCAAAACCTCATTTTTTGAATTTTTTTCGTTTAGCAACTGTACTAATTTTCCGATTTTAAAACTGTTTTGATTTTCATAATTGTAAAAAAAGAGCTTTAATTTCATGTATAAAAGTTTTTTTATGTTAAGTCTTATGTCATTTATTAACGCCTAAACACTCTCAAGGATTTTATAGACACCCTGTATATATATATATATATATATATATATATATATATATATATATATATATATATATATATATATATATATATATATATATATATATATATATATATCGATTTTGTTGCGAAAAAAAGGCCTATCTCGAGCACTAGCTTCATAACGTTCGGGAACGAGATAAGCCTTTTGCTTCCACTGACAACATACGAGATAGGCCTTTTGCTTCCACTGACAAAATACGAGATAGGCCTTTTGCTTCCACTGACAAAAAACGAGACAAGCCTTTTTTCGCAACAAGATTGATGTATATATATATATATGTACTTTTATTATATATGTTTTTATATAACACATATTATATCACTTCTAGTTAAGCATATTTACTTACATTTACACATTTGTGTTTCTATTGCTGTCTGTATTAACGTTGATGTGTGCAGATTTGCATTTTTAATAAAGTCAACTTTTGGTTACGCGTTAGCTTTGTTTTACACCGTCTCTTTATAAAACTTGAAAACGGCATAAAACATTATATAGTGTTTCAGTTATATAAAACTTTTTTATATATATATTTTTTTTAAATTTAATACAATTTCATAACTTCTTTTTTGTAACAAAACTTAAAATTAAATGTTTCTTTTAAATAAAAACTTTTAAAATATATTTCAGGCAAGGGTAATAGAAGAGGTTCAAAGTAGGGAAATATTTTCATGTATTGGAAAGTTGCGCAGTAACAAACATCCCAGAGCACGACCAATAGTGACTGAGATGGCTGCTGGTATGTCTGAGAACGTCAAGTATCAACTGCGTGAAGTGTTAGATCTCGAGGATAAACACAAAAAGGAAGTTTTGATTCATGCAGTAGAACACTGTGGTCTAAATATAGTGAGATATCTTGTGTTAGCTGGTGCTGATTTAACAGTAGTGGATAGGATAGGTGACACAGCGCTGCACTGGGCTGCAAGGAATGGTCACACAGACGTAGTTAAGTACTTGCTAGAGGCAGGTGCTGACGTCGAAGTTAAGAACGACATTGGTGTCACAGCGCTGCACTGGGCTGCATACAATGGTCACACAGACGTAGTGAAGTACTTGCTAGAGGCAGGTGTTGACGTCAAAGTTAAGAACAACGGTGGTGACACAGCGCTGCACGATGCTGCATACAATGGTCACACAGACGTAGTGAAGTACTTGCTAGAGGCAGGTGCTGACGTCGAAGTTAAGAACGACATTGGTGCCACAGCGCTGCACAAGGCTGCAAGCAATGGTCACACAGACGTAGTTAAGTACTTGCTAGAGGCAGCTGCTGACATCAACGTTAAGAAATACTATGATGCCACAGCGCTGCACAGAGCTGCAAGCAATGGTCACACAGACGTAGTGAAGTACTTGCTAGAGTCAGGTGCTGACGTCAAAGTTAAAGATAACTGGGGTGACACAGCGCTGCACGAAGCTGCAAGCAATGGTCACACAGACGTAGTGAAGTACTTGCTAGAGGCAGGTGCTGACGTCAACGTAAGTAACAAACGTGGTGACACAGCGCTGCACGAGGCTGCAAGCAATGGTCACACAGACGTAGTTAAGTGCTTGCTAGAGGCAGGTGCTGACATCAAAGTTAAGAACAACTATGGTGACACATCGCTGCACGATGCTGCAAGGCAAGGTCACACAGACGTAGTTAAGTGTTTGCTAGAGGCAGGTGCTGACGTCAAAGTTAAGAACGTCATTGGTGCCACAGCGCTGCACAAGGCTGCAAGCTATGGTCACACAGACGTAGTTAAGTGCTTGCTAGAGGCAGGTGTTGACGTCAAAGTTAAGAACAACGGTGGTGACACAGCGCTGCACGATGCTGCATATTATGGTCACACAGACGTAGTTAAGTGCTTGCTAGAGGCAGGTGTTGACGTCAAAGTTAAGAACAACGGTGGTGACACAGCGCTGCAATATGCTGCAATAAATGGTCACATAGACGTAGTTAAGTACTTGCTAGAGGCAGGTGCTGACGTCAAAGTTAAGAACGACTATGGTGACACAGCGCTGCACGTGGCTGCAAGCAATGGTCACACAGACGTAGTTAAGGACTTGCTAGAGGCAGGTGCTGACATCAAAGTTAAGAACAAATATGGTGACACAGCGCTGCACAGAGCTGCAAGATGTGGTCACACAGACGTAGTTAAGTGCTTGCTAGAGGCAGGTGCTGACGTCAAAGTTAAAGATAACTGGGGTGACACAGCGCTGCACGAAGCTGCAAGCAATGGTAACACAGACGTAGTTAAGTGCTTGCTAGAGTCAGGTGCTGACGTCAACGTAAGAAACAACAAAGGTAAATCCCCTCTGGACGTTGCAGATAAGAAAGTTAGGCATTTGTTTATTAAACAAACGCCTAACTTTCTTAATTTATTTAATATTTTCCCAAATACATAAAGATATGAAGATGGATTTTTCTGAATGCATGTTAAATGTTAATGTAACTTATTGTTAGTTAATCATAATAAAAATAACGTAAAAAATTCTTAAAGGCATAGACCAAAAAAAAATATTTTTGTTTAATAAAGTAACTCAAAACGGGATCTTCCAAATAAATGCCCTTTTGTTAAAAATGCTAAAAAAATTAATCAGAAGAGCACACATATATTTTGTAAGCTATGCAAGAACTTGATAATTCTTGTCTTTGACGTAAAAATCATGCAAAAATAAGTAAAAAAAATTTTGTGTTGTGCAGTTTGCATAGCTTTAAATTTTCTACTTACTACTTTTAAACTACAGTCTGATTTCTATACAAATTTAAGTTATTTATATAAGTTTTTAAAACAGTTTTGTGATAAAATGCTTATGTTTTCTTTTGGTCTATGCCTTTCACTCAATAAAGTTTATCTTAGCCACCCTAAATATATTTATCTATTTAACGTCATTTAGTTTTTAAATCATCATATTGTATAAATATTTTATATAAATTGCTATATTGTTTTTAGGTTTTTTGTTGTTTTTAAAGGCATAGTCAAAAATGAATGGTAGTAAAATAAAAAAATGAATTATTCTCAACACGCATCTGTGGCACCTGAGCAGATATCACTTCAAATTTATGGAACCTAAAAAATATTTTTGTTATAAAATGTGAATGTTTTTTTAGACAAAAACATGAATAGTCTCTTGTGAGACTACATTTAAATTACAGTAAAAATGTTAAGCTAATTCATCTTTATTTATTACAAAGTACATATTGTTTAATGTGGTCTATGGCTTTTAATTTAAAAATTAAAATGTTATTTTTTATATTCTTTATATAATTTTGTTTACTTTAATTTACTTACATTTTAGAATTTTAATTTAAGTGTTTTGTTTTAAGTATGCATGATTATAACAGATATTGTATTATGTTATATCGTATTGTAGAATATATTGTATATATATAGTACATTGTAGAAGATTTTACTCTTTATCATTAATTATTATATTTTATAATATTATTTAATTTTATAAGTATATATACCGACATACTGTACAATATAGTGCAATGTTATTAAATTTAAATTAATATAAGTTACCATGTTTTAGAAAATAGACGTATAAGTTCTGTATAGGGTGTATGCATTCATGTTAAAGTCAACGCCATGTTGGATCATTCAATAATAAGTGTGGCTTAAGAAAATAACACATTTTGCCAGTTTAAAACCACTATGCAATATTGATGAGTGCATTGATGTTGTAAATATGTTGAATTAGTATCTCAAGTATGTGAGAAAAATAGCAATAAATTAATCGATTTCCCAAATAAAATAGGCTTGAAACATTGTCCTATGCTGAACAATGTTATTTACTACTTCAGTATGGCCTCCAAGTGCAATAAATATGACGTCATCTACATACACCCTATATTCAGGTTGAATTACAAATAAATCGGGCAGCAGGAGAAATATTATTTTTATATTTATTTTATAATACTATCATAATAATAAATTACTATAACATATATATTATAATTAAGAATTTATTTTTTATTAATATGTATATAACTATATATTATATTATCTTTATAATTAAATCTACAAATGTTGCTAATTATACTTATAAATTACCTGTAAAAACTAACAATTAAAAATAAATTAATATTTGTTATTATTATATATTTGCAATAACAAGTTGTCTCATAGCAAACCTGAACATGCTAAATATATTTCGTGTACGTATTCTTATTCACTTGTTGTAAATAAATATTTTAATATTATTAATGTGATTTTATTTTGCAATAGTACACCAAGGGGGGAGCCTGATGTATTGCAGAGAGAAGGGTGAAGCTCATTAACAGTCCACGTGGCTAAAAAAAAGGGGAACAAAGTGTGACTTTTACATTAAATTTAAAAATATTAGTAATATCTGATTTTTATGTTAGTGAAAGTTTATAATTTATTTTATTTTTATTCTTTTTATAATACATAATAGTTTTTTTATATAATTATAATTTTATTTTTAATCCTGCACTCAAACTGCTGTTGTGATTAAGGCAGTGGAGGACCGACTTGGAACGGAAATCACTTAAAGAAGAACTATAAAAAAAATTTATTTTCCCAATAATTTTTTTGTACAAGACAAAAGTCCAAAAAAAAACACTATACTTTTCAAATAAAATCAAGTAAATTTAAAAAAAAAATTATACCAAAAAAAAATTTCCGATATTCTTTTAATTGTAAAAAAGTTTCATATTTTGACTAAAGTTTCCCTAAAAAATTTAAATATCCACATTCACATGTTATCTTTATGTTTGAAGTAGATAATTTTTTAAGTAACATTTCTTCTTTTATTTGTGTTTATATTATTATTCGCAACCGTGCGAGATATCAGTGGACACCGTCTTTCTTAAGCAAAATAACAGGTATGTAATGAACTCTTTTTAGAGGGACATTTTTTTTGTTAATGTAGCCTATATGCCCGATTTGATAAAAAAAAGAATCTGTCTTTAAACCAGTAAAAGTAGTTAAAAATTTTGTCATTTAACATCTCCAGAAGTGTAACAGATTTGTTTTCAAAATTTAAAAACAAAACTTTTTTGATCCTTCAAAGTGTAGTTTAGCTTTCCACACAAGCTATCTGGCGTAAATGTTTCATTTTATATGACATTTTATGTTTTAGATTTTAAATGTTATATTATTTTTATTTCAAAACAATACTTATTTGACTGTCTCAATATTTTTTAAGGTTTCTATAATTCTGTAGAAACAAGTTAAAAAATATATTTTTATCGTGTTATTTTAAATTATAAATATTATGCGACATTATAATTTGCAATTAAATAAAATATTAAGTGTATGGATAATGAAAGCGTTTAGCTTTCGTGTTACACCGTGTTATATAAGCAGTAAACTGACATTGAAAAGGAATTCGGCTCGACCGGGACTCGAACCCGGATCTTTGGTTTCCCAGACCACTGCGTTAACCATTACGCTACCGAGACTCCTTCCAATCCAACATCATTCACTGCTCATATATAGTCAGCTTTCGCTGCTTGCCATGCGCGTGCCTTCGTTGGCACTTTCATTTTATAAAAAAAACTTTTCATATACTTTATGATAACACTAAAAAGTTAACAGTAACAGCTTTCTATGATAATATTTATACCATTAGATATAGAGGACAAAGATTATTAAAATTTACAGTTATTTTTAAGGGACCAAAAATAAAATAAATATATTTATAAACTAGATTAATAACCAATATATTTTTTAATGTAAACTTAATGTAATATTCTGTGCAAAATTTAACATATTTTTTGACTGTTTTTTTAAACAATTTGTAGTCAAATCTCACGGTAGCTATAATTTAGTTACCACCTAAATATAAAGCAATGAATGTTTAGGATTTCACAGAAGAATAAAAATTTTATAATTTATTCTGTATTTACGTTATTATAGTAGAAATAATGGTAAATTAAAACAACAAAAATATTTAATCCGTACTTACAAAACATAATATTTATGGTATGCTATGTAAAATCATAATTATCCAGTATGGCATTAATTACTATTTTTACATTTTGTTTTATAATTGGTGATTTTTATTTATTTAAGTTATTATATTTGCCTAAGTCATTATACTATTTCGCTTATTTTAAAATTATATCGTCGTCCACAATAGGTTAAATATATAATCAAGCTTGACCGGTGCTGCCACCGTGTGAGAGACGTGAACTATCTGCACTTGACAATATTTGGCGGCAAACTTTAACATTTTAAAATACAATTAGGCTCTTCATGCTTTTTTATTATTTTAAGTGTGCAGTCAAAAATAATTTACATCTCTAATCAATGTTTGTATTTATATATTTATTTGTTGATTCATTTATTTTTTATTAATTGATTAGTTTATCTATTTATTCGTTTGCTTATATATTTTTCTATTTATTTATTATTCCACAATCAGCATTGCCAATTAGATGCAAAATATTGCGACTTACAATCTTAATCAGTAATAACACTGTAAAAAAACAAACATATACAATCCTATACCCAATAAAGAACTATTTTATTATTATTATTATAAGAATTTTTTATTATTATATTACAAAATAAATTTACTTGCCTAAAATAATCATAAAAAAGGACTAAATATTGAGAGCCACTAGAGTGGGGAAGGACACTTTTTTTCCCCCTTTACCACTTTGTTACCAGAGATGTCAATGTTAATACATAGAATACTTATATACATTTTACAGAGGTTTGATGTAAAGAGATATTATCTGCTATCTGATCACAAGACCCTAATTAAATCAAGTAAATTTAAAATATTTTTTTATACCCAAAAAAAAAATTAAAATATATTTTTAATTGTAACTTTTTTTGACTAAAATTTCCTGCTTAAATTTAAATTTCCACATTTATTTATTATCTTTAAAGTGTAATAATTTAAATATTTGATGGTATTTTCACATGTTGACGTAGATAAATTTTTAAGTAACATTTCTTCTTTACTTTGTGTTAATATTTTTATTTGTAAACGTGCGAGATATCAGTGGACACCGTCCTTCTTAAGCAAAATAACAGATATTGAACTTTTTTTAGAGGGGCTTTGCATTGTTTTTTTATTGTTTGTTAATGTAGCCTGCATGCCCAGTAAATATTATTAATATTTAAATCATAAAAAGAATCTGTCTTTAAACCAGTAAAAGTAGTCAAATTTTTTTTGTTTAACATCTCCAGAAGTGTAACAGATTTATTTTTAAAATTTAAAAACAAAACTTATGTGATCCTTCAAAGTGTAGTTTAGCTTTTCCCATGAGCTATCTGGCGTAAATGTTTCATTTTATATGACATTTTATGTTCTGGATTTCAAAAGTTATTTCATTTTTATTTCAAACCAATATTTATTTAACTGTCTTAATATTTTTTAAGGTCTGAGTATAATATTAAGTTAAAAAATATATTTTCATCGTGTTAATTTAAATTAATAATATTATGCAACATTATAATTTGCAATTAAATAAAATATTAAGTGTATGGATAATCTTATTTATTTTATGAACGTTCAATTTTTTATTTGACGTTTTTTATGTTATTTTATAAAAAAAAACTTTGTTATACATTACAGTAACAGCTTCCTACGATAATAGTTAAACCATTTGATAAAGGAGACCAAAAAATTTGATATTTACAGTTATTTTTAAGGACCAAAAATAAAAAAAATATATTTATAAACTAGATTACTAACAAATATATTTTTTATATTTTTTAATGTAAACTTAATGTATTATTCTGTGCCAAATTTAACATATTTATTGACTGTTTTTTTATACAATTTGTAATCAAATCTCACGGTAGCTATAATTTAGTTACCACCTAAATATAAAGCAATGAATGTTTAGGATTACACAGCAGAATAAAATTTTTATAATTTATTCTGTATTTACGTTATTATAGTAGAAATAATGGTAAATTAAAACAACAAAAATATTTAATCCGTACGTACCGTACAAAACATAATATTTATGGTATGTTATGTAAAATCATAATTATCCAGTATGGCATTAATTACTAATTTTACAGTTTGTTTTATCTATGGTGATTTATATTTATTTAAGTTATTATATTTGCCTAAGTCATTACTATTTCACTTATTTTAAAATTATATCGTCGTCCACAATAGCTTAAATATATAATCAAGCTTGACCGGTGCTGCCACCGTGTGAGAGACGTGAACTATCTGCACTTGACAATATTTGGCGGCAAACTTTAACATTTTAAAATACAATTAGGGTCTACATGCTTTTTTATTTTTTATTTTATTTATTTTTATCCTGCACTCAAACTGCTGTTGTGATAAAGGCGGTAGAGGACCGACTTGGACCGGAAATAACATAAAGAAGAACTATATATATTTTCTCAATAATTTTTTTGTAAATGACAAAAGTCCAATAAAACAAACAATATAGTTTTCTAATAAAATCAAGTAATTTTAAAATATTTTTTTATACTTAAAAATAAAAATTTTAAATATAATTTAAATTGTAATTTTTTTTGACTAAAATTTCCTGCTTAAATTTAAATTTCCATATTTATTTATTATCTTGAAAGTGTAATAATTTAAATATTTGATGGAATTTTCACATGTTGACGTAGATAAAATTTGTAAGTAACATTTTTTCTTTAATTTGTGTTTATATTATTATTTGCAAACGTGCGAGATATCAGTGGACACCGTCCTTCTTAAGCAAAATAACAGGTATTGAACTTTTTTTATATGAGCTTAGCATTTTTATTGTTTGTTAATGTAGCCTACAAGCCCAGTAAATATCATTGATATAAAAATCATAAAAAAAGAATCTGTCTTTAAACCAGAAAATGTAGTCAAAATTTTTGTCGTTTAACATCTTCAGAAGTGCAACAGATTTCTTTTCAAAATTAACTTCTTTTTTTTATCCTTCAAAGTGTAGTTTAACTTTCCCCACAAGCTGTATAGCGTAACTGTTTCATTTTAAATGACATTTTATGTTCAGCATTGCAAATGTTATATTATTTTTATTTCAAACCAATACTTATTTGATTGTTTCAATATTTTTTAAGGTTTCTATAATTCTGTAGAAACAAGTTAAAAAATATATTTTTATCGTGTTATTTTAAATTATAAATATTATGCGACATTATAATTTTCAATTAAATAAAAAATTAAGTGTATGGATAATTTTTTTTTTATGAAAATTCAATTTTTTATTTGATGTTTTTTTTGTCATTTTATAAAAAAAAAGTTTGTTATTAATTTAGATAACACTAAAAAATTAACAGTAACAGAATCCAATGATAATAGTACACTATTAGATAAAGGAGACAAAAATAAATAAAATTTACAGTTATTTTAAAGGGACCAAAATTCAGAAAAATATATTTATAAACTAGATTATTATCCAATTTTTTTGTTATTTTTAAAGAAAAAATATAATGTATTATTTTGTGCCAAATTAAACATATTTATTTACTGTTTTTTTTTTTTTTTTTTTTTTTTAATTTCTATTCAAATCTCACGGTAGCTATATACTTAGTTAGCACCTAAAAATAAAACAATGAAAGTTTAGGATTACACAGAAAAAATAAATTTTGTATAATTTATTCTGTATTTACGTTATTATAGTAGAAATTATGGTAAATTAAAACGACAAAAATATTTGATCCGTACTTACAAAACATAATATTTATGGTATGTTATGTAAAATCATAATTATCCAGTATGGCATTAATTACTTATTTTACAGTTTGTTTTATCTTTGGTGATTTTTATTTATTTAAGTTATTATATTTGCTTAAATCATTTACTATTTCGCTTATTTTAAGATTATATCGCCGTCCACAATAGGTTAAATATATAATCAAGATTGACCGGTGCTGCCGCCGTGTGAGAGACGTGAACTATCTGCACTTGACAATATTTGGCGCCAAACTTCGACATTTTAAAATACAATTAGGCTCTTCATGCCTTTTTATTATTTTAAGTGTGCGGTCAAAAAAAATTTCATCTCTAAGCGTTGTATTTATTTAT